>OY986046.1:9105151-9705151 GCA_963920215.1 Nineta flava | reverse complement strand
TACCATTTGAATTTTTGTTAAATGCGTGGTAAACAAAAATATTGACCGTCTATGGACCGTTTTGGAATCTCGTTCAGTGTTTTAAAATAACAATTTTGAATTTTAGATATATTATAAAAATGATACGCTCAGAGACGAACCATATTTACTCAAGCTACCAAAATGTGGTGAATTTTGTGAATTAACTGAATTTCAAAAAATTTTACAACCAATACTGATAACACCCGACCAATGGGAGGCCGAATGTCAAATGGGAGTTTTAAATAATTTTGATAATATGGACTCATCATCAATTTTAGGTACATGACATATCAAATTCTTTATTATTTTTGTTTACAGCAACGTTTCATAGAAATACTTGTACTAGATCTTGGACTGTCTAGTCACCTTAGTGCAATATATATGTCACCAGGTTACATGTTGTAACTACTAATAAACTTTGTATTGATTATTAAGCCCTCTGCACACGGGAACATTAGTGGCGGCAAATAGTACTTGTCGTCAGTAATGGCCGCTAACTCTTCAATGTCCAGTTGGCTACTGGCAGCTACCAAACTCGAAACAGGTTTGTGTTTAGTGAACACCACTGGGCCAGTAACAGGGTTACGTGAGCTAATGGCAGTCATTATTGGACGTGTTTTGAAAGGTCTCTACTGCCCACATGGTCGCAGGGGCATAAAATAGACAAAATTAAGGATTAGTTTAGATTTCAGATTGAATATGTAGGAGGTTGGATGATAATAAGAGAATCCAATAATTAATAATCCTACAAATAGAATTTATCAAAATGTCTAAATGACTTTGTTGAAAGTAATGAATATAAATAATTACCGTGATAACTCAGGGAGAATGTAGTTGAAATGCAAATATATCTAATAAACTAAAGTATATGTGATTTCTTGATATATTCCTACATTCCGATACTAATATCTACAAAAACAGATGTCAAAAATGAAAATCAAAGTAAATATTGAACCGAAACATGGCCATACTCTCTTCAAACGTGTCCATACCCACTTCTGTGCTCTATAATCTGAAATCTAAAAGCCAATATTTAATTTTGTCTATTTAATAATCAATACAGAGTTTGTTGATGGTAACAGCAAGTAACCTGGCTATAAAATCGTTAATCGTTGAAAGATCTTAAGAGTGCTTAATCTCGTTTTCACTTGCGATCAAAAGGTCATCGAGATACAATCTATATAATCGAGACAAAATCTATATATTTGTAATAGTTCTGTCATACAACGAGAAATTGGGCTACGTTACGTAAACCTAAGGGCATTCACAAAAACGCCAAAAGGAGTTACTGTTTTCGTGACAAGGTCACTGTATCGTATAGAGCAGCTCTTATAGTTTCATTTTTTTTGGTAACAATTAAAGAGGGAATTTTAGGCAGTGCATGAACTTGATTTTTTTTATAATTTGTGCTTTTTTTGTATCTTACTTTTTGCAAAATTATTCATATGATTATGGATCTAGAAATACTTTGTTTTAAAGGTATGGTTTTGAGAGAAATAGTACCGAATCAAACTAGAATCGAGGAATTTTATTTCCTGGACGTTCAATGCACGTTTACTATTTATAATTCGAAAATAAAGCATTTCTAGATCAATGTTTCAAAAGTACTGACTTCTATAATTAAAAAAAAAATTATTACACTTTTTTTCCAAACACCTTCCACTCAGTGGCGTATCAATAGAGTGCCAAAAGATGAACATACCATAAGAGAGTTAACAGATAACTCTATGCATTCCACACTATTGATACGCCCCTGTTTTCACTATCATTGCATGCAAATCTTATATTCATTAACAATAAAGAAAATTTCATTTTCATTTTTTTTCTAAAAACTTCTTTTAAACTCTAGTCTATTTCAAGTTTAATTTTGAACGTAACCCAAAAACAATTTATAGTGGGGTCATAGTAATTAGGCTTTATACTGTGGTTGGGCTATACTCTTAAAGGCCCCCATACACGATCAACTAATTTGCAACCGTTTTTGCACAAACAATTTGATGGTATATGCCATGGATTAAGTTGTCGCACAATGGTTGGAATATTTCCACGCTTGACAAAAGGGTTGAACATGCATGGCAATGTTGGACGAAAAAATCACGGCACAATATTCGTCTGTGTAAACATTTCCTCTCGAGAATACCACAAAATGAAATGAGGTTTGTACAAGCTGTTGGAAGATGTATGGAACAATATTTGCGCAAAGATGACGTTGCACAAACACAGTGTTCGAGTTGAACCATGGCGGCACAACATTCGTCTGTGCCAGACACTTTCACTCAAGAACACCATAATATGAAATGAAGTTTGCACAAGTTATTCGAAGGTGTATAACAAACATGGTTGCTGCGCAAATGTTTGATCGTCTATGGGGACCTTCATTATGCCAACATGGGGTGTTATCGTTTTGGACGCTTTCAGCGCCGTCAAGCGTTGTTTTTGTTTTCATCAAAATATTGATCAACTGGCGCTTACACGTACTTACAATGCCAAAACGAACGACATTTTCTAGAGTAAGCATTCATTAGTCACCACTGACGCCAATAAATTGCGCTTATAAGCGTGAGCTCTGATATCGTGTAAGCGTTCAAAACGAATTCACCCATGATGTTGCACAAACACGCTGTTGAGGAAATTAGCTACCATTTGTAAATAATTATAAAACAAAATCGACAGTAAATTGCTATGCGCGATTATAAGTAGCTTCCAAATAATGGAGAAGTTGTGGACGTTTATTTTTTTACTTTACTTACAGATTTGAAAAATATCTTTAACTGATTCTCACATGGACCTTTTCCGCTAAACTTTGGTTAAGGCTTTCAATCAATTTTTTTGAAACTCGAATAAATGTTTCTCAAACAGTATAAATTGTTTATTTTAAAATATCATATATTATTGTACATCCTGTAATAAATAAACATGTTGGCTACTTCTAAGAAAAAAGTTGCTACCATAAAAAAGGGTTCTCATAACTAATTTACTTGGACATTGGGCTATTTTCATCTGGTTTCGAATTTTTTCATTCTCGTTAAGAAGATTGTTTTGGCATGGTCTTATTTTTGGGTAGTTTTAAGGTTGTTTCTGCACTCTTAGCACATTGACCTCTACATAACTGGGCAGAGTATGCTTATGGGTAGAAACGTGAAATAACGAACCCAATACTGCGCTATCTTACCGCCTCAACTAGCCAAGGTACTAAAACTTTATGTGTGTAAAGGAAATACATGTGACAACCACACATACATACCGCTCAGGCGCGCTGAAGCAAAAATTAGTATCTTGGCTAGTTGAAAAGCACTTCAATTGGAATTAATGGCGTAACATGGTATATTCTGTCCAGTTATGTGGAGGTCAGTATCTTAGCATGATTTGTTCTATAATTTTGGGTGTTTTTTTTTTGGACTTTGTATTAATTGGTTGGTATTGCATGTTAAGGTAATCGAATAAAAATAGCATAACCTAATTTTTCATAATTTTGGTACATTCTGTATTAAATAAACATGGTGGGTACATTTCAAGAAAAATGTGAAAATAAGAAAAAATTTTCTACCATGAAAAAGGTTTTTCATTACTAGTTTACTTGGACATTGGGTTATTTTCATTTAATGTTCGTATTGTTTTTTTCATCCTCGTTAAGAAGAATGGTTTAGTTTAAACTTTTGGCATGATCTATTTTTAAGGTTTTTTTTTTGTATACGAGGTGTGTTCAAAAAGTAAGTAACCCGTCTTCTGTGCGGATGACAGGATAGAGCTCCACTTTTGTTGTTTTACCTCAGTTTCCCCCCATTAGGTAGTACCTTATTTGGGCACTGTAGAAACATTCTGCCAGAAGTCCAGTATGAACAGATCGCACTGTCCTCCAATGTCATGCCTTTTGAGCCTGCATTGACCGGTAAGCACCACAACCACAAGGTTTATCTCTTCCCATAGTGACTCAACTGCCATGTAAGCGTATTATGAATGCGTGTAAGCGTCCAAGACGAATGCATCCGTTAATAAACACAATGTTTTGCTTATATTACTATGGCAGCCATGATAAGGCAGACACTTCAAATTTGAGTCCACAATACGGACAGACAAACGAACGGACGGATGTATATAACGAAATTATAAGCGTTCCGTTTTATTTTTTGCGCTACGTGTAATAAATACTTTTGTTTTTGTTTTCAGTAATTGTGTCTGGACTTTTAGTTGTTATTTTATTGGTAGCAAGTGTAGCAATTGCGCTTGCGTACATGAATAAAAATGAATATACGACGAATAGATTCTATTTTCGATTGGATGGTAACGAGCATTAAAAACAACAGAATTAGAAAATTGTTTGCAGTTTTTTTTAAGCATATGTTTTATTTTTATAATTCAGTGAGTTTTGAGGTTAAACATTATTATTACTTTAAGAATGTCCACAGAAATCAACACTTAGTGAGTGTTCATTCCCATAATATTTAACGAATCTGTATATACTGGGTGTTATCAAAAAAAAGGTACACCGTTTTAAAAATTAACTGTCGTAGGGCATTTATGGATCGACTTGCATGAATCTCATTACTCCCTTGGAAGAAGACCTTTGAAATAACAGGGTATTTTGAGATTCTATTTATCCTCGGATATCACCGCCTGTCACGCGGGAGGTCGGGGTTTGATTCCACACCGGAGAGCTAATATATCGATTGAAAACCTACGCTATAAAAATTTAATAAAAGACATAAATCAATACATAAATATTTTGGTAGTTACCAGGTAACTCAGGGATATACGTACTATACTCAAATGTACCTAGATATTGAAGATATCTAAAATTTAGAAGCGAGTACATTACACGGTGTATAAAAATTCAAGACCTAAATGTTTATATAAAAATTGACGTATTTCAATTTCAAGGAATTCTTTATTTCTTGAAAATAATTGAAATGATTAGGTCATCTCTGTTTCCTTCCTACAATTAAGAGTAGTTTTGTTTCTTGTCATAATTACGAGATGAATGTTACAACGACATTTTGATCGTCACCCAAATGAAACATCCAGTATATATTTTCCTAAAGTTTATCCTGAAAAATGGATAGAATGATCACGTTTTCTTTTCTTTAAATCTCCCAAAGGCTGAAATCAAGAGCCGAGGTTTCCTAATATTAGAGCTTGATTTTCCGAATCAATCCGATTTTCAACATTTTCCTTGAAATGAACACTCGTAAAAAGTTTACTTGGACTTTTTTCTTTTAGAATTTTAACTTTTTTTAGAGTATTTGTTTTAAAGTATTGTGAGATATAGTACAGCAGATAGGTGAAATAATATCTATAATACATACGAGGTGTGTTTGAAAAGTAAGGTGACTTTGCAAACTTCGCGGTCTACGTACATTCGATTTTCGGTTTTTCTATATATTCGGTTTTTCCACAGTTTCAACTATATAGCATTCTTTGTTTGTTTGTGAAATGCATAAAGGTTAGAAGTGTTTGGTGTGCTCGGCGATTTTCTGCTGGATGGATCAAAGAATTTGCATCAAATTTTGTGTAAAAACTGGAATTAAGCGCTCTTAAACACTCGAAATGTTGACAATGGTGAGTCTACTCTGAGTAAAAAAATGTTTATGAGTGGTACAAGCTCTTCCAAGAAGGCCGAGAAAAACGTCCGGAATTGTGGAAAAACAATTCATGGCTTTTGCATCACGATAATGCATCTACTCACTCATCGTTTGTGCGTGATTTATTTGCCAAAAACAACACCACAATCATGCCTCAACCTCCATATTCGCCGGATTTAGCTCTCTGCGATTTTTTCCTGTTCCCAAAGGTAATTAGATTCAGTATAAATCGAATCTACAAATCTGGATAGTGTGACAAGCTCGCAAGTATTATGTTTTTACTATGAATATTCACACAAATATTTCAGCTATCTGCGGTACTATATTTCAAGATCTCAAGTAACTACTTGTCCGATCCACGGAAATTTTTTTATCGTTATAGTCCATAGTTCTACGGGTCGAGTTGTTGGAGATTAACCACGCCTTATTGATATTCTTAGCGTTTAGTAGCTGATGACATTAAGTTGTGATACATCCTGTATTGTTTTATATAAATAAATATATAATCATCCACGGGATCAGTGACGAGAAAGCTTTCCGTGAACCGGACGAATAGTTCCAACATTTAAATATTTATAATTTTATATTAAAAGTCATAAATGACCTTTTTTAAAATTTTTTACATGTTTGTTAAAAGACGAGAGTTTACTCAAAACAATATTTCACAAAATCCCGTCTTGCAAATATGTTCTCCCCTTAAGTGAGATCCCAAAGATGATGGTCTTATGAATATGTAATTGCAAAGGGGGGATTTACTGTAAAAACACGTTTGTTAAAAGACTCCTCACAAAACAAATGAAATGGGAAATTTTGATTTGTTGTAAAGGAGACATTTATTCAGAGTGATAGGACTAACATATCCAATAATTATCAAATTTGCCTTGACATTTTTTCCATTTGTTTTGAGAGGATTTTTTTAATCTGATAAATTTTTAACATAACCTTTAAACTGAATTTAAACTTAATACAATCTAACTTGATTAAGGGGAGAATCTACTCTACTGGTTTGTCAATTTTTACAAAGTGTTTATTATTTTTTTGGACGTTTCGCATTTAATCAAGTTTGACTGTATTTGGTAATACGTAATTGATGATTGAATTTAAAAGCTTATTTTGATAAAAGTTTAAAAGGTTTCATTGAAAGCTCTAGTCATTTTAAGTAAATAAAGGATAGATTTGTAACTTGCCATGTACAAAGGTATAAACTGGGAAAAATTTTATAAACTGACACTTAAATGAATCAAATTTGAATATTTTTTATGCAATTATTGTAAAGATGTCCCAAAAATGTAAAATATATTGCATAAAATAAAAAAGACGTTCCCTGTAACAGGGAATTATTATTATGGGAAAAATAAAAAAAAAATTTCATTTAATATTTTTTGTTATTGAAATCAAATAGCACTTCATTTTTATGTAACTTATTACTGGAACGCATTTTATAAGGAGATCCTTAAGACTGTTCGCCTTCGATTTGATAGAATTTATAGTATAGGGTTTGGGTAGGGGGTGTCTATAGCCAACAAAAGTCTTTCCGCTTAGTACTTTCGAAGTTACTCTCACCAAGGTCGACACGATTTCACAAATATTCGAATAATTCCACGATCCATTATCATGAAAAATTACGCATCCAATATTTATTTAGTCATTCTAAAATCAACCCTTTCAATCTTCCTTAAAATTGTACGTGAGATTCTTTCATCCGATTCGCATTTCGGGAATTCAAAAATTCTTAATATGTTGAATTAAAAATTTTTATATTGAATTCAGGAATACGATGCGTCTGTCGGCTCAGAAGCGTCAGGTTTTACCTGTGCGCATCCTGTAATTAAAGTTAAATTACAACAAATATATATGAACAATATAATAATGTTACTCATGATGATGAAAGATGTAGTAAGTGGTATGTCACTCGCCTTCGGCCGCGATGTCCAGGGTTCGATTCCAGGTGATGTCGATTAAGTCTAAAAACTAGCATTTGAGGATAAATTTTTTCGCAACGTTGCTATCTCTTATACTATACGAGTATCTGGAGAAACACCCCGTGTTTTTGAACACCCCGTATTTATATGCAGGATCTGGGCGGCCGATCTCTGCTCGGGACAGATGTGTACTGTATTTTCCTGTAAACAAATTTTGTTAAGGACTTTGAATAAAAAATGCGGATCCGTAATGTAGATAAAAGATCTTTTTTTATGGGCCCGTAACGTTTTTGTAAACGAATTAAGCATTTTATGTTTATGACAAAGGTTATGAATCTAGAGAGAAATGTTAGAGGAACGTACTATTTTTCTTTAAAAGTGTTGGTGTGTTGCGTTCCAAGAATGATTTCTAAATTCGACGTTGGATGATGATAAAACTGTTTCTATGTACAATGGAGTTCAATAATTGTGACTGATTGTAATTGTACCTGACTTATTAAATTTGCTCACCATTTTTAAGTTGTTTCTCAAACCGTGATTTTCTGAAAACAGTTTTTTGTCAAATGAAAATATTTACAGTAGGCTCTAATCTACTGGTTACCGTTTACCATCAAACTTTTGCTGGGTTAACGAATTACAAACTGATTGAAATGAAATCAAATCGGAAATACGTTGATTCACAGATCGTTCAATGAACGATAGAGGTTAGAAATTTAAACCTCTATATAACAGGATAAATGTTACACTATTAGCCAGAATGAAAGAGGTTGACAGCGCCGCTTCAGCTAGCCAAGGTACTAAATTTTGCTTCAGTGCGCTTGCATGCACACAAACATCACGCAGTCGCACTAAACCAATATTTAGTACCTTGGCTAGTTCAAGCGGTGCTGTCTCTACCCCTTCTGCTTTTGAATGTATTTCATATTTAGACCTATAAGTATGTTCTGTTCAATTATATAGAGGTCACTGAGTTAGTCCTACTGTATTTTTGAGAATTATTTCTGCGCAATTTCATACACTTATATTATCACATTTGATGATACTAAATTTTGAGTTCATAGGAGTTTTTTCATTTTGTAAATTTTTGTATTTTATTACAGAAAAATAAATGATGATGAGAATATATTTGTAAATTGTTTTTAATTTTTGATAACTAAACTTTTTCCAATTTAAACACCACAGGATTTAGACATCAATTTTGGAGCACAAACTTAGATTTTAAACTCAAACCTGTCTATACTGCACTTCGACCTTATGTGACCCATTGTGCTCCCTTTTCTACTTCATTCTGACGAGATTCGCTTCTTCCATATCTTGGCAATAGCCAGGAGCTTGCTTATCAGGTTTTCTTGACGATTCATATATTCGGGATGAGATGCATGCGGCTTAGTTCCTCGAAGCATTCAGAGTATCCTCGATTGGAATCTTGACGCTTCAAGGGCCCAAAGTGCGGCCTGACTTTCTGAGATGCTGATATGGGTCCCATTGTAACCTTTCGTGTTACAGATTTGGGCACCTCTCAGCATGGCGAAGATTTCTGATTGAAAACTGACGCATATTGACCAAGAGGAATCGATTCCTTTATCCTAGGTCTATAAACCCCGCACCAGATAGCACTGAACTTAGATGCCTAGAAAAGCAAATTTTATTTAGATTGACTGATCTACTTAATTTACTAAGGACTATGGCTAAAATATAAACAGGCCAAGGACAAGGGCTGAAATATAAACGAAAGAACAAAGGCCGAAATATAAAACAGTTTTTGAAAAATGAAACCTTTTTAAAGAATACTATTAAATGAAATATTTATTAATATAATTGTATAAAATGATCGATACAATTTAAAACCATGTTGTTATTTAAAAAAAAAAAAACTAATTTTTAAATATTAATAACACGTGACAATTTCTGTACTCGATTGATAAGGAGATCTCCTTGCTTCACCAACGTTTGATATTGTGAATTCTTACGATCGGGTCGATTCGTTTCAACAACACCACCAACACGATCGATTTTACAGTGTAAACGTCCAGCTGATATAAATCGTGATAACTCTCTGTAAAAATAAATTCAAATATTAAAATATAGTCGAACTCCAACTATCCGGATTATTTTGGACCGGATCCGATTCATTAATTCTTTAAAAAAAACACTCACTCATCAACATAGTTGACAGAAACTCCAAATGCGTCTGCCATATATTGTAATGTTAACGATCGATACGACTCCAATAGTTGAGAGTATGCGAGTACACGCATTTCCCGTACGTAGTATCGATAGTGTGGGAAAAATAGATGATCATGTCGTAATTGTTTTTCCACAATTGCTGAAAATAAAAAATACCCTTTAAAAAAAAACCACACAAGGGTACTTTCCATCGTTTTGTTCATCTGAAATTATCAAATCAAATTGGATACAAATCTGTAAGAGTTATTCTAGATAATTCAATATATTCTACCTTATTCCTAGTTCTATATGTATTCTTCTTGTACTTCCTCTTAAGTGGGGGTCTCATTGAATAAATATTTTAAAATTAAGATGTTTCAAAATTAGTTCCTGTTTACGAACTGTTCAAAGGTAGTACAGGATTGCCGAACGTCCTTAAATGAGCTGGCGGGACAAATGAATATAAACCTGATATGGGTACCGAGACACAGGGACATTCCAGGGAATTGTGAATCCGACGAACTTGCTAGAAATGACACAAGCATCAATAGGCATCCGGGGAGGAGTTCCGTATGCGAACTTCAAGTTGCTTCTGAATGAGAATATCTTAAGAAAGGCCAATCTTAGATGGAGGAAGGAACGTACTTGTGATACTACAAGGCAGATATGGTCTGAGTACAATCGTAGGCGTTCCGAAGATCTTGTATCGCTTCAAAGGGCCTATATAAGCAAAATCGTTGCGGCTATTACAGGACACTGGCTAGGCGACAAGCACGCTGAACGACTGGGCTTACCAGTACATCACGATTATTGCAGGAGCTATCACAGTGGGGAGGAGGAGAAGACGATGTCTCATGTTCTCAAGAGGAGATGGACTCATCTGAGTCAGCCTTTCTTTGACGACCTCTCCGATCTTAAGTCCGTTGACGTCAAGGCACTCTTGTTGTTCTTAAATAGCTCCAAATGGTTCATGGAGTAGTGGCCGAGATGGGCCAACCCACCCGACCCTATGGTCCAACTGTGTCTCACCCCAGGACAGCCACTCTAACCTAACCATTGTCTATGAAGACTCTGTACTGAATAAAATAAAATACTTGAACATGCTTGTATCCATCCTGTAGTGCTTGTTAGTACTTACCAAGATTTTTAAAGAAATCCGCATACTGACATTGATACAATGAGAATAAATAATCTTTAACATCCGGATTTGTATGTAATACTTCTAAAATTTCGGATCCTTTGATAATTTTATCACGTAGCTCATTACGTGGCAAACTAATCATTGACACGTATACTGTGTACCGTACAAATGTATTGTAATCCATGAGTTCGTACGATGTAAATGTGCTAACTGTGTCCAAAAATAATTGGGCAGCTGTTTTAAAATCACGTACAGCGATACAGTATAACCCTTGGTACACTTTTAAACGATTACGTCGGTCCCAATCGCCACCTTCTTCAATTAATCTAAAAACAAAAACGAGTGAAAATAACAACTGAGTGAATTGTTTAAATACCTGGTATTGCCGATATACTCCGAGCTTTCTTACTAAGAACCAAAGTGAGACATAAAAAATATTCGCCGGAATATAAGTCGAAATCTGTATTACGAAAATTACAAAATAAGATTTCGTCTCATATGACTCGTAAATTTGCTCGGAGTTATAAAAAATCATATCAGAGGAAAGCTTGCGTCGAAAGAAAACGAATCTATAAAGTTCAATGCCGAACGAATTCGAGAGCTACGGTATCATCAAAAAGGAAATGAAAAAACGGAGCAAAGCGATTACCTAATTGATCCATCGGGCATACAGCGGTCAGTGCCAGTCCCCTGGCCAAAAATTTCAGCTTATTATGTACCTTTATTTTTGAGTTGTTGACGGACAGACAAATGGACATTTTCGAAAAAAACGAATGTCTCAAAATGAGACATTTTAGAACACGCCCTATTCAAGATATGCTTAGAATGACCAAAAGAAATTTAAAAAAATTTTTCATTTAACTGAGATCCAAATTTTTGTGCATCTAATTACTGACTGTAAAATTATATTAAAACTTACGTTTTAGCTTTGTCGATATTACGTGTGATTAAATCATGATCGATATAAAATAAACCAATACGAATATTATGGAAGACGATATCCAAACGGTGTCCCAACGACACAGTTTTCTCATATGTTTTACGAAATGCGGCTACAGATGCCTCTTTATCACCAACTCGACACAAGTATTCAGCTTTCTTTAGATTTGCCTCTCGGACCTAATAAAAAAACGGAAAAACTCGAAATCTCAATTATTGATTCCAAAAATGACGTTTTTTTCTATAGTTGATTTGTACCGAATTCGATTTGCGAAAAAATGTTTAGAACAAAAGTTGTCAGTATTTTAGTAACGATCCACTTTAAATCGACACAATTTTTCGAAATACAAACAGATTCGGCACAAATCGATTAGCCAAAAAAAGGCTTTAAATAATTTTAAACCCTAGCACATTTTTTAGACTGCAAACTATAGCAGATTTTTTCAACTTTACTATTTTGGCAAATTTAAAAAACCACCACTATTTTCTGTCATTAATACCCCGGTATTCATAGAAACTCTAATTTTTTTATACTCGTGTAAACAAACGCTTGCAATTGCCAAAAAAGTTCTATAACTTTACAAAACTTTAGAAGACTATTTTAAGTTACGGAAAAGACTTAAAAGTGATATAAAAATACCGGTCTAAATAGAGGTATAACACCTTAAACCGAAAATTCCAAAATATATTACCTCCATTTCACCTAAATTTTTTTCAGCATCTTCAATTGCATCATCTAATTCTTTTACTTTATTAGCATTTACATCGGCCGTATTTTTATAAAATTTCTCATCGAATTCCCAACCTAGGTCTTTACATATTTCTTTATAAAATTGGGCCATGTCTAAAGCAAACAAATAAAAATTATTGAAATGATTTCGCATTTTCGAACAAGTCATTTAAAACTTACTATCAGCTACAATCGCTTTGTACAGTTTTTCTTCCAATTGTCGCTTTTCCTCGATCCGTTGTTTACCTTCAGCATTTCGATATTCTGGTAAACTTAATAAGAATTTCGTTTGTGCTAAATCAAAGTTTGGATTCTTTTCCAAACCGTCATCTTCTAAATTTTCTAAAGGCATTTTGTATTGGTATTTATTTATTTAAATAATTCACCGTATCCTGAGAAACACACTAGTCAGAATGATTAACTATTCTATGTCATCTAATTTTTACAAGTCACTATGTTCAATTTTACTGTTTGTCAGAGTCTGAAATGCATAGTATATGTTGCTAATTTCATGTCATTCAATTTACTCATGAACGTATTAACAATGGACTGCTCATCCATAGAGACTATACAATGGACTACTTACTCCTTTATCTACAAGACTATCTATTGGTAAAGTTACTTATGACATCATATTCCAAATTGGCTGCTTTAGTCAGGCTACATTTCAACAATTCATTAATACAACATTAATTTTTTTTTACACATATGTAACTATCACAACTGGGCCTGACTACTCTGCTTCTAATTATTGCCAACAGATGTCATCGTTCTAAGTAACAAACTCCAATATCAATGTGAAAGATAACGTGTACTGTTGGATTCATAAATGGCCTTCTTTTTTCAAAATTGTACTGTTGATTTGTTAAAAAATTGTGAGTAATTTTATAACGAACAAACGAACAGGTTCTAATTGAAAATTCGATTGTCTACTTAAGTTTGATTGTTTTACGAAAAGACTCCTCAAAACAAAAAATGGGAAATGTTTTTTAAAGTTATACAACTTTTTGGCCAACTTCCCCCATTATAAGTCTTTTAGAAACATAGAAACCCAAGATTTTTAAGTGGCCAATTTCGATTTAATTTATTATTCTCAGATGTTCGAGTCAAAATCATTTCAATTGTAATGGACACTTCTTGAACGCTGATTAATTTGAGCCTAAAGGCCGGACCGAGTACCAATGGTATGTCGCAGCCAATAACCATATCCAACTGAGTTAGGCTCAGGGCACAGAGATTTGAAACACAATTGAGTTTTTTGTTTAAATTGTTCATTATTTATATGTATATACAAAGTTATTTATCGGTGTGTCTACTATTTATTTTACTTATACACACATATAAATGTATCAAAACAGGACTGTTTTACATACCAAAGAATATTGGTACGTAATAATATGCTAGTCTGAAGTTAATTACAGAAGTTTGAGTTGAAAATTTGGGAAAATTATTCAGTTTATAAAAAAAAATTTGAACAAAAGTTATTTGTTTTTAAAAAAGGAACATTTTTTGTATTAGAACTTTTCTTTTATTTTTTACGGTTTATGGGGGAGATATAAGGACTGATTTTTGTCATTTCACGAATATAAGATTGTTTTTGAGATATCGTTTTGCCGGGCAGTCAGAACATCCGTGTATATTATATGAACATCTGTACCAAAATTATTTTTCTATGCTTGGGGCGTTACAAACTTATAATAGATTCATCTATCAAATGCTTTTTCGATTAAAATGAATACTAAATCAACACAAATCATTAAATAAATAAATAAAAATGTTTTTAAGAAAGAAAATTCCGAGAAAAGTAAAGAAAAACTTAAGTTGAATTGAAGGAAAAAAAACTTAAGTTTTTAATGTTTATACAGTTGGCAATTTTGAAAAACGACATGCAGACTTCAGCATGGTTCAAAAGGAATCTCCTTCAAAAATTCTGTTCTAAATGTCATAAAAAAAATTAACACAACCTTATATCAAAATTATCAAATAGTTATTTGACAAAATGAGCATAATTAGCAGTTTATTTCGTCAAATAATTACTAAAAATCCAGAAATATTAAGCAATGCCATTAAAAGTTCCTCCAATGGTAAATAACTAAAAAAAATGTTCGATCTACATAAAAAAAATTACGTAAGGTGGTCTGATTAAATTGTTTTTTAGCCGTTGCTGTTCGACAGATGAGTGGACATGGACCCAGATTATTTGTAGTTACTCCAAGTCGTTGGCAATGGATTAAATTTAAGGATTTGTTCCATTATTATCTTTTGGTAACCACAATTATTTATAATTTTATTCACCACGATTATCATTCATTGAGCGCCCAATTTTCACAAGTTTCGACAGTCGTTTTTCGAAACTATTTTCGAGGTATCTAAAGCGTAACTATTGGGGAAAATAAACATATTGAACGGAGCCTTCAGTTATCTAACAAACTGAAGCAACAGAATCCATCGTTACAGCATGAAGTTCAAGGAAACATAATCATTCCCAAATTTTGTATAAAATGTTATGTGTTTTAGGTTGGAGCTATTCCCGTTCTTGGTGTTGTTACGTATGCTAATGTTTTTATTGGTCCTGCCCAATTAACTGAAATACCAGCCGAATATACTCCAAAACATTGGGAGTACCATAAAGTATGTGCTTTTACACTTTATTCACTGAAAGATCGAAAATCCGTAATAATCTAGAAACACTTTATGTCATTTTGTTTTTTTTCGAAATTGATGGATCATATCAAAAAATTGTTTTCGAACAATGCTGTTATTTATTTTCCAATTACTTTCAGAAAAGAAAAACCACGTTAAAGGTTTCATTTTTGGAAATGCTAACTTAAAATTCGATATTTGTTGTAGAAATAGTAAAATAGATGTGTTTCGTTGGAGAGGATTTTAGAGAGACGATCTTTAAGTGAACGAGTCTTAGGTCCAACGAGTTTGTTCATTTGTTTATTAATAACATTGAATTTTACAGCATCCAATAACAAGATTTTTAGCTCGATATGTATTCCCAAATCCACAACAGGAATATGAAAAATTAATGCATCTTATGTATGAAGAACATGAAACAGCTTTAATTAGGTAACGTTTCTTAATTTAGATTTTTCATCTTCGAGATTCGTTAGCTTATTCGTCTCGGACTGTTTGTCCCACAACAGTAAATCCAGATATAGAGATTTAATTTTGTCCTTTTTAAATATTTCAACCTACTAGCGGTAGTTAGTAGTTACTAAGTTGTTAACCAAAGTGCGACCATGAAACTTGTAGACCGAAGAATATTGTCGCCAAAAAGAGTATTTAGGCAACATTTTAAGGATGTACGAGCACTGATGTATAGTCCATTTATAAAATTCTTCAAAATCTTATATAGTACATTCATAAAAGTCCACAATAATGTTTATTATTTTTTGTCGTAAGTTAAAAATTTAATTTAGGCCCGTCATACCGGGCCTAACAAAAAGATTGAGATTGTGGGTAACTTAGCTACCGCCGACAGAAATAAAATTTACCCGAAATCTCAGTTGTTTTCTTAAATATCTTTATTTTAGGCCCGACATACTGGAATTTTATTGGATCAATCTCTTTATTAATATTTCTACTTTCTATTTCGTAATTTTTTTTATTCGTCTTATTTTATTCCACGTGAAAATATCAAAATATGTGTGAAAATATATGGGGGGGGGGGGGTCATATCAAAATATGCCCCCCCCCCTTGAAACTTTTATAATTGATTTATATGCACTTCAACTACATGTAAAAAAAATCAAGTCTTAAACTTTTTGAAGCTTCGGTGCTCGTATATCCTTAATAATATATTTTTTTATTTTATAGAAAATTAGAAAAAGAAGTACGAGCAAAAATGGCTGAACGTAACGATTATCAAGCATATTATTATAGACCTGGTATTGCCAAATACCATCGTGCCTCACGAGAAGCTGCCGATTATTTGAAATCAATCCGTGGAGATTAAATTTTCAAATCACTTCCAGATCACGTAATATACTTTGTTCAAATTAGTAAATATATTAGTTAAGTTGTAATAAAGTGCTTCGAAATAAACAAATTTTAATTAAGCACAGCTTTTTCTTGATTTTATTTTATTATTACACAAAATTCTAGTCACTAAATTCAATGCAAGTTCATCTCCGTCATGGTATGTTCCCAAATTTTAGGTAAATTATCACGCAAACACGCAAGTTGATCTTCAAATAACCTTGAAGGGTGAAAATCAAGGTTACCACAAGATATGAATCGAAGAAAACATTTTTTGGTATAGGTGTTCATAAAATGACTGAATTCGTTCATTTCCGCTTATCTGTCCGTCAACATGATAACTCAAAAACTAAGACATAACGAGCTGAAATTTTGTGTGCATGCTCAAGAGCTGGAGAGGGGGAGGGGTGTAGAAACATCTACAAGTCATTGTTTTATACATTTGTGTAGAAAAAAAAAACAGTTCATACACTGGTAATGAACTCAGTAAATTCAGAGTATCTAAGCAATTAATTCAGTTATTTGTTATTTTCACTTTATAAGTTATCGAGTTAACGGCCATCTGGAAAAGGAGGAATTAGATTATTTTTCTAAAATAAATATTTCCAACCATTACAAACTTGGGCCACAAAAAACCATTCTTTTTTTCAAAATTTTATAGTTAATTTGTGCCTGCCAAATCTCCGCATGTGGACTACTCATAGACGTAGGAATATAGGGACAGAAGATAAAACAAGATTGTAGGAAGCCTTCGAGAGGCGTAGACGAGGCTAAAGTCTCGATCAGGTGGCGAGGAGGAAGAAACATCCAACAAAGGAAGAAACATTATCTTTGACTGCGAACCTCTGGGTTACAGCAGATACAAGATATTCGGTGCATCTCACCCCGAATATATGAACCTTCAGGAAGACCTGATAAGCAAGCTCCTGGCCATTGCCAATATATGGGAGAAGCGAATCTCGCCAGACTGAAGTAGAAGGGGGAGTACAATGGACCATAAGGTCGAAGTGCCATACTTTTTAGACCCCAAGATATATCTATCTATCTGGGAGGTTTATTTGTAACATACATACTGTACACCCTGTACATATTAAATTAGTTACCTTATTACCTTGTAAGGAATAGAAGTATTAGATGAATACAGTATTTGAAATCTACTTTCTAAAAAAATAATTATAAAGACAATTTAGATTTCAATCTAAACTTTAATTTTCCTGATAAAAACATATCTGAATATGTATTTTGATAGTTACTGAGGTAACAACATATAGTTACCTAAATAACAGAGGGCATACGTAGTGATTCCGCAAAAGTATTTAAATAAGAAAGTGTATTGAGATTCAGTAGCGAGTCCACAACAACCTCAATATTTTTTGCCACAATATCTGAAATATATAGAACGCCTAATAGTGCAGCGGCCCAAAAGCACACAAACCCGACCAACTTGGGGTATGACCGATGTAGTGAAAGATTGTTTCACTCGGTTGGAATAGTTACATCATCGACCATAATATAAAAGAATCGCATTTGCATATTAATAAATACGTTTAGTATGGAAAATGATTGATTTTAAGGATATTGTAAGGATGAATGTCCTGTAATAATGGATGATTTCCGCTGAAAAAGTAGGGGATTAGATTGGGAGTGAGGCGGGGCTGCGTAATTCCGAAAAAGAATCCATGCAACATATAAAAACACTTCAAAATCTAAAAAACATCCTAAATCCCGAATGACATAAATGTACAGATAAAGACAAAAAACATTTTAAATTTGAATAACATTGATAGTACACGTGCTTTGATCGTGCTGTCCGTTTTGTTTTGCGTCCGCTGCTCGTATGATGTAAACAAACCACGCATACACGCAGTATTCAATCGAATGGACGGGTTGTTACTGTTGAATGCTTTTTATTTGAGCCATGTAATTTATACGTGAATCAAAATTGATTGAATTACACAAAACACAAAAACAGATTAGATAATGTCTAATCAACAACAACATACGACTTACGAGTAACATGAATTAGAAGAACCTTGAAGAAATCACCTGATGCATACTTCGAATTACTCAATAAAATATAATATACAGTGTCTGACAATAATATTATAATCTGGGGGCCAGGGAACTTTTCGTTATCAAATTTCGTTCTTTATTCATTCGTTTTTTGAAAAAAAAAAATGCTTCGGATAAATGTTGTCCATTAAAAAGAGCGGCGGGTTTATATCTGGCTTAAAATAACATGTCCTGTGGTTCTCGAATGACTGGAAAGCCGAGCAAGGACAAAAGAGGTTACCTTGGTGTGGGTACCAGGACACACCGGGGGTGAAGACAATGCAACGGTCGACGAACTCGCCCGTGAAGGAGCCACTCTCCCATGCCAGGGATTGGAACCATATTTAAGACTAACTAGGAGACTAACTCTGCCCTAAACGAATAGGTGGATAAGTCTGTGAACAGGAAATGGAAAGATACAGCAGGCTGCAGACAAGCCAAACAAATGATAGCTGAGTACAATACCGCGAGGTCTATCTGGCTTATTGGCAGAAACCGAAAAGAGATAAACCTTCTGGTTGGGGTGCTTCTGGGGACCTCAATCTACAACGAAAAGTATCCTGGTCTCCTTACCCAATTATCTTATATTCAAATCTAGTGTCCATTGAGAATATTTTATCAAAATTGTACAAAACATTTCGTGAATTCTATTTCGATAAAATTAGTGCCTGTAAATTTAGCCCAAAATTTTTGAGACATACAATAACCAATGAGGTAACATAAAATTCAATTTTAATGATCGTATGTTCGATAAAAGTTGGTTATGACAACGTATATTTAAAAGTCCTTTTATTACAGTCAAACCTCTTGATCACACCCATGTGTTACACACAAACCATTGTCTCATTAAAACAGGGCCTTTTGTACATTTATACCAGAATGTCAAGCCCTACCAGGAATTTTTGTCGGTCTTTTGCTAAAAATTATTTCCTAGTGGCACCTAACTACTGAAAATTGATCGTCTCAAACTGTGGTCAAATTAATTGTAAATAAAATGCTCTTCATAAAATATAAATTTCTGAGTCAATTTGAATTTCCGTAAAAAAAGAGAAGCATACCCAAATTCTTTTTCAGGGCAACGAAATTTCACGAACATGTGTATAATTCAGATTTGACTACAGTTCTGGTTTGATGAGCGTCTCCGATTTTCTCAAATCTAAAAATTTTTCATCCATGTAAAATGAAAACCATGTGAATTTTTTTGTCATTCCAGATTGAGCCAGTTACTACAATCTCATTAATAAGAGTGCCACGCTATGTTGTTGGGTGGGGGTGATAGTTTAATAGGTTCTCCTTATCACTCAATTCCTCTTGGTCAATATGTGTCGGTTTTTCAACCAGAAATCTTCGCCATGCTGAGAAGTGCCCAGATCTGTAACACGAAAGGTTACAGTGGGGCACATATCAGCATCTTCTCAGACAGTCAGGTCGCACTTCGGGCCCTTGAGGCGTCAAAATTCCAATCGAGGAGAGTGTATGAATGCTTCGAGGAACTGAACCGCCTGGCACGAATAACACAGTCAGACTGATCAGGGTACCGCGTCACTCTGGCGTTAAAAGGAACGAAGCAGCGGACTCGTTGGCACGAGAGGGGTCATCTCAAACGCCCCTTTCAGCTGAGCCTGTCATTCCCATAGCAAGATGCTCCGTAATTTACCGAATCAAGGAGTGGGTACGACAAGCTCATCTCGATTACTGAGACTTTGCGCAGGGCTTGCGACAGGCCAAGCTGTACATAACCACAGCTAGGCCATTCGACTATGCTCGTTTGAAACTCAATAGAATACAGTCGAGAAGGGTAGTGGAGCTCTTGACAGGATACTGTCGATGGAACTACCACCTTCATAACTTGGGGATCTTTGATGATCCCACTTGTAGAGCCTGTATGGAGGACGATGAAACCTCAATACATGTCATTTGCACCTGCAGGGTGTCAGGCATAGAATGTTTGGGTAACAATGGGAACAATCCCGGCGGAGAAGCTGTGGGCTTTCTGTGCGGCGTCTGACCTCAACAGAATCTTATAACTTCATCTGCTTAAAATAGCACCTCTTACACGGAGATGTTTCGCCTTTTAGTGATCGACATAGAGGACCCTTTGGTCTAGGTGCTAAGGACCGATTTGCGGTACCCCTCTTGCTAATTATTATTATCACTCAATTTGAGCGTTAAAAACCAAATATTATCAGCATAATTCAAATCACAAAGCTTCTAAGTGAAGGTTCTATTCAATCCTCGTCATTACGGTTTACTGGAATTGGATCCAACATAGACCTTCCCCCCATGATCTTGTGTGGGACCATCTTCCTTTTCTCAAGGACTTTCCGAACGGTTGTTCGATTGACTTTATCGAACGTTTTTTTGAAGTCAGCCAAAGTATTGGCATGCTCATAAGAATACAAAGGAATTCGGATTGTTTTGAGAAAAAAGGCAGTATTTAAGTGGTTTTTGCAACAGCGAGCATGGAAAACCCTTTTTTCCGGGCCGATTATATGCGAAAAACAAAAACTTTCGACAGTTTGTATTCATTGTTCATCAGTACACAACAAATTTAGCTTTTTTTTTTGGAGACATTACCTTTTTTCATGATCTGGATCGGATCCGGTCCCAATTAATCCGGAGTTCTATTGATAAATATTTTTGGAAGGAAAATTGGCGAAACGAATATCGATTTTCTTATATAAATAACATTTTATTTTAATTTTTGTAAACATACACAAATATTTAAGTCTTAATAAAAGATTCATTCTTGTAAACACGTCGGCCATTAAAAAAAAAAAATCAATATAATATTAAAATAAAAGAAAAACAAATGAATTTCCATCCATGTACTATGGGCCACAAAAGTAGCGCTCATTTTTCGATATTTATTTTAGTTGATTTGTATCTATCTAATCCTTTCGATTTTTAGGAAAATCAAAAACCGAATAGAATAAGGCACAAATCAATAATAAAATTTGGAAAAATCAGCGCTACTTTTGTGGCTATGTGTACTACACAGGATTGATTGAATTTTCCCGAAATCAACGGATATTGCACCATTTATATAAAATCAAACAGGAAAATCCCATGCATCAATCAATCCCCCACTTCCGCATAGAGATATAAATATGAACCAAAAAAAAAAACAAGTATGAAAAATTAATATAAAAATTAATATCCTAAATTCGATCAAATGTGATCCGTACTCCCCCAAAAAGAAAAATATTATCCACGGAATGTTTTCGCAGTAAAAGACCCAAATATGATTTTTTTTGTTTGTTTGATTTTGTTGATAATATTGTGGAAAATATGTGGATTGGATTATTGTTGATATTGTTCAGGGAGTACATATGAAATATCATCCCAAGGATGCCTATAAAGTCCTTGACGCAGTCTCTTTTGATCCATATAATGTCCAATAAAACCAATTGATCGTCCCAACACAAACAATGAATTGATTGCACCAATATTAATATATTCTTGGGCTTCTTCTTGTGTAAATGAACCACTATTACGTAACATATCAACAAATGCGGTAGCAATGACACCATCCACATTTAATATCAAATTTGGTTTTTTACTTGTGGTAATTTTTTCCACTTCTAATGCATACTGCAACAATGGTTTTGCTGGGAAATTATCCATAACAAATTCTTTAATAATTTTCACACGCATGTCTGGATTGTTTATGGATTTGACACGATGTCCAATACCCATAATTAATTGACCCTTCTTACGCATTGCATTTACGAAATCAGAGGGATGCATACCACAGTCGTATGCTTCGCTGAATTGTTTAGCAGCACCATCTAAAGCTCCACCAAATCGATCCCCAATTGTTAATAGACCGGATACTAATGATGATACTAAATCTTTGCCGGCACGAGCACATACAATTGTGTTATGGGCACCGGATACAGCTGGACCATGATCGGCGGTCACCATTAAACACATTTCAAAGAATTTGCATACATAGGGTGGCAAACACCGTTGGAACCACAATAACGAGACTACACCACCAATGCCAACGTTCTTTTGAAGGACGTCACTGATTGGCATACCCGCATATATTAATTCTTGTCCACGTTCATCACATATGGAGGTCATGAACGATGCTGGCTTACGAATTAAACCTAATTCCTGTAAAAAATGCGCATCGAATTAATAAGAGATGTCAGCACAAAGAAAATAACGCGGGTTACGACAGGATTTGTAAATTTTGATTTAAAAAAATTGAAATCTGGGATACTGAAAACTCATAGATATCGATTTTAAGTCAAATCGGATGATAAATAAACAAATTTCATAATACAAGACGTGAATGATTTTTTGACTACATAAAAACAAGAAACTTACTCTTGCCCAACTGTAATCCATTGGAACTGTAGGTGGTGGAACATCTGGTTTTGGTACCAATTTGCCAACTTTAACCAAACCACGATAAACTTCACCAATTAATTCACCTAAATTATCAAATGAATCTGGTACATGTGCTCCAGCTGCTCTTAATCCAGCATTTTTAGCTGTGGCAGTTTCTGATTGACTGTGTGCGCATGATCCAGCATGTCCAAATTGTACTTCACTTGTGAACATTGTGGCGCATGTACCAATACACCAAGCAATCAATGGTTTCGTGATTGTGCCGTTCTGAAGTGCCTCGCATACAGCATACTCTTCCCGACCACCAACTTCACCCAAAAGTACCAATAATTTGATTTCTGGATCACGTTCGTATCGTAATAAGTGGTCCATGAATCCAGTGCCTGGATAACGATCGCCACCGATGGCGACACCCTCATAAACACCGTCGGTATGTTGGGAGACGATGTTATTTAATTCGTTACTCATACCACCCGAACGACTGACGTATGCAACCGAACCGGCCCGATATAAACGTGAATGAAGTACATTGTCCATCATACCAGCAGTGTTGCCAATTTTGAAGCAACCTGGTTTAATACCACCAACAGTGGCTGGACCGATGATATTCACATTTTTCGCATTTGCTTGTACAATTAATTTACGTGTTAAATTCTCTGGTATCCCTTCAGCGATAATCGCAATTGTACGAATTTGTGGGAATTCCAATGTTTCGATTGTACTTTCGTATGCACTACGTAATGAAGCGAAGTTTACGAGAACGTCAGCATCACTGAAAATTTTTTTAAACATATTATGTCAGTTATTTTTCACTTTAAACTCGAAATTTCGAACTAAGACATGCAAATATAGGTTTTAAGAAGAAGAAAAAAAATAGATCACTGAAAGACACTTTCGATACGAACTATATAAAGCCGCAAGGCCAACCTGGTTTATTAGCAAAAACCGGAAAGAGATACAAATTCTTCTGATTGGGGTGTTTGCCGGTCACTGCAGACTTAAAAGGAATCTATCCCTCATGAGGTTGGAGGACACTGCGATCTGCCCGGACTGTAACGGGGCAAATGATAAGCCCTTCCATCACCTGGATTTCTTAGAGGTCAGTAAAAAAAGGCCTACTTGCCAGGCTTCGGCTTCCCTCCACTACTACTACATGTCTCTTTTTCTTTTAATTTGTAAGGTGTCTTTCTGATATTTCTTTTCCCGGTGGGGTTGGTTTTTCTAGTTTGTGGCCTGAAAGATTAAAAAAAAATGAATATTACCTATGTTTGGTCATAGCATCCTCCATTTTCTTGTAAACAGGAATTAAAATTTCTTTGTGACCCCAGTAGTACTTCTGTTTATGGTCACCAGTGAATGGGTACACCATAGCCACAACACTGGGTTCGTTACGTCGACAAACAAAATCGAAATCAAGCATAGATTGGACGGCACGCGTTTGCATACCCCAAACAATTGCTTTAGTTGTGTTTGAAAACATTGGAGCAGTTATTTCAGCTTTTTTAGGACTAACTGTTTTAGTAACTTTTACAGCCGTTTCAGTTGGATTTGGTACTGGACCAGTTTGGCCGGCTGGCAATAAAAATGTTGCAGTTGTTGCTGGTATATTTGTTGTGTTGCCATCAATTGATGGTTGAGCGATTGGTCGTGTACCCAAAGCCATACCACAAATTGCAGTCATATGTGTTTCTGGTCCAAAGACATGGACAGGTAATCCAAGGAGACCACCAACCTCACGCATACGCCGTAAACCTTCCTATAAAAATTAATAACACATTTTAAAAATAAAATCTTTTATCAATTAAATAGGGCTTTTTTGGGAACAGTTAAATCCAGGATACAGGAATAGAGTTAGGTTAATTTTACTAGTACTGAAAGTTTCGATTAAAATCAGGGAGTTTTCATACAAATTTGTTTATAGTAAAAACAACTCCTATAAAATGATTTTGAGTGCTTAATATCAAGTATTTGGTTGACGGAACTTCGCTTTGACGCCGGGAAATGAATTTTCTCGAATAAATCGATTGCTAGACCTAAAAACTTCGAATACGTGATTTTCATCACAATTGCTAGGGACGTTTTCTAGAACTTCAGTACTATATATACACAAAATTAGAGGAAAACCAGCGCATGCGTATTGAACTGAGAAAACCAATTGAAAAAAGGAGAAAATGATAAATAATTCAGTTTATTAGATCGCAACTATAGACATCTTTGTCTTTTTCATTTAAAAGGAAAAAGATATCAATATTTGCCGATAGATATTACATTTGGTATATCTTATTCTTTTAAACTTTTGGGAAGGATAAGAGTTTGAGACTATATCACAAAATTCGGGACTAGTTTATGTTCAACTTACTTGATAATTAGGTCCAGCACGTCGTACAAAAACACTAACATTATGTTCAATTAATCGTTCACGGAATTCTTGTAACGCCCGGATGATACCACGGAATGTAGCAGCAACATTTGTAAAATTGGCAATACCCCCACCAGTAATCAAAACTTTACCCTTTGGATGTTTTGCCGAACCGGTCATTAATTGTAAAACAGTTTTTGCATACTCATAAGTTTGTTGTTCCGATGGTGCACCACTGTATTCACCATAATTGGCAAGTTCAGATGTACCACCCAAATCACAAATGGTGTCACTGTAAATAACAGAAGCACCACCACCAGCGACCATTGTCCAAATACGTCCATTTTTATTTAAAATCGTTAGTTTTAATGAGGCACCACTCTTTGAATCTAAATCAGCAATGTAGGCTTCTTCTGGTAAAGCATCCCGTCCGAATGGTGGAGGATAATCAATTTCACCCCATTGTGGACGGCATAGATAATCGGCAGTTGCATCCAATTTAGCAGCTAAATCTAGTACGTAAATTTCAGTGTCTGTACAAACTAATGGATTGATTTCCAAATATGTGAAATATAAGTCTACATAGAGTTTATATAATGCTGTTACGAATTTAGCCACAATTGGTTGTTTACTGGCGGGTATGCCTTTTAATAGAGCTTTTGTAACGGCTTCAGCTGTTACAGAAGTCTCTTGATTGACAGGTACATCTAAACGTAAAGCTTTGGCATCCACATCCCCAATATCAACACCCCCTTCGTGTGTGAACAGAATGACATCCTTGTCGCGTTCACTGTAGATACAAACGTAAGCCTCTTCGTTTGGTTTGTGTGGGATAAATGGCTCAATGATAAAATTGCGTAGTTTGCCAACAGCGTTTCCAACTTTTTGATCTTTACCCATCCGTTCGCTGATCCATTTTGAGACGTCAGGTAAATCCTTATTTACAGCAATTAAACCTAATTTACCACGACGTTTAATTAATTGATCAGGTTTCACAACCAATTTCGTTTTGGTTAACCATTCGTGGTCACGTGCCAACTCTTTTAAATTTGTATTCTCGTCAACGGCAACAAAACGACATTTTGCCACATTATTTGGTGCACCTTTACTCGCTAAATGACGATTTAGTAGATCTTTTGCAGTTACTTCACGTATGGCTTTCGCTGACATTTTTGTTGTCGATTTTTAATGTTTGGGTGTTTTCGATCTAAAACAAAAATAAATAAATAAATATTACAACTGATTGCATTAAATAAATTTCGTGTATATACAAAGTTCTTTAAAAGTGCGTTCAAGGATGGGAGAGTAGACTGTATTAGCCCCAGAGAAGTTCTACATCAAAATTGGGATCAGTCAGATTCCATATTTTATGAATTAATGACCCAAATAGTGTTTACAAAAAAAATTTGTTTATATTCCAAAGTTTCTTCCATTTTTTACATTTTAACAGTTTAATTTTTAACGGTGGGAGAGAAGGGGGGTATGGTCTGAGTTTTCGAAATGTGGATGATATCTCGAAAACGTATCTAACATAATATTGAAAGCAAATACCAAATTTGAAATTAAATTCTTAAAATAATTTTCTTGCCCTAGATTACATTTACAAAATTCTGGCTACTTATTTCGTTTCGGTTTATAAGTACGGATAGACCAACAAAGAAAAAACTTAAACAATAAACATGAACCAATGAGTCACAGTGTGAGTATAGGTGTATTACTACATATATTTAAAATTACAGACAATATTAACTTACGTTGGTTCATTTTTTATTGGTTCTGAAGTGTACTATCGTTATTATCAACTGTACAAATCAACTGTAAAAATTTGAATAATATTGATAGTACAGTTAAAGGCAAAGAAAAAAAGAATATTTCATGCATGAAAAACATTTCGTTTCCAAGGTAAAACTATTTTTAAACAAGTGAAGAGTCCAACCTATTCAATTTTCAATCGTAATCAATTGCAAAGAAATGTTTCAAATTTCGAAATAGAATTTCCCAAAGAATTCGAATCCAACTTTTGTTTCGAGAAGCCATTAAAGTAATATTCAATTTTTGTATAACTCATTGTCGGCTATTATGACGGTGTTAAATTTTTCCTTGTAGATAAAAATTTTCTAAACATGTCCTTCTTTGCACATTGAAAGTCATTGAAAACAAATGCAACAAATAACAAAAATATTTGAACACGGACGAAGTTAGGTCTCACACATGAAATATCAATAAACTAAATAAACTCCGTGACCTTGTTTTGATCAACAAAGTTATTTATCCGGGTATTTTAATTACAAGGTTAGAACATCGTCCAATGGGTCATAGGTCGTGTCTTCAAAAAGACCTCTAAAGAAAAAAATTTTAACAGTATAAAAAAAATTGTACGCGACACGCGTGTACTTGTTTTGAATAATAACTAATTGAATTGAAATTGGAAAATTTGGGTCCGACAGGGAGTTTAGTAAAAACTCGTGTCGTATCACTAAATTTTTCTTAGCGAAAAATACCGTTTTTTTGCTATTTATAAAAAAAATTTAATAAATAAATCCAAACGGATGCGCGAATATACCCTGCACTAAAAAAATATAAATCACAAGACACTTGAAACCACACTACTACAGTGAATAAAATTCCATAAAAAAATTTTTTTGCATACCTTTTTTTGTTAAAGATAAAAATTTTCACATAGAATAAAAAATAAATACGAGGAACAAAACAAAATCGCAACTAAATGAGCGGTTAGCGATTAAACAAGCGCGCTCACAAACTCTCAACTCAAAACTGAATGTATTCAGTAAGTGGTCTGACTATTTTATAATTTTAATGTTTGCATGCAATTGAAAATTGTTATCAAAAGTGATTAAATGCAAACTCCTCGCGAAAGCGAGACAGAATCGAGCTTCTCCTATCTTCCAAAAAGATATTAACACTGTCTTTGCCGTGGCCTTCAAATGACCGGGACTAATCACATGGACATGCAAATACCACGTCTCTAATGTCACGACTCAGGAGGTGTGATTTTAGGAGACAGATTTCACCTTTACTGAATGTCATTACAGAGTGTTTTTTGACCTTTTTTGATAACCTACAAAAACATTTTTATTCCAAAACATGAACAGTTTGTGTTTGAATTTTGAACAGTTTTTTCCATCGCTTTTAAATTTATGCTCAAATAATTATTTTGTGAAGTTGTCTAACGTGGATCTACGGCTAAAACCGTTATTTTTGAGGTAGAACAAACATTTTTTTTTTGTTAATATCTAGACCAGGGGTCCTTAACCTTATTAAATATCAACTACACAAATGGTGTCCTTTTTTAAAAATTTTCCAGTCGATTTTTGTCGAATCTAAGTCAGATTCCATATTTTTCGAATAAATGTCTCGAGTAAAAGTTTTTGATCATGAAAATCCTAACATCTCGTATTCTAAACATTTTTTCGAAAACAGAATGGATTCAGCACAAATCAACTGTAAAGTTTTTAAAATAGGTCACCGCTTGTGTGCTTGTGCCCCCCTTTTGTAGAGTGTAACTTGGAACTCATTTTAGAATATCGGTGGGCACCATTCATATTTTCAAAAAACCATTTTCACATATTCAAATTACTTAATAAATAAATAAATATTTTTAAATGAAGGTCTTACAACGGGGTTTTACAATAATGTCCGCGGGCATAGGGTTTAGGGATCACTGATCTAGAGAATAGGGACTTTTAGAAATATTAATTTTAGCAAAATTGGCACTATTCTAAGCTAGAAATACGATTTAATCCGGAAAAAAAAAACGAAATGGATGTAGGCACGTCGTGAAATAATGTTTTCCTCAAAATTGACCCCATTTTTCGGGAATACTCTTTTTCTATGAATTCAAGAGCAAAAATTTTAAGAGAAAAATTGTACGATAAATTTGCACATACAGAAATTAGGAATTGTTTTCCCCATTTTCCGACTTTTAAAATTCTGTAAAATTGGAATACGTAATAAAATTGAATTTTTTTCCACATATTAACGAGCGGAGTAATTTGGAAAATATGGATAACGGTGAAAATAAAACTTCAGGATTGGAAAAAAGTTGGAAAATTCTGGGTTTTCTGGATTCGTTTTAGAAGTTCAGAATCGTTTTTTCAGATCTTTAGAAGTTGAAAAATGAAAATGTTTTTCTAAAAGTTCGATCGCAAATGTCTCATAAAACAATTTTCAACTCTAGCCATGCCAATTGTAAAGCTTCTTCCGGATTGGACGAATAGAAAATGTAATTTTTAAGCTTCTGTTAAAAAGTGTTGCAAATTAAATTCAAGAAAAACGTATTCGAAATTTGCCACGTTGAAAAAACTGTAACAAATTTCGAATTTCGTGAAAATTTTCACAAAGAATTCCAAGAATTTGATTTACTAATTAGTTGAAAAACAAGTTTTTCATGTTTTCAGTAACTTGACCTTTAAAACTGAATAAATTAACGTATTTCTAAGCAATTGTTTAATTATTTTTTTTGATGATTTATGCAAATTTCATGTTAAAAGAAACGCGGGGGGGCCATAGTACAATTAATTACATCAAGGAAAACGTAAATGCATTTCCTCATACACAAATTAAAAATAAAATTAACATAAATTAAAATAATATTACAAAATATGACCTATTTTTGAAATGGTATTGTAACAAAAAAAAATTTGTAAATATGACCCCGATTAACGATAAAAATTTATTTTCTTACCGCAGTGAAAAATCTGATGTGGAAAATAGAAATATTATACAATAACGTACGTTTTTTTTTTAGGAGGCCAATTATTTATGCTGACCCTAATACAAAAGCGAAATTACCATTTAAAATTGAAAAAAAAGTGCGTCATGCATAAATTTTTATTGCCGTGCTTAAAAGACAATAATTTACCAATAAAACGATCAAACAATTAGACTAATAAAATATTTACGATATTTAAATGTTTGAAAAAACATTGACCTTGAAATTTTACCGAAAAAAAATAATACCATACAAAAAAACAACCGAATTTTTTTGGAAAAATTATGATAGGTTAGGTTAGGAGAGTTTTTAGACTGAGGTAGTGTGGAATGATTAAACAAATTTTTCTATGAGTACCTGTGTGTTAATAGGTAAAAAGAAATTCCTTGTTGATGTAAAATTTCCAAACTTGGAACACAAGTAGAACACTTTTATAAAAACACACCAATTACTTTGATCCAACAATAAAATGATTCGGTTTGTAGAATCGACAACGATTGATGAAATTTAAATAAAAAATTTAAATAAAAAAAACTTAAAATATAATTGACAAATATCTTAAGTAAAATGAAGCTATTTAATTTTTGTATTTGTAATAGTTTAACGTGAACAATTGACACCCAACAAGTTTTGTTAAGTCTACTTATTTTCTATAGAAAATAGTTTCATTTCAATGTATTCCATGTGAGTTAGACAGAGAGAATATATTTGAAAAGTATGAGAACCACGTTTATGACCTGTCACCGTGTACTGGCACACACTGACATCTACCGTTTCATTTTCAAACTAATCAACATAATGTAGCAATTCAAAAAAAAATATTTCATACCTTTTGAAGCATAGTCTAAAAGCTATCAGGCCAAAACTTTACGTTAGAAATTCGTTAAAAATATTCTATGTTACGTTCCTAGACATCAAGTGTCAAATAACAAAAGCTCTAGAACACACACACGCATAATTTCAGGTCGTTATCTCATTTCGTTTTTGAGTTATCACGTCCACGAACGGACGGGCATGCGGAAATAGACTAATTAGATTCTTTTATGAACACCGTTACCAAAAATTCTTTTATGCGAACAATATTTTCAACAGTTTCTAAAGTCGGGACAACACGTAATATATCCTTGTATATATTATATATTGGGATCTCTGGTAGGGGACGGAGCTAAATATTTCGACCTACTAGTAGTAGTTACTTACTAGTAGTAGTTACTAAGTTTTTCACCAGAATGTGAGCCATGAAACTTGTAGGCCGAAGAGTATGTCACGAAGGATGGGTAAGGAAACATCAACCTATCCGCTCTAGTTTATGATTTAACCACCAGAGAGCATACTCAAGTGATAGAATTCCCAATACCAGATATAACATGTGGATATTAAAACTACTTGCATTAATTGCTTAAATATCCTGTATATACTGAGTTAACATATGTTTGGGCTGAAATTGAGTCAAAACTATTATGTTTATGACAAACAGTTTGAAACAAAAGTTGTTTATTTTTTGAAGAGGCAAGATTTTGTGTTTAAACTTTTCTTCTATCTCTTACGGTTTTAAAGGTAAGAATTCCTCTTCCCCCTAGCTTGAGAATGCATGATCTGGTTTTGCCCATAAACGAACTAAAAATGACTTCTAGCTCTAAAATACACACATCACATTTTAGCTCATATTCGGGGTGAGATGCATCGAATATATTGTATTTGCTGTAATCGAGTGAATCGCTGTTAAAGATGTTTTGGGTGGATGTTTCTTCTTCCTCGCCGCACAGTTTGCACATAATGGATCCATGTGGAGTCCTATTGTGTGCAGATGCTTTCTTAGATGATAATGTCCGGTAACCTTTCGAATTTGTATCCTATTCAGGTTGAGCGCATCGAGAAAAAAAGAAAAACTCGGGAAAATGCATTCTACATTTTCCCGAGTTTTTGTTGCGGTATATTTTCCAAGTGATAACGATGTTTAAAGTCTATCCACTCATTGATCATTAGTTTGCATGCTGTTTTGGAATTCCTAAAATAGGTTCTGGGCCTATGAAAGGTATTCTGACTCCTTTCTTTGCTAAGGTATCTGCTTTATCGTTTCCTTCGAAACCACTGAGACCTGGAATCCAATTAACATTGTTCCGCTTTGCCAGCTCCTTTAGTTCCTCTAGGCTAGGCAATCCCTGACTACTCCTGAGGTGATTTCAATTAGGGGCATGTCCCAAACGTTAATTGTTTTTACGAATGTCAGGTTTTCACTTTGCTGCTATGATCCCTGTTGTAATATTTTTAAATATTTCTGTGGATTTGAATAGACAAACTTCTTTTTAATAGTAACAATAAATAAAATAAATTGTTGGTGAGTCTTTCACCCCGCAATTAATAAATATTTGTTAAATAATTCAGGTTTAATGTGAAAGCTAATTGAAATTATTTTCAATTCATTATTGTTGATTTTGTCATCAAAATATTATAAAAATTTCTTCAACTTTCACTAAATATTTGTTCATGTATCCCATAAGTATAGATCATATTATATACATACATGTAATATACATTGCCTAAGTAACAAAGTAAAATAAACCAGAATAGTGTAGTATTGCGCTCAAAAGTCATGTGAAGTTTTACAGTCTATTTGTGCCAAATTCATTCAATTTTCGAAAAAATGTTTCGAATAAAAGTTGTTTGTTATACAAATCCTTCCAACTTTTTTCGAAAATTGAATGTAATCTCCCCAAGTCGTATAAATTAGGAAAATGTACATACATTTAGATCGCGATTCTTGTAAACATGGCCACAAAAGTAGCGTTCTTTTATCCGGGTATTCATTTACAAGGTTAAAATATCGTTCTGTAGGTCATAGGTCGTGTCTTCTAAAAGACCTCTAAAGAAAAATCACGTGTATGTACTTGTTTTGAAAAATTATTCATTTTGAATATTTTCAGCACGACTCCAGCGCGAAATTTAATTCGAAACATTGTCTCAAAACTGATGCACGGACCGAAAAAAGTTGTTTATTTTAAAAAAAGGAACATTTTTTATCTTGACATTTTTGTTCTATCTCTTATGGTTTCAAAGATGAGCAGTTTTGCCCATTTTGCCCAAACATGGTCCGATTTTGCTCATGAACTTGACCTTACTTTTTAGCTCTAGAACACACGTACAAAATTTGAGCTCATTATCTCTTTTCGTTTTTGAGTTATCGTATCCACAGACGGACGGACGTGCCGAAATGGCCGAATTAGGCCATTTTATTAACCTATACTAACCTACTCCAAACTCATGTTAGCGATCAATATTTTCAAGCGGTACAAAGTCGTGTCTAAACTTAACATACCCTTGTATATTTACATATACCGGGTATAAAAATATAAATTTCAAATGCCAATGTTCCAATTTGTTGTTCACCGTCAAATTTTACGATTAAATCTACGATTAAATAAATGTTCCATATCCATAAGGTTATCCTGTTCAATGTTGAGTTTTAAAAACATAATAGGGAATATGCATGAACATTTTTGTTCACTTGAAATGAAGCATGTTTACTTGACAAATATCAAGTTAAAATTACTTTTTAAATAACTTTAAAAATAAGCGAGATATGAATGATTGAAATTCCCGATTAGACAAAGAGGGTGATAGCCCTTTTGATATGTTATGTGACGTCATATTACACTTTCATCATTTAAAATACACGTAAAACTCCGTTTTTAGTATTTTTGCAAGAAAGAGACAGATAATAATCTTTAAAAGCTTATAGCTTCCTTGATATTTGTCGGATTTTAATTTCGTTTTTAAATATTATTACAGTATTAACAGTATTTTCATATTCTGAAAATAAATGTGAAAAAAAATTTTCATGCATATTCCCTATTAACAAATATGTTCTAAGTATTATTTACCATATAATCTATTATCATTTTACCATAAATTTATCCGTGGCTGGACTACCATAAAACAATGACACATGATGTGATCATTTTACGTAGACCACACTGTAAACAAATACATAAAACTCATAATGCACCCGACGATATTCTCTCGACTCCGTTGAGAAATGGTTTTTTTTTTAAGAAACAAAAACATTCACTAAAAAATTGTATCGTAAATAAAAGGGCGGGGGCAATCTCATGACCCCGGATCTGACATGATCTTATTAGGTAAAGTTAGCAAAACACATTTATACCAGATCTAAATAAATAACAAAGAACTATGTTAACAAAACGAACCAATTAAAATTACCTTCCTTTTGTCGTCCTTACTGTTGAGAGTTATCGATTTTTTTTCTTCTGCATATTAATTAAGTACATTTTTCCCCATTTTCTGAATATACAGAATGTTTCAGGAAAAAAGGTTGTATAAACTATTTTAACTCAAAATTGTTCATACTATCCCCTCCTTCATGGGTCGTGTATAAAACAACTAAGTCCCTAGTAAACTAAGTAAGTTATTAAGTATTATTTTTTGCCAGGACACTTGACAGATACAACCACGGACGTATATCAGGGAGAGGAGTAGAGGGTCCGGACTCCCTCATTAGTCCACGCAAAATTTAATATCCGTGTCACAAAATAGTACACGGTGAAAAATTTTCTGTAAAAATTGATTGTTTTTATTGGCGTTTAGAGTTCAGCTTTTTATGGTGTAAAGTCAGGGACAAAAACTTTGTGCCTTGTTGAACCTATTCCATGTGAAAGCTATAGTTACGCCCGTGGATACAACGCAACTTAGATTGTGATGCCATTTTGCTTAGTAAGTGTTGCCAGATTGGGGGATTTTCCCCTAAGTTTAGTGGATTTAATAAAGCCTGGAAGTAAACTTTGGGTGATTTATTCTTGGAATAGATAGATAAATAAATCTTGGGGTATGACAGGAAGTTATGGGTTCGAATCCCGACATCGGCAGTTTGTAAATTATTAAGAAAAAAAAAAGGGGCGGTTAATTGACTAAACTGTCGGCGTATGGACAAGAACGAAGTAACCGGCTATGCTTGAGAAGGTTTTCTGCAGTTTCCTTCACGAACTCCAGATGAATATCCTATCAATTCCTAGTCTATACACAAAAATTCCTTGCACTCCACTCACATCTTCACATCCTTACGCATCACAATGGATCTAATGGTCGAAGTCAAGCCCGTTCAAGGCAGCCTTTACAATCTATCTATCTAAGGACTTAGTTCTTTTGAACACAACCATTGTGTAATGAAATAGTAGATAAAAATTTATTGTATACTGTATATCCTCAATATTGTCAGTCTATTAATAGATATACGATGGCTTACAGTTTTTGAAGGACACTAAGTCTTATGTTTAATCATAGTAACAATCACTTACTTAATACCCGGAAGTCGTAATAAATTTTTATTATATATTGACATTAGTAACTATTTATCATTTTCATTCGACAAAAAACGTTGGGAAAACTGTAATATTTTAAGAGTCTTTATGGTACGATTTTCTAGAAAATTAATTGAAATTTTATAGAGTAAAACTCTGAGTATCCGTATCGCCTTGAGGAAATAAAGACCGAATTCAAGTGGTTTTTGCAACAACGAGCATTGGGAAACTCTCTCTCAGTGCCGACCAGAGTGGTGATCGGAATTGTGATATGTGATTCTCGAAGACCCGAAAAAAATTCTTGTCTGTTTTTGAGGTCTCTTAATACAAATCTGGTCGTAATAGTCTTAAGGAAAATCAGGGGCTATACATCAAAATCGTATAAACGAGGGCATATTTCAAAAACAAAACCCTTTTTGGATCTAATTTCTCTGAGGTGTGGGATTCTCTTAAAATCGATAATAAAATCGAAAAAATAATTTCTCTTCCGGATTTGACTTAAGTCCACTACAGATGGGTGAACTGGAAACACGGAAATCGTACTCCTTTGGCGATTTGGTGAATAGTTTTCGAGAGATCGTTTAAAAGGGGGTTTAACATCTTAATATGAGAATCTTGAAGATTATTCATCAAATCGTCAAACCAAATAAATTTTGTGTTTTTTTTTGGGTCCAATATACTTTTGGGAATAACGAATTTTGACTTTATAAACAAGAAAGTTGTACTTATTTGACGGTTATCCAAGCGATTAACGAGATATAGTCCGAAATCCTCTAGGAGTGTGTAATTTCTTGGAAACTATTCGTGAAATGAACTAAATTATTATATTTTTTGGGTGAGCCATAAAATCTTTAACCTGAATTTTTGTTTCTTACACTATAGACTAATTTTCGTGCTAAATTTGATTGAGCGGTTTACGAGATATCGTCTAAAACGTCGTCTTAGTTTTACAATGGAAATTTAGATTTAAATAAATAAATAACTCGTTTTTTATTTAAATTTACGGACGATCTGTTTCTCTCTTCTCGCCATTTCAGATTCATTACCGTAAAAACTCTTTCAGTGAACGCTGAAGTGGCGGGAACAGAGAGTAAATAAGACATTATTTTATTTACATTTGGTAAGCTATCAGATGCATTTTTCAGTATATATTGCCATTTGTCAACAGTATTTTTCTCTGAAAATTTGTTATCCTTATTAGTGAATTGTGTTTGGATCTCTTGAAGTCTTATTGACTCGGAATATAAATCATCCATCATAATATTTAATCTGTCTTGTAATTTGGCCTTTGTAATTACCATTTCAAAATGTTTAAATTCAACCTCATTTTTTAAAGATATGTTAGGAAGTATTGAAAGCCAGTTATCCATCGCTAAATCAAAACATTTTCTCGAACAACTTAAACTCATATCAATAAAAAGTGCACAATTACTGATAACTGTATTGACCATTTCGGATGCTGACTTTTCAATTCTTTGTAATCTCATTTTGGACTCATAACCAAAGTACTTTTACGCATCACAGTAAACATAGGAAATCAAGTATTTTCGTATACTTTTATTTTTATGCAAAAGTATAAAGTATATTTATCGAAAATAAAGTAGGATACGTTATTATAAAGTATGGTTGGAAACCCTTCTTACGGCGACTCTTTCCACAACTAAAAGTTCATTAAATATCTAATGAAATGTTTAGGTTCTGTAAGTATTTTTATGATTTTCCTCGACCGAAACAAAACCCTGACTTTTTCTAGAATCTCACCGAATTCTCGAATATTTCCGAGTGTATCCATTTCGCGAATACTGAGAGCGCAACAATGAAGAACGTATAATGTTCGCGCTCCAAACAAAGATAATTTATATTGCACACATGTACACTCCCGTTCAATAAAATTGAACAGACCTGAACCGAATGAGTCTATCACAATTTTGATTATTCTTGTAGTAACAGATACAACATTTTATTTAATTTTCTAAACGTAAGAGTAAGATATAACACTTAACATGTATTAGCAATACATATATTTTTTAAATTCTCACTCTGTCAAGCCCATTACACAATGAAAAAAATAAGGTATAAGATATAATCAATAAGATATAAGAAATAGTGAAATCCCGCAGGTGGCAGAACTGTTGATCAATTCACAATTCAAAAATAAGGAATAAGGAATAAGATATTGCAACAGAATTTCCGTCGCGGTGGATATCTGTTTCTTATTTCTTATTACCAGCCAATCACAGGTTTGACTGCCAATGTTATGCGCAGGATGTTATGCGCAATCGATTCTTTCGATATTTTTGACATTTGTGCACACACCAGCAGCTGGCATTCAACCGCTGTGATTGGTTGAATATTGTATCTTATCGCCCATTGTGTTTTGGTCGCTGTGCTATTTCTTATATCTTATATCTTATTCCTTATTTTTTTCATTGTGTAATGGCCTTCACTGACATCGTATAATAAATAAAATTATACATTATACAGAAAGTTACAAAATTGAGGAGTTTTATGAAATGTAAGATAATTAACATTTCAGGTTTGTTCATTTTTTTTTGAACGAGAGTGTACATTACTCTGAAAGTTAATAAAGCACAAATGAATAAACAACACACTCTGCCTTGAAGTGGGTAATTTGAATGTGAATTGTGGGTCTTAGGCAACCATAACTCCACTTCAATTACCAACTGATAGTCCCAATACAATACTCAAGCAGTGCACATTCACTAACATTCAACTGAAGATATATTGTTGAAGAAGTCACTTGACTGACGACGCTCTTAACTAAGTACCTGTGCGCACTGCATCATACCGTCTTAACCGTCCGTGTACGAACAGAACGTAACAATCGGTGAACAATCGCACAATGTGATACGATTTAAACATTTTGTTTTTTTATTGAAAAATCGTTATTAATAAAAAAAAATGCGATTTGATTGTAATGACACGATTTTGTAATTAAAACACTCACAGCAAAAGGAAAGACAGACGGACGGACAGTGTTTTGTAAAACAGTTTTGTGTCATCATCATGGTGTACTGATAAGACGCTTGTTACATAATGGACTATTCAGTGTATCATGTGTATGCAAGTGCTGTTGGGGCAGCAACAAGTGCTACAGGTGGTGCACCACCCCATTATGTGCCCCAACCGCCGGGGGTCTCTGGTGCGGGCGGATATTTGTCAACACCGTCATCGGTCAACGCACATCACCACCATAATCATCATTTGCATCAGACACCAACAACGGCACATCATTTGACCACTGTTGGTGTACCATCCCCCCATCTATTAGGGGTACCATCCCAAGTGGATACATTGCAAGATAATGTGAGTCAAACCAGTGGCGGTGGATTGATTCAAGTTCTTCCAACACATTTTACGAAACGGAAAAGGTATTGTGTGTATTAGAACTTTTTTTTAGCGAAGGGGGGGGTGGTAGGAACTTGGGAATTTGTTGAATTTAAATACAGGGTGCATAGTAAAATGGTGGATAGTTTAAATGAATATGTAATTTAAACATCCCTGAAAATTAACCGAGCCATTGTCAGCTCTTATTAAAGCCCCTTAACGAAGGTGCATGTTTTATTTCGAAAAGTTGCTACTTAAAAAAAAGCTTGTTTTGAATTTGGTCAGAAGTTAAATGCGTAATAAGTTTCCATGCGATTTCTAAAAAAAGTTACGAAAAAAGTTGTTATAAAGACGGACTTTGTAATCTTCTCTTACCGTTTCAGTATTAAAATTTCTGCTAGGGCAGGTAGAAAAATAGCTTTTTTGTCTGACAGCTGGGAGTATTGGTAAACGAATTTTATTTGCATGAATAAAAGCTCATTAAATATCTAGAATTAATGAAAATGGTTGACAGGAATTTCAAATTGTTATGATTATGTGATACGAGGGTATTGAAAAGGGGAGATGTGAGGGATGGAAAATTAGTTTTTCGTAATATTTTTATTGTATTTGTAGATAAAAACAATTTTTTTTATTTTTCAAGATATCTTGCCAAAAAAAAAAAACATTTCTTAGCCATGAACTTTTTATTATTTTAATAAGAAAAAGTTCATATTTTTTAAGTTGTACTTTTTTGTCCGAACATCCAGTATTTCGACACATTGTAACTGTTTTCAAGAAATTCAATATGGAGAATTTCAGAGATTGTAAATGAAATTCTTGCCAAAATTTCGGTTTATAATTTACGCTTATCAGGCTGTTTTGTGAGAGGTAACCTAGGTGACTCATATGCAAAAAGTGTTCTATTCTGTATCTAGCCGAAGATAATTCGGAAAAGAAATGACAATACAAATTTTGTTTTGTTACTCAAGTCTGTACAGTCAAATCCATTCAATTTTTGGAAAGTATGTCTAGAAAAAAAGTTATTCTTATAGGGTAGTTTTGCTCCAAACCTTTTTTCGAAAAACGATTCGGTATAAATCAACTGCAGAAATTTGGATACCCAGCGATTAATGCTAGTACTTTAAATCGACTGTAAAGTTATGAAAAAGGAACGCAACTTACAAGACGGTTTCATGTTTTTTTACCGTATGGGATAGAGTTATAACTGTCACTGTATACCATTTACCGTAAATTAAGATAGTCCGGCCGTCCTTTGAGTATTGTCAAATCAGCAATTATATAAAACATATTATAAAATCAATATTTTTTATATTTTAAAATTCCGAAAAGAAAAGTTTGATAACATAAATAGTACAATCAATTTCATAAAATAGTTTTAATTTAATGGTATAATATATACTTTGATTTGATTAGTAGAGTTACTGAGCATGCGCAAAGCGTCCGCAAAAGTACAAAAATATTTATAAAAGTAGAACAAAATCGGTAAAGCTCAAAAATGCTAATCAAAATATAAATTTAAAATTCCAATTTGTTGAGTAAGTTCACCGTCAAATGTTGCGTATTAAAAAAAATAATTATTTAAATTTTTACCCCGATAAAAAGTCTTTCTTTCCACCATTGCCAATAAAAATGTTCTAAGTATATTGATTACCATAAAATCTATTGTCATTTAACCGTAAATTAATCCGTGGCTGGACTAACGCAGTTATTCAAAATGATATAGGTTATGTAACAAAATATGACTTAATTAATTGATATAATTTTTTTTTGAATAAATATGGTTATTAAGTATTTAAAAAAAAAAAAAAAAAAACTCTAATTAAACCTAAATATTTTTAGAGAAAGTTTCAAATGGTACTTGATATTTATTTATTGTTTCAAATAAATATACAATTCAAAAAATGATATTGTTACCCTTCAATGCGCATGACGAACTTATTTTTATTCAATAAACAATTAACAATAAATTTTATATTTAAACCTGTTGAATACAAAATTTACATCTACTCGGTAACGCACGCACTCTAAACAGAAAAAAAATGCAATAGAACTTCGCAATTATCCAGATTCATTGGGACCGGACCGTCTCAATCAGTATACACAAATCGTTTAAATTTGTGTATCAGAATGAAGACAAACTGTTGATTTTCTTGACTAAAATTTTTGCTTTTTCGCAAATTGGGTCTGAAAGATGGTTTTCCAGTGCCAGTTGCTGCTAAAACCACTTGAAAACGGCCTTTTTTTCCTCAAAGCGACCCTTTTATTTTAAAGAAATGAACATTTACTGAATTCTACTGTAGTTCTTTTCCTGTGGGGGAGGTTTATGGGTTTGATCCGCTAAACGTTTCTCTTTCACTCGGAGATCTGTAGTCCATTGTGTTACTCTAATTTTTACAAAATCCGTACTCACTATTCTAATACTTTGCTTTGAAGCATTTACAGCTTTGTTCTAAGTTCATTGTCCTTTGATTTCTGGAGGTTCCCTTCGATTCTGTAGGGTATATTTCGTTAAAAAATTCACTTTCGTATAGAATCTCAACGTCCTAGATCGCTAGCATAAACGATTACACAAAAGATCATTATTTTTGTTTATAAAAAATGCTGGGCTCCTAATTGCGCAGATCTACGGGGACCAAAAAGATCGGAATTTCTCAAAGATCGGGTCTAGACTTACGGATTTTTGGGTCTTGAATATAATAATAATTAGTTAGAAGCGTAGCTTTAGTTTCTCATCATTGTTTTGACATTTAAGATAGTCCAGCCACAATGATAAATGATAATAGATTTTATGGTAATTAATACATTTTTAATAACAATGGTAGAAAAAAAGCTTTTTACAGTGTTAAAATCTAAAGAGTTATGTTTATAAAAATCAACATTGAACACTTAACCTTATGGTAAAATTTATTTGAAGTTTGGCGGGGAATTTAGAAATATTACCCCAACAAATTGGAACAATAACGTTTAAAATTTGTATTTGTAAATTTGTAAAGTATTTTTGTGCTTTACCGGTTTTGTTCTGCTTTTATAAGTAAAAAATGTTTATTTTATAAAATTTTTTTTAATCGATTATTTAACTATACCCCTAAGGACGGCCGGACTACCTTCATTTCCGCTAAATCGTATACAGTGAAATCGTATTTAGCTACGACAGTTATGACAGTTTCTCTCCCGTTTGAAAGGTTTTTGGTTTTTGAAAACATGTTTCGAATAAAAGTTATTCATTATAAAATTATCAAGAACTTTCTTTCTATACATTTTTTGGAAAATCCAAATGGATTCGGCCCAACTCAACTGTAAAACTTTAAAAAGTACTGGCATTAATCGCTTGGTGTCGCTTGGCATTAATCGCGTATTTTTATGCTTCTGCGAGTGCTTTGCGCATGCTCAATAACTCTACTGATCAAATAAAAGTGTATATAGTATGCGATTAAACATTTTTTTTTCAAATCTAGAGCACGGAAGTGCGCAAGGCCGAGTTTAAGAGGCTTTTGGCCTTCGTACTTACAGTGCTATTACTTATCCTTAATTTAGATTATTTTATTGAATTGATTGTACTATTAATTTTAAATTAAACAATTGAAAATAACAACAAACTGTGTTAATTGCTTAAATACCCGGTATAGACTGACTTTATGAAAAATAGTTTCTGATAAAAGTTGTTTATTTTTAAAAAAGGAACAATTTTTTGTCTTTAAATTTTTGTTCTATCTCTTACGATTTCAAAGAGAGGCAGTTTTGCCCAGTTTGCCAAAACATGGTCCGATCTTGCACCTTCAATTAAAAATTTCAGCTTGTTATCTCTTTTCGTTTTTGAGTTATCGTGTCCATAGACCACCTATTATGAACACCTATTCCAAACATTTATGTCTGCAATCAATATTTTTAAGCGATACAAAGTCGGGACTAAACTTAATATACCCTGATGTATTTACATATACCGGGTATACAAAAAATTTTATTTAAAATGTTGATTTGACTATCTGAAGAACGTTTGTTTTTTTCCATACTGAATCCTAAATATGTGTAATTATTGAAAAAAATTTAACAAATAGAATTAAAAAAAAAAAAAAGTTGTTTAATAAAGGCGTAGTCCGCCCTCAAGTCACGAGTTCACGAATTATTCAATATTGAAGACCGACCAGGTGATATACCGTTTTTACAATGTAATCCGCTTTCATTTTAATTTCGATTACCCGTTTTATATAACCTTTACACAAAAAGAAGGTACTGATTACGTAAATGTGTTTGCATTTGTTTTGTAGTTTTATTTTAAAAAGGTGTATTTGAAAAATTTTATCTAAGATAAATCTTTACACGACCAGTATTCTATTAAAGTAATGGAGGTCGACTCATATTGGGACCAACTTGTTTATTTTGTGTAACATTGAATTTACAATAGAACTCCAATTATTCGGATCTAGATACTCAAATAAACCATGAAAAAAGGTCATTTGTTACGAATTTCCTTAGAATAAATATATGACTTCTCTTTTGGAAATAAAGATCTATTTCCATCTTATTAAGGCTAATGGTGTGACCTCTAGAGTGGTTACATTGATAACCTGTGATAGAAATCTCTTTTCCGTACGAATCGTGATAGGTTCTTTATACATCAAAAGGTTATCACCATATAAATTTGGCAAAGTCCCCAAAAAGTCTTCCAGTCGGAATTACAGTTGAATTCCAGCAGAGAAAATCGACAGTTTGTCTACATTCTTCGTCAGTATACACCAATTCAGAGTCGGACTGGCCATAGGGCCAGGGTGTCGTTTGTCATTTGGACCCTAGATTGCGTAGGCCTTCGAGGGTACTACCTACACGCTAAATACTTCATACACGGAGAAGGTAGAAGAAAGAATAACTGGAAGAAATTCTATTTGTTTATTCGGAGAGATTCGGGTACCTCTCGAAGTTGCATACCATGTGCTTGGAAACTTTTATTCCAATATAACAACCACATTATAATCCTCACAATCTCGTTGTGTAATCCTTACAATCTCGTTGACGCAAGTTACTTGCGAGAGACGTTTTCCGTGGTGAAGTGCATTAAGACGATGCTTCATACTCTACTGAGGCAAGAACTGATGGACTCATTGATTTACTTAGACATAGAATCGGGTTCTATCAAGGATAACGAGGATAGCAGCTTTTACGACCGATTTATTGACTATCTAGCTGAAATTTCTCAAAGATGTGTGACTCCATATCCCGGAGATAGTTACGATTAGCTAATTCATACTGATGATGACTACTTTGTAGTCGAAATACGTCAAAAATATGTAACTCGTACTCGTTTGGGGTGAGACAAGCACCAAATTAGCAACATGTAACATATATCTGATTCCATATCCCGGAGATAGTTACGATTAGCTAATTCATACTGATGACGACTACTTTGTTGTCGAAATACGTATTTATAAAATACAAATAATTGTTCTAGGAATAGGAAATATGCATGAAAATTTTGTTTCACATTTATTTTCAGAATATGAAAATACTGTTAATACTGTAATAATATTAAAAAACGAAATTAAAATCCGACAAATATCAAGGAATCTACAAGGTTTTAAAAATTATTATCTGTCTCTTTCTTGCAAAAATACTAAAAACGGAGTTTTACGTGTATTTTAAATGGTGAAAGTGTAATATGACGTCACATAACATATCAAGAGGGCTATCACCCTCTTTGTCTAATCGGGAATTTCAATCATTCATATCTCGCTTATTTTTAAAGTCATTTAAAAAGTAATTTTACCTTGATATTTGTCAAGTAAACATGCTTCAATTCAAGTGAAAAAAAATTTTCATGCATATTCCCTATTGGGCCAAATTTATTTTCAAAAAACCCCTAGAGTTCTCTGATTGATTATCTGAATAATCTATGTATTGAACACTGATTATTGGCTGATTGTAAATTGAATTAATTATCATAATTCTTGTTGGCTCAACCATAGAGATAATATATACGTAGAGTAGGCAAGCTGAGTCCAAAGTTGTCCCTCAGATAGCTGTAGATAGAAAATCGCTTCTCTTTTTAACCCGACTTCAAAAAGGAGGATGGTTCTCAATTCGTCTGTATTTTTTTTTTTTTTTGTCCAAAAGTTATGTGAATTTCTCTATGCTGACACCGCCTCCAAAAGTAACAATAATTGTACATATATATTTAAAAATTTTTGCTTAGGTGAACTAAAATTGGCACAAGAATATTCAATTATTTTTTTTGCTTTTTAGTGCATTTTTTATTATAGAATATTTGATTTTTGAAGTCGGGTTTCCATTTTGTCAAAATATGGTTTATTAATGACTGATATATAATGATTGTATATTAGTCATATAGAAAGAGATAGGTCTACCTCAGTGATGTCTGACCTCTCTTTTTATTGAGGAGACGTTTCCACTTACACGCGCACCTATGACTTGGCTACTCTATATATTATCTCTATGGATTCAACAGCTGTTCACTGTTCAATTAATTGATTTACAAGTTTTTTTTTTGTGCTGTTGCAATTTTTGTTGTTGTTTATATTAAATTTGCACCTCCTATGTGATTGCATTTATGAGTACTGGAGACACCGCCTTGGTAACCGCCTCTGAAACAATTTACAAGTAACCGCCTTTATTAAAATTTTTGTAGGAAAAATATTGCCTAGATAAACAGAAACTTGACTAGCATGTGTTGTTTTTGGTTTCAGGGCTGAAGAGGACGATAGCAATTCGAATAAATATACAAGAATTGAAGATGATCCTTCTCAGGATAAGGAACGATTTGCCAGGTAACTATCAACTCTGTGTTTATGCATTATTTTTATTAATCGCATCCAAGAATTACATCCAATCATCAAATTGTCGAATGTCACGTAATAAAATTTTATTGAGTACGAGGACATGCGCAATCAATTACATCGAAAATAATAAGGCGGTTGGTGTAATATATATATAATATTCTCACAAATGATCATTTTTTCGCATTCTATTTAAGTGAACAAATTTTACAATTTTTTTTAAACTAATCATCGAAACTTGAGTAGTTATTAAGGCAGTTGGTGTAATAATATAATAAGTTTTTCAAAACACCGTGTGACCGATGGAATTTCCAATCGGCAACATCTGAGGAACCATTCGACTTTTCTCAAATAGCATAGGCGCACTTCCCATATCAAATTTCGTCCCTTATTTTACACTCTTAGGGGATCAATTTCAAAACGCTGATACAGTTGGCTTTATTTATAAACAGAAGCCTAAATATCAATTTCAACTTAAAAAATGACGAATTTCCATACAAACTTTCATCCCCTAACGGTCTTAGAGGATGAATTTTCAAAAATCCTTCCTCTAACGAGATAACTACCCTATATTTTAAGGAAGGAGAGAATGCGAAAAATCAGTTTTTTGCTGATTTGTCGTTTTGTTTCGTCAATTTTCAGTAAGAAAATATTTGATTAAAAGTAAAAATTGATCATAATTTTGGGGGGTGACTTTAGAGTGCTGAAAATTGTGTGATTTTTATCATCATATTGTAAGAGCTATGTAGACATGTAGCTGAATTACGTGATTTTTTTATGTATTGTAATGGATATATAGTATAGTTTTGTGGATACGACTTTGCACTAGATTCGAGTATTACAAATTATGTCATCCTTAAACATTGTGTATACTAATGTTAAGGATGTTCCAGCATACTACCACTTTTCGACAGATTTTGATCATTTTTTGTTCACAGACTAAAAATAACGTTTTCTAATAAATCCCGAAGTTTCAGAATTTTTGACCGTTTAGAAGGCGAGATAATTAATATCAAAGTTATCATTCTCTCTCACTCTCTCTCATTAGAAGCATGTAAAACTTCATGGCCGCCCAACTATTATCTGTTGTATTAGAAAAAATACTCGACAGAATTTAGAAAAAAAAACTAGGAGAGTAAAGCTAAATATTTATTATATAAATTTAAAAAAAAAAAAATCGTGTGTTACCGTTTTGTTTTCGAAATATAAAAGTTTAAAATTATTCCTTTTCTTCAACATAACATTATTTTGTATATATGAACAGTGTATATGTCTATGTGTTGTATATGTGTGTTTATGTATTTGTGCTATAATAAAATCAAACCGGTTTGTTGTACTGATTGCATAACACAGTGCTGGAGAACGTCCTTAAGAGCATTTATATCCAAAATGATAAATATTTGTATGCAAATTTAACGCGACGGAACTTTGCGTGGTGGCAATGAACATGTTTACATTCGTTTTAAACCACTGAAGAAAACTCGATTGCGACGGATTTGTATACTAAAGTTATCGTTTTGCTAAGAATGTATTAAATTCAACATTCCCATCATTAGTATACACAGAACATTCATGGATGCTTAAGGACGTTCACGCGTGAGACTTGATATTAGATAAAACTTTTGATTTATGTTTACTTAAAAATTCAAAACCTCTTTAATTTTTTTTCTGCGTTCAATATTTATAACCGTTACAAAGTCGAGACTTAACTTAATATACCCTGGTAAATATATCGGGTATAAATATTTCAAATTTGCCCCAATTTCTAGCACATTTGTTTGTATTTTATAAATACGTATTTTGACTACAATGTAGTCATCATCAATTTGAAATTACATTTCAAATTGTGCCCCAATTCCTAGAACTAGTAAGACACGCACCAAATTAGCAACAAGCAACATATCTCTGAATCCATATCCCAGAGATAGTTACGATTAGCTAATTCATACTGATGATGACTACATTGTAGTCGAAATACGTATTTATAAAATACAAACAAATGTTCTAGGAATTGGGGCAAAATTTTAAATGTAATTTCAAAAAATCTAGAGTTCTCTTTGATTATTTTAATAATTTTTACGGGTATAAATAGATTAAAAAGTGCTTGAAATAGGGAATATGCATGAAAATTTTTTTTCACATTTATTTTCAGAATATGAAAATACATTTAATACTGTAATAATATTTAAAATCCGACAAATATCAAGGAAGCTATAAGCTTTTAAAGATTATTATCTGTCTCTTTCTTGCAAAAATACTAAAAACGGAGTTTTACGTGTACTTTAAATGGTGAAAGTGTAATATGACGTCACATAACATATCAAGAGGGCTATCACCCTCTTTGTCTAATCGGGAATTTCAATCATTCATATCTCGCTTATTTTTAAAGTTATTTAAAAAGTAATTTTATCTTGATATTTGTCAAGTAAACATGCTTCAATTCAAGTGAACAAAAATTTTCATGCATATTCCCTATTATAACTGAAAAATCTAAAAACGTCGTAAAGTCTATTAAACAGCACTTGATAATTTTGTTTACACCTATGAAGGATTTCTAGTTTGTTACCGTGGGGCTGCGATTTAAACATAAAGACATAATGCAGAAACAAGTATTTTTATTAAAATAATTATTGTGGATTTTGTATAATTTTATGAATGTACTACATTGGATTTTGCAGAATTTGATGAATGTACTATATCTAGCACATGACCGTATGTACCCTAAGGGTGGTATCAATTTAAACTTCAAAAAAGTACCATTATATTAGATTCGAGTCAGGAGCAAGTCTTCTAAAGAGCTTCTGTAGCCCGACCAATTTGATCCTTGTACCTTCTTTCCTTCAAAAATGTTCCAGGAGTCTTATGGTCTTGATAAACGTAAGGATATTCCTTGGCGACATTGATTGATTTCATCTGGTTGGAAATTTGTCCATCCTAAATGATAGTGTCTTTTCTGAGAAAGACTTTCGCATTCATGACAAAATCTGTAGAGTCAAAAGTACCGACGGCTTCTCTTCGATCGGACCTAGTGAAATGTCTCTTATGTATATACATATACTACATGTGAAATTCATTAGTAAACATAAAACATTCACGTTATTGTTTTTTGTGTCTGCTATGATCGAATTTTTTTGGAGTATGGATAGAAAATGGTAAATAAAAACAGAGCATTGCATTTTTTTTTTATATTATGCGAAATATATAAAAATCGTAACGATTTATTTAAAACTGCTACTCTTGGTGTAATGCTATACATAGATATAAGTATATTCGTTGAGGGTCCGTGAGATCCAATATATATCTACATGGATCTGTGTATTACATATACTGGAGACTATTGGAGACCTTTTGACCCTTGAACCAGATTTGAATATTATATTTATACTCTATGCTACATAATAGAGTATGATTTCAAACTATTATCTATACATTTTATTCATTAAAAAAAAAAAGGTTTTACACAAAAGTTGAATAATTTTGAAACTATTACAAGAATGATTTTAAAATCTTTGACTATGAGAAAAAATTTCTTGATTATTTTTGAGGTCTTGTAGTTAATGTTGTCAGAACATTCTTGTGCCCGAGTCAGTGTGATCTCCAACCTTCTGGTAGGACCCAGGCCAGAAACCTTTTGGTGCCCTTACACCTTCTGGCAGAATTTCGGAGTCTAAACACCTCAAAACATTGAGACATGCCGAAATTTTCAATTCGAAGAATCGGACCCTTTATAATAATACCCAAATGGAAAGTTAAAAATTAAGTAATCAATACTAAAAAACATTATACTAACGTAAAACCATGCTGCCCGTTGTCATGAGGTTGTGGACCCCTGGTATAGACGCAAAGTCGATAGACAGACATGCATTAATCAAAATCCTTAAGCAAACTAATCCGAATTTTTTGAAAATTGAAAGACTTAAAAAAAGAATCACATTTAAAGATTTCTTTTGTCTACGGGCGAAAGAGAATCAATTCTTATTATCTCGCCCTATAATTACGCTACTGATGACCATATATCTAAGTCTTATAGACATAAAAAGGATTAGATTATCAAAATTAAAAATTGTAAAGGGAGTACAAAATCCTTCAGAGCTGGATGCATACGAAAGCATTTACATTCAAAAACTCAAAAGAAATATTATGAATTTAGACAATGGATCGGTTCCAAATTCAGATCTAATCAATATTATACGGAAAAATTAATCGTCAGTATGACCGTCTCTTTCTTTCTAAAGATGTCAAAATATACAAACCCGTTTACTGCGCAACGCATAACTTAGCACCAATCAAGAGCGACCTTAGAATAGAGTTAAACGTCGGTCAAACATATATAAGCAAGGCATAACGAAGAAACGTCGTGAAAGTGTCACCAAATTAGCAACGAATAACATATCCTGAGACAATATAAGAGTAATTTTAATAAGAGTGATGTTAACAAGAGTAAATCGAATGATAGTAATTTTACCAAGAGTAATTTCAATAAAATTTATTATATTTTAATTTATTTTGTTTAATTTTTTATTTATTTTTGTCTATTGATCTCTATTTGCTATCTATTTCTAATTGTAAAAGAGTAAATTACGACTAGCTAATTTATACTGATGATGACTACTTTGTAGTCGAAATACGTAATTTATAATGATCTAAAAAAAAAACTGATCTAGGTATTGGGGCGAATTTGAAATTTTATAAAAAGGATTGTCCAAAAGAAAAGACACTTGTAAAAAAGATATTTATTTAAAATAACATCTGTTTAACATAATTGCCAATAGGCTAATTACATAATAATGTTTTTAATTGCATATAAATAAAACAAAGGATGTGGGAGGATCTTGTTATAATTCTGTGGGTTCACCTAGTTCTCTGTTGTTTTTTTTTTGTAATCCGTAAGCATTCATAAACGTTTTGTGTATGCTATTGCATTGTAATATTTAATTTTAGTCGTTTAATTTCGGTAGTATATAAATCTGAAGTGGCGAAACTTTCTTGAAGCGCGATTGTTTTGAAATATATGAACTACTACTACCGCGAAAAACTCTGTCGCACCGGATTTACATAACAGCATTATTGCTATAAATGCTCTTCATATTAGTAAATTTCAATTACCCGGATTCATTGGGACCGGAAACAATACGCACACCGCTCGCCTTTCGTTCGTTGGAATTTTTGACTTCAACAAACCTCCTGCGATCTATAGGAAACCCACGAACATATTATATTCATTTTGCAGTGAAGTTGAATCAATCACAAAAACCCGTTGTTTATGCCAGAAAATAATCTAAAGATATTAATTAAAATGTTTACATTTTAGTTCATCTTGAATAATTTTCAAGTTGAACTAAAATACTACATTTTAATTAATATCTAAAAAAACAATAATCACATGCGTGCTAAAAACCACAAACCATTCACGTTCCCGTCCAAATATGAACTGCGAACATTTAAAGTGCTCGTTGAAAAAACCTACTTTAGATGGATCATTGTGCGCCGCGTGCGCGCACCGTCCAAATATGACGAATTCGATGCGCACGAGCGGCGCGCGTACCGCTCGTGCGCGCTATTCAAAGATATTCTCTAAATCGCACCCTTTAAAAGTTAGGTTTTTAGCATAGCTGCCACGTGGTATAGATACATAAAATGTTAAATTTTTATAGACTTTAAACTTCCTCAAGAAACGGGCTATCTAACGCAAAAACTTTTTCAAATCGGACTGGCAGTAGCCCTGAGATCAGCGCGTTTAAACACACAAACTTTTCCAGCTTTATAATATTAGTATAGAAATATAAATGCCATTTTTGAGGATTATACTAGTATCTACCTTAAATTGTTCCCCGTGTAATCACTCGAAGCCTCTTTACATTAAATACTTTATTAACAAAAAAAAGAAAAAAGATTTATGTATTTTATAAATAAAATATAAATAAATTTATTGTGAATATATCGATTTCGTAATAGAAATTATTTTATATAGTGATTTGTATGACCTCAATCTAAAAGTTCTTTCTGAAATCATCTAAATACTTACTAAATATGGTTGCCTTGTAGCATTTGTACTCTCGATTTATGTGCGCTGTTCGCTTTCAAAGTACTACACATATCTGTATTATTACTCTCATAACTGGCGTACCTTTTTCAGCAACTTCTACAGTCGATTTCAACCGAATCTAATTGGTTTAGCGAAAAATGTTTCGAATACGAGTTATTAATTATAAAAGTGCTAATAGTTTTTGTTCAAAGTATTTTCTTCGAAAATCGAATGGATTCGATACAAATAACGTGTAAAATTGTGGAAAAAGAAACGATACTTATGAAACTGATAGTATCTACTATACGTTTAATGTTTGATGATTATTAAAGGTGAACAAAAATATAATAAGATGATTCAAAAAAAACACTCAATACTACATGGTCTAAGAGGTGGCTACATAGGGCTGTTTTACACGTGTAACTTTTCAAGAAACTATTCATAACGCATGACTTGGTGACCAAGCGCAGTAGTATTTTTTGATGAAACTATGCTGTTATAACACTACAGACCTGGCTTCTATTTCGATGCAATCTTATATGTAACTTTAGATCGAAGAATAGGGTGATGGACTTACTTCCTTGTGATTGGTTTACTATGATCATGTGACTGAAGTGGTTGACAAAGAAATAAATAATTAGCAAGACGAGAGTTATGGCTATTAACAAAACATGCGATTGATATATTTCTGCATGTACAAAGAGATGTAAGTATCGTTATATCACATACATTTATTGCGATTGAAAACTTTCATCAAGTCGTGATTTTTTCTCATAATTTCATAATTTATGTCTCATTTGAAGCGGGAGGTTGGAGGGTGGGGTGGGGGTTGTAGGGGTTAATCGTGTAGAGTTTTGAAAATAGAAATTGAAAGAAAATGTGTTATAAAATAATTTCTGTTCGTGATTTGAATTAAATTCATTATATAAAGCAAATTGGATCCAAAAACCACGAAAATTGTGGTAAGCAATTTACGAGATATTGTCTGATAATGAAATCGTAAAAACGGCATAAAACCGTACAAAGAGAAAGATTATATCATGGAAACTATGGCTCACATCGTCAAATCAACAAAATTTTTATGTTTTTGGGTTTACATTTATTTATGTAAAATCATTCGCAAATAACCGGCTCTGAAAGAGAGTTTCTTAATTATTACATACGTTCAAAAATTTAGGTCTACGCAATTTTTGCGGGTCAATGCTTGTTTTAGGCGTCGAACATACAGCTAATTTGACAGTAAAATGATCTCATATGTCAACATTATACGACAAAAATAGCTAATTTACAATAAATCAATTCTAATTAATTGCGATTGACGTCAACCGAAGAAGTTGGTTTCATTTCAACTTCTGGCGTTTTCGACGATGGCGACAAAACTGGTCACATCACCGATTGCGTGGTCCGTTTGGACGTCCAATGCAAGCTAATTTGAAATGATCTCATATCTCAACATATATACGACAAAAATAGGGTTTCATTTCAACTTCTAACTTGTGACAAAACTGGTCATATGACCGATTGTGTGGTCCGTTTGGCCGTCCAATACAAGCGTCGAATGTCTGCATGAAAATGTACGTAAAAGGGGAGGCGGAAATTTTGCAGCTGCCTAGGGCGGCGAATGATCTTAATCCGCCCTTGAAGACTATATTAATTGTAGAAAATTAATAATATAAAACTAAATACCTGTTCAAATGCAGATGATAAAAAAATTATTAGAACAATGTTGTTTACACACATATTGTATTGGAAGGACCTTGTACTGTGGTTTTAGGTTTTGGGTGACCAAAAAATCATTATTATGACATGTACTGTTTTCAAAAGTAATTATATCAATTATCAACTGTGGAAATATTGTCATTTGTGGTTTCATGCTAATCAATTTCATATCGACTTTGTACCGATTATGAAATTATCGATTAAACATTTTAAATGTTTCTAACCAAGGTTATGAAATTTTATCTAAACATGTTCTAGATTGAACAGTCATTCTTAACAGGTCTAACATCTACTAGGTGGAGCATTTCTCGAAAGCTTTCGTGGAGAGAGGTGGTAAACCATAGACAATTAACCCAATAACCAAATAAACCTAAATTTTAATGTCTGACTCCCAGGTTACAAAACTTTCCAGAGTTTGGGTTATGAATTTCTTGTTATTAAATCAGTTGCCGGAATATTGATGAGGTTAGATATAGGCTACAACGTAATATTTAATGTTAAGGTTATGTATTCGTTGTTCAAAATCAACGGATCTTTACGTCAAAAATACAAATCGAAAGGGGTGGTGGAAGACCTGCGGTGGGTGGTGAGTACTCCCCAGCTTAAAGTTTACGACGTGAAGAATTCCTCACCTGGGAGTTTCATTTTGGTTATTTTAAACTTCGTAACACATCAAGCCAAGTTGATCAGATTTATAGTGTCAAAGTCTTCGTATATATTTCGTTTTTTCTAATATTTTATATAGGAATTAGTGTATAGCATGTATATTAACAAGTAGGTGTCATATTTAGAGTGCCCACTTACTACAAGCTTTTTATCGGCCGATAGTGTAGTCTCTATCGGGGTATAATGTATTTTTAACCCGACTTCAAAAAGGAGGATGGTTCTCAATTCGTCTGTATTTTTTTTTCTATAGTAATTATATAACTACATATAACTACATGTCTATTTAGGCCAGAAAATGGGTAGATTTGCATGACACTTCTCCGTTATGTTTGCAAATTGCATATTCTTGTAGGGCTGATAGCCCAGATGAAGACCTACTATTTTCCAACCACCGATTCACCACCCATTTTTTTCCTCACGCGTTGGCGAAACGGAAAAAAAGAGGTTTTTGAGCGATAGCGACGAAACTGTGAATTTGACAGAAAAAAAGTGAAGGAATCATTTTTTAGGTATTACCAAGAAAAACAATTTGGCGCATCAGAAATTAAAATCGATTAATTAGTTCTCTCGCAAAGTAATAAAAACTAGCTGGACTGATCATTTCTGAAATAACTAATTATTAATGCAATAATGACAGCTTTCAAAATCTCGGAAAAAATGTCTCTTAGTATATTTTAAAGAGTACTTCCAAAAATATATACATTTAAAATAAATAATATTAAACATTTTAATCTTTGTTTTTTTTTTATAAATAAACCATCTTAATATGTAAATACCTTTAGTAATTATTTACTAATCACTATCTACTAATTGCTTTAATAATTAGTTATTTTAGAAATGACCAGTTCAACTAGTTTTTATTACTTTGCGAGAGAACTAATTAATCGATTTTAATTTCCGATGCGCCAAACTGTTTGTCTTGGTAATACCTAAAAATGGTTTCTTCAATGTTTTTCTGTCAAATTCACAGTTTTGTCGCTATCGCACCTCTTTTTTACGTTTCGCCAAATTTGAACGCGTGGGAAAAAAATGGGTGGTGAATCGGTGGGTGGAAAGTAGTCAGGTCTTCATCTGGGCTATCAGCCCTACAAGAATATGCAATTCGCAAATATAACGGAGAAGTGTCATAAAAATGCCTCTTTTTGAACCCATTTCCTGCATTAATTAATGAACCGATTAAAAACTATCGGCCGATAAAAAGTTTGTGGTGTGCGGGCATAGTGTAAAAATTTCTCTTTACATCCCATCACAACTATTCTCAATATTATTAAAATCTTATAAAATACGATCTATATTTGTATACTAAGACGAAAGATTTATTTCGGGGTATATTTACGTAATTTTGCACGTGTCAGTCCAACTGCCAATCGAATTGAACAAATGGTAAACACACTAATCTAGACGTGACGTGAATCGTGACATGTGTGACTGATTTGTATGACGGTTGTTTTATTTGTCTAAATAGTTATTTAAGAGCTTTTATTTTGATAGACATTTTCAAATATTGAATTGGTTTAGAATGTTGGTTGGTCATCTTCTTTGCCTTCGCTTCTTGTGATATACTTTTAGTGTGTTTTATTGTTAGGTCAAAGAACTATTGTTATCGATGTAGGGGGCGTGTTTTTTTTGTCATAGTATAAATTTTTTTCCGTATTTAAACATATAGTTTGTTGTTTTTTTTTTTTTAATCTACTTTGTAAAGACGGACAGATAGTTAGACGGACTAACGCTCTAGTAAGTTAAAAAAAAACAACATAGGTATATACTTTTATAAGAATATTGTTTTGGTCTTATTACCACAATAACGCACAGTATCTATTGGTTGTGGAGAATCTTTCTACGGCTGATTATAAAGTCTATATTAATATAATACCAGTCCAAGTGGCCAAGCGGTCTAAGGTGTTATGTCTGCGCAGTATGTCTGCTTGGAACTGGGAGGTGATGGGTTCGAATCCCGACATCGGCAGTTTGTCAATTATTAGGAAAAAAAGAAAAGGGCGGTTAATCGAATAAACTGTCGGCGTATGGGCAAGAACGAAGTAACCGGCTATGCTGGAGAAGGTTTTCTGCCGAACTCCAGATGAATATCGGCATAGTTCCTATCATAGTCGGCTGCAGCCGCATATCCTACCAATTTCTAGTCTATACACAAAAATTCCTTTAAAAACATTTAAGCGTGTGCCGAATTAAAATAAGTAGAATTCAGTATATGTCGAATATTTAAACAATTAACTACATATATTGTTTTGAAATAATAGTTGTGTTTAATATTCTAATACCTTGATATATATATAATAAACTAAGTAGAACTCAGTATATGCCGAGTAATTGATTCAGTTAACTCATTGATTGGAGCTCTTGTTACATATGCTATTTGGAAATAATGGCGGTACATGTCTTCATCGGTATTAGATAGTTGACTAACGAAAACTAGGTATAGGGATATTTTTTAAGCGATTACAAAACAAGTGAATATTACATCTGAGTTAATTGCTTAAATATCCGGTATATACTGAATTTATGAAAAAAAATTTTCAAACAAAAATTATTTATTTTTAAAAAAGGAACATTTTTTGTCTTTAAATTTTTGTTCTATCTCTTACGGTGTCAAAGATAGACAGTTTTGCCTATTTTGCTCAAACATGGTTCGATTTTGCCCATTCACGAACTTGACCTTAGTATTTAGCTCTAGAAAACACATACGAAATTTCAGCACCTATATGTTTTCGTTTTTGAGATATCGTGTTTACGGACGAACAACTTTGCGGAAATGGACTAATTAGATCATTTTATGAACACCTATACAAAGATTTTTTTTTCTGCGATAAATATTTTCAACCGTTATAATGTCGGAACTAAATTTAATATACTCTGGTATATATTATATACCGGGTATAATAAAGTGTAACGGAATTTAAAAATCATTATATATATGATTGGCATAAATATTGTGGGATCATGAAAAGGTATTTATTCAGTGGATGAGCATTGAGTTTCAGTTGATATCATCATGAATTTAACATTGTTTAGTGTATTCTTCTTTTAACTAACAGATATACCGACTGTTTACTGAAACTTTAGTTCAGTTTATACAGCGATTAATTTTTTAGAGCTAAAAAGTTATTTCGAAAGTAGACAAAATCGGTCCATGTACATGTACTCCCGTTCAAAATTGAAGTTACATTATAAACGTATATACTGGGTGTCCAGAAAGTACCACAGGGGTTTGATAGGGTAGATAGAGAATTAAATTCTAAGACGAAGAGTCCTCTACCATTGTTTAATCTACAGATAATTAGTTATTAATTAAAATAGGTAACCAATCAGAGGCGCGCAATAGCGGTTAGCAGGGAAGTGTGAGAATCAGCAGCGAATAAATAATAATAACTGACTCTCCCACTTCCCTGCTTACCATTATTGCGTGTCTCTGATTGGTTACTTATTTTAATTAATAACTAATTACCTGTACGTCAGGTTAAAAAATGGTTGAGGACTTTTTGTCTCAGAATTTTATTCTCTATCTACCCTCAATCCTCTGCGTTACTTTCTGGACACCCGATATATTACTAAATATACGTATAATATTAAATATAGTAACACCTAAAATGTTTCAATTGGTTCAATATTTATGAATGGGAGTGTACATATCTTTCCACAAAAATCGAGCTTTTAAACCAGAAGAACAAACTAGCTACAAATGATTTATACAAGAGTTTATTTTATATATCAATCTCAAAATCTCAATACAGACTTCTCCCGATCATATCCAATTATTTTAAGAGAGTATCAAATTTTTCACAAACCTTGTCTCCCTTTAATAAGTTTCGATCAAAACCGCAATAAATTTTTATCATCTAATCACTAACCTCAAGCTACCTACAAAATTTCATATAAAATGTATTGAATTTCGATCTTATCTTCAGTCTGGCGAGATTCGCTTCTCTCAAGGCAATAGCTAGGGGCTTGTTTATCAGGTTTTCCTAAAAGTTAATATATTCGGGGATTCGCAATTACAGATGCTGTGGCTAGATGATTTTTCCACCTCGCTGCACAATCTACAAATAATGGGTCCATAGTATGCAGATGCTTTCGTAGATGACAATGTCAGGTGAAGAATCCGGTAACCTTTTGAAGTGGTATCCTGTTCAGGTTGAGTGCATCAAAAGACAACCTCTTGAATGCATTCCAAAAACAGTATTTTCCTGAGATTTTATTGCGATTTATTTTCCCAGCGATTTTCATGGTGTTTAAAGTCTAGCCACTCGTTGGTCACTTGTTTCACTTGTCTTTGGAATGCCTAAATAGATTCTGTGCCTATAAAAGATAGATAGATAGACTAGGAATTGGTAGGATATGCGGCTGCAGCCGACTATGATAGGAACTATGCCGATATTCATCTGGAGTTCGTGGAGGAAACTGCAGAAAACCTTCTCAAGCATAGCCGGTTACTTCGTTCTTGTCCATACGCCGACAGTTTAGTCAATTAACCGCCTCCCCTTTTTCTTTTTTAATAATTGACAAACTGTCGATGTCGGGATTCGAACCCATAACCACCTAGTTTCCAAGTAGGCATACTACGCAGTCATAACGCTTTAGACCGCTAGGCCACTTGGACTGGTAGCTCAAGATAGCTCATGTATTTCAAAAGGACAAATTAAAATCTCAATATTTGGATTTACTGCTGTGAGAGTCCCAGACGAATAAACTAACGGATCCCGAAGATGAAAAATCTAAATTAAGTAATATTACCTAATTAAAGCTGTTTCATGTTCTTCATACATAAGATGCATTAACGCTCCCTTATCTTACACCCTTGTTAAGACCCTTGGATATATATATTCTCGTAATGGGGAATATGCATGACAATTTTTTTTCACATTTATTTTCAGAATATGAAAATACTGTTAATACTGTAATAATATTTAAAAACGAAATTAAAATCCGACAAATATCAAGGAAGCTATAAGCTTTTAAAGATTATTATCTGTCTCTTTCTTGCAAAAATACTAAAAACGGAGTTTTACGTGTATTTTAAATGGTGAAAGTGTAATATGACGTCACATAACATATCAAGAGAGCTATCACCCTCTTTGTCTAATCGGGAATTTCAATCATTCATATCTCGCTTATTTTTAAAGTTATTTAAAAAGTAATTGTACCTGGATATTTGTCAAGTAAACATGCTTCAATTCAAGTTAAAAAATAATTTTCATGCATATTCCCTATTGGTTTGGGTTCGGTTCTATTTGATACTATAAAATAGAGTTATAGACTAAATAGAAACTATTTTTCATGGAACACCATGTATATTTCAAATATTTGTATGAAGTGATATAGAGGTTAAGATCACAAGGCCGTACTGACTTATAATATATACAAAGAAGTATCGTTCGATTCTCGCGTAACGTATTGCTCCAAATGAACGTTTTCTTTTCTTCTTTTATATTTTATGTTTTTTCAAGTAAGTTCTTACATCTAATAAGTAACAGTTCAATCCAGTTCACTTGATGTGTGTGTGTGTTTTTTTTTTTTTGTATTTTAATCATATATAATTGCGTAAAATGCTTCATAATATTATTGAGTAATTTTTTTGTTTTATTTTTAAAGTTTTGCAAAAACAAAAAAAAAACCATAAAAAAAGACGCAAAAAATATTCTTTTGGTTTATTTATTATAATACTATCGGAAACTATTGGGTGTATGCAGCCCCGCAAAATGACTTAATTAGTCCATTTGCGCATATCCGTCCGTCCGTCTGTCTGTCTGTCCGTAAACACGATAACTCAAAAACGAAAAGAGATAACGAGCGGTTCTTTGAAACCGTAAGAGATAGATCAAAATTTTAAAGAAAGAAAAAATATTTCTTTTTAACTTTTGTTTGAAACTTTTTTCATAAACTCAGTATACACCTGGTATTTAAGCAATTAACTCAGTTAGTTGTTATTTTCAATTTTAATCCTAGCTTTATAACGGTTGATAATATTGATCACAGAAAAATTTTGGTACAGGTATACATAAAATGACCTAATTAGCCCATTTCCGAAAATCCGTTCGCCCGTTCGTCTCTCTGTAAACACGGTAGCTCAAAACCGAAAAGAGATAACGAGCTGCATTCCCCGCAAGGAGGGGGGTAGTTTCCGTCTTTGAAACCGTCAGAGATAGAACAAGAACTTAAAGACGAAAACTGTTCCTTTATGAATGGTTTTGTTAGAAACTTATTACCAGTCCAAGTAGCCGAGCGGTCTAAGGCGTATGTCTGCGCAGTATACATACTTGGAAACTGGGAGGTTATGGGTTCAAATCCCGACATCGGCAGTTTGTCAATTATTAAGAAAAAAAAGGGGGCGATTAATTGATTAATTGATTGCGGCCGAATTTTGATAGAAACTAAAAGCCTTCACAAGCATAGCCGGTTAAGCCAGAAAACCTTCACAAGCATAACCGGTTACTTTTGTTCGTGTCCGACAGTTTAGTCAATTAACCGCCCAATTAAGGATGTTCCCAAAGAGCAGTCATGCTCAACTTAAAAAAAAATTCCATTATGTAAACTACAATAGATCAAATAAAATATAGTTGAGGTACAGTGTTATTTTTTGCTGCACTAACACTGTACCTCAACTATATTTTATTTGATCTATTGTAGTTTACATAATGGAATTTTTTTTTTTTTTTTAAGTTGAGTACTTAAACAATATTTATAAGATAACTAATGCCGACCGCTTGTTTTTGTTATTTTTGTAGAAAGATATTTGTTATCTTCAATTACTTATTCTCAGTTTTTTAAAAGAATCGTAAGAAAATTACTATTGATATTTAATAAAACGTGTGTGACAACATTAATCGGGCTAAGTTTTTTATGATAAGCATACAAATTTTAACTGTCAATATTTACAAATTTAGTACCGTAAGGACCATTAAAAAAAATTCTACGTGTGGAAGATACTTTTAACTACATATATTCAAAATTACAGAAAAATCATAAGAAAACTGATTTTCTTGTGAACGTCCTTAACTGTTTTCTTATATTAATTTAATTGACAAACTGCCGCCGTTGAGAATCGAACCAGCAACCACCCCGTTCCGAATATGTTGCCTTAACCAACTGGACTACTCACTGGACTGGTGAGAGTATTGTTACTCTGTGGTTTTATGTAAATCGATTGTTTTAAAAAAACAACGTTAAATATACCATAAATAGGTTTTTATCATCCATAGAGGAGTATGAGAGACCATAGAGTATGAGAGATTGATATCAAATCGTTTATAATATAAATTAGAGTAAAAAAATTGTGCAAACATTAGAATATCTATGTATTTGGTATCGCGCGCACTAGCGCACCTAACTCAATTTAAAATCACAATAAGATTCTGATGTTCTGTATGAGAGATGGTGTGTAATAATAATCTAAATCATTCTACACAAACTTAATAATAATCATACCCTGTGTTTCAAAAGTATGCATCTAACAAGTTTTTTTTTTTTATTGTAATCGATGTTTAAACTGAAATTATTGCAAAGCTATTGAGTTTATGGATCAAAAGTTTCAAACAAGAGTTGTATTTTTCATTGTATAGTTTATTGAATTTTTCATCTAAATAATTTTACCTCCGTTTCTGAGTCACACAGTCTATAACAGAAACCACTCACACCATTACTATTTTTAACCTTAACTAATCGTAAATTCATTACATTAATGATGATGTGGGTTGCGTACAAGGAATAATATGCAGATAAGTTGTGCACTGCTGGCGATTTTGGTAGGAACTATGCCGATATTTATCTGGAGTTTTCGTGGTTAATTCGTTCTTGTCCATGTGGACACAGTTCAGTCTATTTTCTGCCCCATTAACTATAATTGGCAGACTGTCATCGCCTGGAATCGAATTCACAACCTTTTAGTTTCGCATGGCCACTTGACTGATCGTCTATCTCTTACAGTTTTGCTTCTATCTCTTACGGTTTTTAAAGGATAGATTTTTGAAAGGGAATGCATGGACCGATTTTGTCCATCTTCAAAATTGAAGCCACATTTAATTCTGTCCATGAAACTAAGGACATTTTTCTAGCCTAGTCCGAAAAGTAGAATAGAATAAGATCCTAGAATAAGAACTGGTCATAGGTTACACAGAAAGAGGAATCATTTTTTCCAATGTTTGTGAATTTTCGGATAATAGGGAATATGCATGAACATTTTTTTTCACATTTATTTTCAGAATATGAAAATACTGTTAATACTGTAATAATATTTAAAAACGAAATTAAAATCCGACAAATATCAAGGAAGCTATAAGCTTTTAAAGATTATTATCTGTCTCTTTCTTGCAAAAATACTAAAAACGGAGTTTTACGTGTATTTTAAATGGTGAAAATGTAATATGACGTCACATAACATATCAAGAGAGCTATCACCCTCTTTGTCTAATCGGGAGTTTCAATCATTCATATCTCGTGTATTTTTAAAGTTATTTAAAAAGTAATTGTACCTGGATATTTGTCAAGTAAACATGCTTCAATTCAAGTGAACAAAAATTTTCATGCATATTCCCTATTATCCACCCTCGCTCATGCATCCAAAAAAAAAAACAATTCAGAAAAAACAAAATTTGAATAAAACAAAAAAACTGAAATGAGAACAAAAAATTTGATATATCGGGTAAACGACTTTTTTTTTGCATTTACAATGTATTGAAATATGTTCCAACGAAGAAATAGTAGGTCTTACGTGAATATCGTGACTTGGGTTTGAACCGCTTCAAGTAGTTCCCACGCTCAGCGGGCAGCCTCTCAGTATGATGTTCTATACTGTATCTGTACTCTGTACTACAGACACCAAAGCAGAGCAAGACATATATATATATATATATATATATATATATATATATATATATATATATATATATATATATACTTAAAATACTATCACTGGAGCAGAGAGCACTGTCGTAGATTACTCTCATATTCTGTATTTATTTTTTACCATATTACTTGCGTGCAATGTTTCATTATTTTTATTTTGTATTATATATACAATTTATATTATAGAGTTGTGAGTGCTTCATACATCACTATACACCCGGTATTACTATTCAATTAAATGTCTTTTAAAGGGTTACATGGGTTTCGAAGGCTAAAATAAAAGCATATTTTTGTCTTTTAGCGAATTTCCTCCAATGGAAATGCAACTATTGTTTTTGTACCAATGTTTAAATTTCGTGAAAAATTTCTTCAAATGTCCATTGATTCTACGTACTAGATCACCGTCAAAAATCACTATCGGTAAAATTTTTATGTATGTGTATTATAAATACAATATAATTAATTGATTTTTTTAAATATTGCTCTGCTAGCTTAGAATTAAGCTAGCAGAGCAGGCGGTTACACGATACAACAAAGAGCAGTTCATTTTTAATTTGGGAATTTAATTAGCTTAATATTAATATTAATATTAAATACAATATAATTAATTGATTTTTTAAATATTGCTCTGCTAGCTTAACATTAAGCTAGCAGAGCAGGCGGTTACACGATACAACAAAGAGCAGTTCATTTTTAATTTGGGAATTTAATTAGCTTAATATTAATATTAAATACAATATAATTAATTGATTTTTTAAATATTGCTCTGCTAGCTTAACATTAAGCTAGCAGAGCAGGCGGTTACACGATACAACAAAGAGGCATTTAATTAGCTTAATAATTTGATATTAAATACAATATAATTAATTGATTTTTTAAATATTGCTCTGCTAGCTTAACATTAAGCTAGAAGAGCATGCGGTAACGCACTACAGCAAAGAGCATTTAATTTTTAATTAGGGCATTTAATTAACATTTAATTAGCTTAATAATTTGATATTAAATAAAATATAATTAATTAATTTTTTTAATATTGCTCTGCTAGCTTAACATTAAGCTAGAAGAGCATGCGGTAACGCACTACAGCAAAGAGCATTTAATTTTTAATTAGGGAATGTAATTGACATTTAATTACCGTCTAATTATGAGACTGTAATCATTGTGTTCTGCTCAGGTTGCTCTACTGGCTTAATGGACATGAATAAAAGGGCTATCTAACGCCAAAAGAATTCAAATCGGACTGATAGTTCCTGAGATTAGCGCGTACAAACATACAAACTCTCCAGCTTTATAATATTAGTATAGATGTACTGTTTGTTTTACTTTTATGCATGTATAGATGTATAAAAACATGATTTGTGTTACATATACTCATGTACACTCCCGTTCATAAAAATTGAACCAGTTGAAACATTCTAAGTGTTGCTGTATGTAATGTTATACATATTTTTAGTAATATATATGGTTAGAATGTGATCTGCTGGTTCAATTTTTATGAACGGGAGTACCATCGTTATCAAAATATCAAATTTAGTAGTAAGTGCAAACAAATTGTACTAAATTTGTTGATTATACAAAGCAATGGATTGAATTCCATCTTTCAGTGCTGGGTTTTAACCATTACACCTGTTTCATTACACCCGGTATTGTTACTAAATAACGCTTAATTCCTAATATCCCATGAAAACAATACTGAAACCAATAAATTAAATAACAACTAAATCTTAGTCAATTGAAATGCGTGTACTGTTTGTTTTACTTCTACGCATGTATAAATGTATTAAAACATAATTTCTGTTTTATATATCAATGTACTGTCTATACGCATGCTTCTGTAATTTGCAAGTAATCACTAATTTGAGCTGAAATTGTGGCAAACTATTGAGTTTATGAAAAAAGTTTCTAACAAAAGTTTTATGTTTTTCCAAATGGAACAATTTTTGTATTTGAATTTTTCTTCTATCGGTTATGGTTTAAAAGATAGAATTTTGGAGGGGGGGAGGATTAGTTATATACACCGATTTTAGGGCCGATTTTACTTATTCAAAAACTGGAAACCACTTTTTAACTGTAGAACACGATTCAGAAATTGAAGCTCGTATCTCTTTTCTTTTTTAGCGAATTTCCTGAAAGGAAATAGAGCTATTGGTCCCGTACCGAAGTCAAAATTTCGCAAAAATTTCTTCAAATGTCCATCGATCCTACCTAGTAGATGTCAAAAATCACCATCTGAAAAATTTATATATATATATCTATGGACATATATATATATATATATATATATATATATATATATATATATACATATATATATATATATATATATATATATATATATATATATATATATATATATATATATATATATATATGTGTCTGTCATCACTCTAGCGGTCACAGTTTTCATTTTATCGGGATGAGATTTGGTATTTGAGGCGCTTTTGATATTCAAAAGGTCAAGTTCGTTAATGGGTAAAATCGGACCAGGGGAAAGGGGGGTTTAGAGGGAGGGGGAAACATAAAATTTGAGATATCTCCCTTAAAATTTGAAAAATCGAAAAATTTATAAGAAGTAAAGTTGTAGGTATTAAGTTTTACTGTAATTTTGTTTCTTATCATTTTTTCTGTTACCTTAATATTTACAGAAATATTGACGGTTTAAGATTGAAAATTAAATTCCTCAATATCTCTGTACGCATTAGAGTTTGAGCAAAAATGATAAGGTGATGAATTGTAGCAAACATGATTTACTACAACTTTGTTACTTACGTATTTTTCGATTGTTCTAATATTAAGAGAGATATTTTATATTTTGTGTTTTCTTCTATCTTTATGCCCCCCTTTCCCCTTGACGTATGTTATTTATTAATAAAATTGGCCATGCAAATACTAAAATCAGATACGACATTTCATTTTGATCAGACTAACATTGTGACCGCTAGAGAGTAATTTATTTATTCCAAGGAAATTCGCTAAGTTGAAGCAGCTCCTGCGTAACGAATTTTTTTTTTGATTCCGGATATTCAGAAATAGAGAAAGTAAAACCTATATGAATACCTATGCCGAAACATTTTTCTACGACCAATGTTTCCAACCGTCACATACGAGAGACTTATTGAAGTCATGATATGTACTACCTTTTCTGAAAATTTCATCCCCTAATTAAATGGATACCGTTTTTTACCGTCGACTACGTGATAAATTTGTTGGCGAACTATTTATCAAATTGCTGATTATCATATTTTAGAAATCAGTTTCTAAAAATAAACATTAAGGACGAACTAAAAAAAAACTTTTTTGAATTAATATCATAAAAATAATATTTACACTCAGCGATGGTTAAACTAAACATAGAGTGCTTACAGAAACCAAAACAGTACAGTTGAAATTTTATTAAAAATGTATGTGAAGTTTTTCGGAATTAATTCGACATAAATTTTTTTGTATATACACTCCCGTTCAAAAAAAAATGAACAGATCTGAAATGTTAATTTTCTTACATTTCATAAAACTTCACACTTTTGTAACTCCCTGTATGTTATTTATTTATAAACAAAGGTAAGTAGTATATTTTTTAAATGTGAAAAAAGAAATGGAAGTTTTGTATTTTTTATTTATGTAAACAATTTATGTAAACAAAAACATTTACTACAAGAATAATCAAAATTGTGAGAGACTGATTCGGTTCTGTTCATTTTTTTTGAACGGGAGTGTACATACAGTTTTTTTTTTATTCTATTGAAAGAGAGAGTATAAAATCAACCCTCTCATAAGATTCCCCGTTGGTAAATTAGCTTCAAATCCATTACCGTTTAGCTAGAAGTCATCCACAAAAATTAACATTTTAATTTCAAAACGAAATGTTCCGATTATGCTCGAATATCTCCGAACATGAAACAATAAACGTATCGTCGCGTCAAAATACTCTACAGTTGTAATTTCAACGTCACATCAAGAGTATTGGAATTTCTGTCAGAGGCAAAAATTGATATTTCAACTTACCTGCCATAGTTTGTAAGGTGTTCTCTAGCGTGCGAACAAGAAACATGTGGACCGAAATGTATATCACGGAGGTTGGTCACTGGCTCTAATGTACCCACCAGAGAGCATATCCAAATGATAGAATTCCCAATATAATTCAGAATATCATTAGTTAGATTTCCCCTCGAACTTTTAGCCCCTCTATTTCTACGGTCAGTTGTAAAGTAACCAAAGCAATCATAATAATCACCTAATTACAAAAATTATATTTATTAAACGATGGAATAAATATGAATGTAGCTTTTAACTTTTGAACAGAATAAAAATAATGGCTCGGTAGAATGCGTAACAATAATCGTGAGATTATTTACAAATCAATCGATCGATAGAGGGCATATTTTGTTATGAGATATGTTGTACAAAAGTATAATTACACAGTTATCACATACAAAGTACATATTTATTGCACGAACACATATTTATATGGCTAATTGTAATGACCGTATCGTATTTGTTCCCGTCAAACTGTAGGGAGAACCATTGTGAGATTGAACGACGTCGGCGGAATAAGATGACTGCATACATAACTGAATTATCTGATATGGTACCAACATGCAGTGCGTTGGCACGAAAACCGGATAAACTAACGATACTACGCATGGCTGTGGCACATATGAAAACACTTAGGGGTAAGTATTCAGCTTTATTTTCTCTAGATTTATTACGAATTAAAGTGGGAAGATTAATATTATATTTAATTTTTTGTAATGTAAAACTAAGATCCAATGTTAGCACTGTAATCCTTACATAGTATAAAATAAAGTCCCCCAGCCGCGTCTGCCTGCCTGTTCGCGATTTACTCAAAAACTACTCCACCGATTTTCATGCTGTTTTCACCAATGGATAGAGTCGTTCTCGAGGAAGGTTTTAGTATATAATTTGTCAAGTTTTTGTATACATTGGCTATATAATGATATTTGTTGGAGGTGTCATATTATAAAACAAAGTCCTCCGCCTTTCGATAGATGGCAGTAAGCAACCAATGTGGTAAATATGCTATTCATAGATAGCGATGCATACAACAAATACGTTATACACAACATGAGTACTTCAAAAATTTTGCCAATAGTTTTTCCCACATGAAATAACTGTAAGTGTTTAGGGGTCTTAAATAAAATCAACAAAGTTTATATTTGAATAAAACATGATGAAATCGGATATAATTCAGCTATCCAAATTTAATACAGAGATCTGTGACAATACGAATATGAATATTTAACAACGGAACTGTAAAAATACAACAATAAAATTAAAATTCACAGTAACAAACAATATATTTCATAATAAATTTATAATAAAAAAATATATAAAAAATTTCTACAAAGAAAACAAAAACTGAAGTCAAACAAGCAAACAAACACAGGCAGGCAGGCAACACAACAATTTAAAATTCATGGGACATAACTTGTTATTTAGAATAATTAACGAGAATGGTTGCTACCACTCTTTTTGAAATAAAAATAAACTGAAAAAAAAATACTAAAAATTTTTAATATTACCTGAGTATTCAATGAATTCGTAATTAGTTGGGTTCGAGTACTCAATCATACAATATGCAATTTTTTTTTTGTACATACAAGGAATTTGTACACATTTTTAACCCGACTTCAAAAAGGAGGTGGTTCTCAATTCATCTGTATTTTTTTTTTTTTTAATGTTTGTTACCTCAGAACTCCGTCATTTATTAACCGATTTTGAATTTTTGTTTTTGTTTTAAAGAGTTTGATTTCCGATTGGCCCCATTGCCACCAAATCGCATTCTGATGAGGGGTCCCCTGGAAATCGAGGAAAACCCTCATTTTATATAAGATAACCGATTTCTGCGAATTTTTTTTTTTTTTTGAAAGGATATACAGATTCATAATGGGATTCATAATGGGAAAATAAGAAATTTTTTTTAAAAACCGACTACAATTATTGTTATTTTTGGAGGCGGTGTCCAAAAGTTATGTGAATTTCTCTATGCTGACACCGCCTCCAAAAATAACAATAATTGTACATATTTAAAAATTTTTGCATAGGTGAACTAAAATTGGCACAAGAATATGCATTTATTTTTTTACTTTTTAGTGCATTTTTTGTTATACAATATTTGATTTTTGAAGTCGGGTTTCCATTTTGTCAAAATAGGTTTTATTGTACCCTGTGTATATGCAATTTATGCAAACGTATTATTATGCTGGTAGTACACTCTCGGCGAAACATAAGAAGCACTAGAGTATACTCACAACGTTTGGTCTACCTCGTCTCGATTCGCCTTGCCTCACCGACGCTCCGAAAGTCGATGTGATGCTTAAGGATGTGAGGATGTGAGTGGTGTGGAAGCCGACTATGATAGGAGCTATGGAGTTCGGCACGAAAACCTTCTCCAGCATAGCCTCCTTTTTTTTTCTTAATAATTGACAAACTGCTGATGTCGGGATTCGAACCCATAACGTCCCAGTTTCCATGTAGGCATACTGCCCAGACATAACGCCTTAAATCGCTCGGCCACTTGGACTGGTTTTTGTCAGTAGCGTTAGGGTGTTATTCGCAGCTAACAACCTTGACATTCAGGTATTAATTTTAAAAATGGTTTAATTTTATTAAATCGGAATTTGGACTTGGCCCATTATTTATGATTTGTTTTCTTAATTAGTGTATATAAATACTTTCGTATGCATCTAATTTTGTGGGGTTTTGTGACTCCATATCCCCGGAGATAGTTACGATTAGCTAATTCATACTGATGATAACTACTTTGTAGTCGAAATACTTATTTATAAAATACAAATAATTGTTCTAGGAATTGGGGCAAAAAAAAAATTGTTTTTTAATTTAATTTCGTAAGAGTTTGTTGCTCGAACAAACCCAAAAGGATGTAAATATATGCTTACAATACAATGACGTATGCTGATGTGATATGGTTTTAGAGGGGGTGTCTTATTTGAGTGCGGTTGGCGGGTGTCGGGTATTATTATAAATAATTGTGTTAATATTCTGGACATGAAGCTCCAGTGGTATTTTAAGACAATATTTATTCAGAAGTCGTGCTTTTCACATCCGGCGTTAGAATATTTGTTTACGTATATAAAAAAAAAAACCAACTATCATCGTATTGTTATTGTGTATCACTCACTCAGTCAGTCTTTTCTCAGAGTTTTTTTCAGTTCTACGTAAGGGCCGCACCTTAAAACATTTAAATTTTTCTATAATTAATTATCATATATTTTATTTTTTTAATAATTCTGTTTGATATTTTCTTGTATTTAAAAAAAAAAAATAATAACTATGATTTGTTATTCACTGAAACATCCTGTAATATTATCATATGTCTTATCGAAAGAAGGTCCCTTTTTCGATCATGGAAATCTCTCAATTAACTTTTATTTAAATACAATAGAACTTCGGATTGCTTTGAGGGAAAAAAGAAAAGAAAGACGCATTTCGGGGCTATACCGTTGATTTTTCGTGAAATCGTCCTGCACAAGATCCGTAGACGTTTGGACTATCGCTGCCCGCAGTATGCCCGATGGACCAGCTACGTAATCGACGTAATTAACGTAATTTTTACCGTTTTTTCATTTTTTTCGACGCTACCGAGGTTTTATCACGCATTCTTTCGGCACTTTATTTTTAGTGAATTTCCTGAAAGGAAATAGGGCTATTGGTCTCGACCGGTACCGACTTCAAATGTCCATCGATCCTACTAAGTAGTGTCGAAAATCACCATCTGTAAAATTTATATATATATATATATATATATATATATGTAAAAAATTTTTATATATATGTAATTTAGTACCTACAACTTTACTTCTTATAAATTTTTCGATTTTTCGAATATTAAGGGAGATATGTCAAATTTGTATTTTCCCCTCCCTTTAAACCCCCCTTTTTTTTGTCCGATTTTACCCACTAACGAACATGACCTTTTGAATACCATAAGCGCTTCAAATACCAAATTTCATTCTAATCAGATTAAAATTGTGACCGCTAGAGCGTTTACAGACACATATATATGTGTAAGTATATATATTAATATATATATATGTCCATAGATATATATATATATATATATATATATATATATATATATATATATATATATATATATATATATATATATATATATATATATATATATATATATATATGTTGATACAGTAATTCCTAATATAAAATAATTCTAAAAACAATTGGATCGGTGTAAGATTATCTACTAATAAATAAACATTTCTGCGATAGGTACAGGGAATACTAGTCAAGATGGATCCTATAAACCTTCATTTTTAACCGATCAAGAATTAAAACATTTAATATTGGAAGCAGCCGATGGATTCCTATTTGTTGCGAACTGTGATTCTGGTAAAATAATGTACGTTTCAGATTCCATAGCGCCAGTATTACATTATAGTCAAGTAAGTACTACCAGCACCATTTACGGTATATAATGGAACTAACAATGTCAATTTACATGTAGAATGATTGGTATGGAACATGTTTTTTTGATCATTTACATCCGGAAGATGTTGACAAAGTACGGGAACAATTATCAACGCAAGAACCTCAAAATACTGGACGAATTCTAGACTTAAAAACGGGGGCTGTTAAGAAAGAAGGGCATCAATGTAAGTTAGTTTACAATTACTATCCTTCCCAAATTTTGGCGTAGCTCAAACGTTATTCTAGAAGACTTGGAATTCTGAAACCACATTTCTGGGACACATACTGTTCTGAAAAGATTTGAACCGAATCAGTCTCTCACAGTTTTGATTATTATAGTAAATGTTTTGTACTATACTTCCATTTCTTTTTTCACACTTAAAATATATACTACTTATCTTTGTTTATAAATGAATAATTATACAGAGAGTTGCAAAAGTGAGGAGTTTTATGAAATGTAAGAAAATTAACATTTCAGGTCTGTTCAATTTTATTGAACGGGAGTGTACACTTACACAATACAGCGCCAAACATTAATATCAATTATATCCCAGGAAGCATACTGTTACTACGTCACTGGGATTTTTCCTCTTTTGAGTACCTTCTTACCTCCACCAACCTCCATCAATAACAAATAATACTCATACATTTGTTTTTTTTGGGGATTAGCATCAATGCGATTGTGTATGGGATCTCGACGAGGTTTTATATGCCGAATGAAAATTGGTAATGTATCGACTGACATGAGTTTAGGTCAAATGATTCGTCTGAAACATCGTGGAAGTTTGAGTGGTACCCAAGAGGGCTCCAATTATGCTGTAATCCATTGTACTGGTTATATTAAAAATTGGCCTCCAAACGGTGAGTATTTATCACTTAGTAATGACCTAAAAGATGCATTGTGCGCTTCTCGCCGCTGAGTAGTCTTAACCTATTGTATATTTCCATTCGGATAGAGAATATTACGATTGGATCTAGAAATGGTAGCTCATCTCTCCGCAATTTACTTTACGATTGAAAAGGTGTTGTTTTCTAGAAATAGTTTTCTGACCCAACAATGCTATGTGCGAAGCCCAGTCAGGCTTTGGCCATATCTGCTAAGGATATAAGCGGCCGGATAAATATTTGGTGGCATCCAGTTTAAAAAACTAGGTAAACCAAAAAAAATGTTATTCTACTAGTGTTAGTATCCTAGACTTATAGTAATTAGACCCAGTATCGAAAGGTGGCAGCTGATATCAACATATCAAAGGAGAGAAATAGTTGGTTGACTATGGTAGATTGGTACCAGTCCGAGCGGTCTAAGGCGTTATGTCTGCGCAGTATGCCTACTTGGAAACTGGGAGGTTATGGGTTCGAATCCCAACATCAGTTTGTCAATTATTAAGAAAATAAAAAGGGCGGTTAATTGACTAAACTGTCGGCGTATGGGCAAGAACGAAGTAACCGGTTATGCTTGAGAAGGTTTTCTGCAGTTTCCTTCACGAACTCCAGATGAATATCGGCATAGTTCCTATCATAATCAGTTGCAGCCGCGTATCCTACCAATTCCTAGTCTATACACAAAAATGCCTTCCACTCCACTCACTTCCTCACATCCTTAGGCATCACAATGGACCTTATGGTCGAAGTGTTGCCCACCCAGGGCAGCCTCTACAATTTATCTATCTAAGGTAGATTGGATGACTGAGAAGGAAAAAGGACCCAACCTCCATTTCTGTCCTTAGATATATTGACATGCTGGGTCTATTTAATATGTCTATGGTTATTATTCGGAGAGTGATAAATTACGCCACGAGGGTAAACAATGCAATGCTTATGTGGGTTCAACTTGAATAATATATATATATATAATATAATATATAATGTAGATATGTTTCCTGGAGTCCAAATAGATCGCCAAAATCAAGATGATGACATTCACGGATCTCATTGTTGTCTGGTAGCAATTGGACGCTTACAAATAACATCGTCCTCGAATCCAATTGGTGATTTGTCAAGTGGTTCAAACGATGTTAACGAATTTATATCACGACATGCGGTCGATGGTAAATTTAGTTTTGTGGATCAACGTGTTATTGGATTATTAGGATATACACCAGTTGATCTGTTAGGAAAATGTTGTTTTGATTTCTTTCATCCAGAGGATCAGATCCATATGAAGGATAGTTTTGAGCAAGTGTTAAAATTAAAGGGACAAGTTATATCAGTTATGTATCGGTTTCGTACGAAAAATCAAGATTGGTTGTGGTTACGTACGTCAGCGTTCGCCTTCTTAAATCCGTACACGGATGATGTGGAGTATATTGTGTGTACAAATGTTGCCGCTCAGTATGTATTTCAAAGCATGAAAGCCCGCAAGAATGCTTGTATCCGAATTCAACGTGAATAGCTCGAGAAACTTCGTAACTAAATCGTATTAATCCTAATCGCAATAGATTCAAACTAAGACCGACCAGAGTTCAATATACAGCGTACTCGAATTAAGCTTCACTTAAATTTCTCATATCTCCGAGTACTGTCAGGAACTTTGCAAATTTTTTCATTACTATTACGAGTTTTGGTTATGAATTAGTAGAGGCCTATAACTCCAACACTAAGTCGAAAGAATCAACACTGACCAGAGTTCAATATACAGCGTATTCGAATTAAGCTTCACTTAAATTTCTCATATCTCCCAGTACCGTCAGGAAATTTGACAATTTTTTCATTACTATTACGAGTTTTGGTTATAAATTTGTAGAGGCCTATGACTCCAACACTAAGGCGAAAGAATCAAGACCGACCAGAGTTCAATATACAGCGTATTCGAATTAAGCTTCACTTAAATTTCTCATATCTCCCAGTACTGTCAGGAACTTTGCAAATTTTTTCATTACTATTACGAGTTTTGGTTATGAATTAGTAGAGGCCTATAACTCCAACACTAAGTCGAAAGAATCAACACTGACCAGAGTTCAATATACAGCGTATTCGAATTAAGCTTCACTTAAATTTCTCATATCTCCCAGTACCGTCAGGAAATTTGACAATTTTTTCATTACTATTACGAGTTTTGGTTATAAATTTGTAGAGGCCTATGACTCCAACACTAAGGCGAAAGAATCAAGACCGACCAGAGTTCAATATACAGCGTATTCGAATTAAGCTTCACTTAAATTTCTCATATCTCCCAGTACTGTCAGGAACTTTGCAAATTTTTTCATTACTATTACGAGTTTTGGTTATGAATTAGTAGAGGCCTATAACTCCAACACTAAGTCGAAAGAATCAACACTGACCAGAGTTCAATATACAGCGTATTCGAATTAAGCTTTACTTAAATTTCTCATATCTCCCAGTACCGTCAGGAAATTTTACAATTTTTTCCATTACTATTACGAGTTTTGGTTATGAATTTGTAGAGGCCTATGACTCCAACACTAAGACGAAAGGATCCTATCATCTGCCAAAGTTTCCACCAAGCTAAAAATTAATATTCTTCAACTTGCTCCAACTATTTTATTGAATTCGGAGATGAACAATCTTGAGGATCTTCTGGTAAAAGTAGACTCTCTTTAATATATATTTTTTTCTATGAAATTACAGTCGTTCGTTACAAAATATTCATGAAAATGTACCAACGAATGATCCAATGTCGTACCAATCTCAACCGGGCATTGATTATACGTTACAGAAACGAGATTCGCCAATATTTTCATCGCATATCATTTCACCCGGACATTTATCAAGTAAGTACCTCAAAATTTTGCTCAAAATATGCAAAAAGTAAAACAGTCTACTCTGTAATCATATCGAAACCACAAATAGCCTTTTTCTACAATGAAAGTGAACCAATTCCTGTTTTGGTATGGAATTTTTTGCTTTAAAGATTGGGCCAAAATATTTCTATATAGTTTTATAAGCTTTATTTATTTATAGTTTTGTAAGCTTTTTACATCTAGGTTGCCATGTAAAATTTTTAAGTTGTGCCATAATTCCCCTTTGAATTGATTTTCGAAACCATTATTGAGTCCTTAGATGTCATAGATGTTTATGCTAAGCCTAGATCGCTCGAAATTATAATGAAATGATTAATTAGGTACTCAACAACAGGCATCTCGACCGGCAAGCAATCAGAATGTATACAGTGGCTATGAATCAGTGGCATCACCATCAACAACATATGGATCACCGAGTGGTTCAGGAAGCCTAATGACTCGAATCGGTAGTAAATCGGCGGGAGGTAGTAGTGGTAGTCCACAACCAATTGTAACAGGAAGTAATAGCGGTGCATGGGCCAGCATGAGACCTTCAGACGGTTATCAATATAGTCAATTAAGTCCAGCGAGATCACCAGGAGGTCCTACTTACACGCAACTTGGTGGTGGCACACGACATACACCTATCTCATACCATACAACACCTACATCAAATACTGGTCTATGGCAATGGCAGAGTGGTCCACAACCAACGGAACCCACTGTCGTTGTTAGTGGGAACCAATCGTCACACAATCCCGATAATGAATCCCAATCACAAGCACATGTTGTCTCACATAGTGGTCCAGGACCATCGGGTCCAACACAACATGCCAGTAATGCGCATGCGCAAGGACAAGAATTAACTGATGTATTACAAATGTTCGACCAAAGTACAGCTTCCACATTTGAGGATTTAAATATGTTTACAACAAATTTTGATTAGATTTCAATGAAATGCGCATGCGTTCGCAATTGTATAGAACTGTTATTGTTTTATGGGGATATCAATTTTTAGGATTTGTTTTGGAATGTGAATGTCATTTGGAACAATAAATGAAACTGTCCGACAAAATTGTCTAACCAATTGGATTTTGTATTTTTTGGGTCAAATAAATTAATTCGTATTGCATAAAATCGAAAAATAATTATTGTTCTCAATTTGAAATAACTAAATTTGACCGAAAAACTACGAAAATCCAGTGGTTTACGAAATGAATTAAAACGGGGTATAAAATCACATAAAAAGGCATATCTCGGAAACTATCCGCCAAAATTGTAAAACTAACTTAATTTTTATCTCTTTGGATCCAAATTTGAACAGTGAACAGTTTACGAGATATCACATTAAAGATGGCATAAAACCATATATTCCGAACATATCTTGGAATCTAAAATTTTTGTTCCCAACCCAGACATCTAAATCAGAAAGACATCAGAATAATGATTTCTTAAAGTAGTCATTTTTAAGAACTCATTTAAGAATTCTTAAATATGACTCCTTTATGAAGTCATGTTTTAGAAGAAAGAGCTCTTAAAGAATTCTTATTTATGAAATCAGAAAAAAGAATTCCTCAAAAGTAAATTATTAAGAAGTCTTTATGTGCTCTTTATGCGGCGCATTGGACATGGATAAGGACTCCTTAAACAGTTCTTCTCTAACATCCAAATCATAAATAAGAACTTTTTAGGTATTCATTAAGAGTTCATATTGCTATCTGAGCTATGTTCTTTACGTTTTGAAGTGATCCAAAACAATACTGAACTACTTACTTCTGTGCAATAAGAATTTACTATTGTGTATGCCAATTGCGAATGTACATTAAGCACAGGAATAAGCGTTTCAGTTCCACATCGTTTGAATCACTTCAAATCGTAAAGAACGCAAATCTGTGAGTAAAATTGAATAAAATTCAATACAATGAAAAATTTATCCACAAGAGTATGTGTGTGCCCCTCGATAGACTCGTTAAAAAAAAGGTCCCCATTTACTCAATTACTTAATACTTATTCGTGCCAATTTGAGAATTTTACAAAACAAAGGCTGATTTTATAGACAATTTAGAAAAACAAAAAAAAAACTTACACCTGAATATATATATATATATATATATATATATATTTTTTTTTTTTTGAAAATAATTATTTATTTATAACAAAAATAGATAATGTTTTTTATGGTCGAATTAAATATTTTTATTTTTCTATTTTTTATTTGTTTAGAAAAATTTATTGTAATTATTAATTAATTAATAATTAAAGAAAACAAAATGAATAAAACAAATTACATAAATTAAAACAAAAATTGTTTTTTTTTTTTTAAACCACAATCGTGTAGACACATTTATACAAAAGATGGGTTACTCATTAAAGTTAATTTTAGTACGTCATTACTAGCGCTGCTATCGAACAACATCAGCGCCAATATACCATCTAAAGTATGTTGAGAGAACTAAATCGTTTCGAATAATCAAAATTATTAACAAGCTTAATGATTTTGATACGATTTAGTTCTTTTAGCACACTCGAGATAACACTACAACTTAACAAAATGACATCTTAGTACTTATTCGATAGCAGCGCCACTATTAATGTACTAAAATTGTATATGCCAAACGATGGGTCGCTCATTAATGTTTATTCTAGTATATAAATAGGGTGTATTAGTTTTGGGTGCTTACACTCTTTCAGCTCCATCAATAGGTGTTTTTAGTGTTCAACTTGACATAGTGTATGACACCACACTCACAAACACTTTATCCATCGAGGTAAGGCATCAACTCCCCAAAAAGAAAACTGTATAAGCGGTTTTTTATTTATCTGTCATGTACACAGTGTAGCAAACTTAGCCCCCCCTAAATTTAGGGGGTAAAATTCAAAATCTTCATCATCACTAACGTTAATATCATTACTATTTCAAACAAACATGCTATTGCTTGAAAAACAGCTAAACTGGTTTCATCCGCCATATTGAAAATTGATACCAATTGAAGCTTACCAGATTTGTAACGCATGAAACGAACGGCATTTTTAAGAGAAACGTATGCGTCCATAAACCATTATGAACGCCTATAAACGTGAGCGTTGGAAGCGTGTAAACGCCCAAAATGAATATACCCATAGTGTTATCGAAAAATTACTAAGATAATATATAATAAGGTAGTCCCATCTTGCAATACATCATGGGAATTATGACACATTGTGGGGCCATCTCGTGTATGTTAAAAGAACTAAATTGTGTCAAAATCATCAAATTTGCTAAAATTTTCGAATGTTTGACAGGAATTAGTTCTTTTAACATACTCATGATGGCACCATAACTTCATGCAACTCCCATGAAGCATTACAGGATTGAAAAACCTTAACAGCGCCACAATTGACAAACTAAAATGAACTTCAATGAGTGACCTAAATTAAAATCACAGTTAAGCAATTATAGAATATAAATACGATAGTTCTACAAGTGCTTTTGTACCTATTCTTGACGGGATAACTTACGGGGGTAATTTACATTGACTACAGTTCTCCATATTTGGTTGGAATTCCTCAATTTGTAGTGTCATTTCAAAGAAATCGTATTTTTGATGGACTAGACGTGTAGCAAATTGTAAAATACTTTGTGGGCTGACCCCAGGTCCTGTATAACATTATTGAATAATTAGTAACCGAGTTATTTGGATACTAACAAGGAGACCGTCCAAGATTATCCGCCTCTGAAGAGGATTTAAATTAAATTGGACAATTTAGCGATAGTGGAAAAACTGTTCATTTTTGGAGATAATTGCAATGGAGACATTTTATCTGAAAATCAAACAATTTTACTGAATCCCTTATTTCTCACGAAAAAGAGATTTTCCCGTTGTATTCAGAGGTGAACAATCTTGAGGGTCTCCTTGTAAGACCCGGTTTCACCATCTAAAGGATTAAAGTTAGCCGAATAGACTGGCAGCTGACATTATGAAGAATTACGTGAATGTTTTTAGTATACTAATGGTTTTATCGTGAAGTATACGTGTATACAAAGTTATCACACTAGTTTTGATTACCACGAAACGTGACACATCGACATATCGTTGGGTTTAAATTTTCAAGTTTTCAAAACTTACGTGTTATGAAATTCCCTAACTTTTACTGGAAAATTCCCTGACCATAGGATAGGAGTCCTTGATTTTTTGAAGTTTCGTAGCGAAACTACTATTAAAAGTACCCTTAGATAAAAAAAATTCATAATTATCCTGAGGGAAAAAGGGATGAACTAATCAATTCACGAGATATCATCCGAAATCGAATAAAAGGAGGCATAAAATCACAAAAAGACGACATATCTCGGAAACTATCCAAACGGAAACGCCAAACCAAGTGGATTTTTGAAGCTTTTGCAAAAATAATAAATAGTTATGATCTAATCAGCTACTAGTCTAAAAGGTGATGAAACAGGGTCTAAATCGGTTTCCATAGAACATACTTATAGCTAAATGTGCGGATAATGCTGTTTTATCCAAACTTAATGCCCATATCCGTAAATTATGTACTCGAACTACTCCATCAATATTTAAAAATGTATTCATAACATCCACAAACTCAATTCCACGTGGCATTCCTTCCATCAGGACCAACAAAGTATCCTTTATGATTGCATACGTCGTAGCTAATACCAATATTGAAAAAAAAAATGTACAGATTGGATCAACAATCCTCCATTCCGGCTAAAATTAAAACAAAAGAAATTCTGAATTTATAGTCCGGGTGTCCTGCCACTTTTCGTAGCCAATTAATGTCCAAGACTGCACCAAAGTTTTTTCGATGTATTTTGATCTACTGAATACGATTTTGGAAGGTGCTTGACTATAAAATGGGACAAAAAATCCCATTATCTATGATCTTTGATACTTACTTTAAAGAATATAACAAGAGCAGCGATTAAAACACCAGCACTTTGTATTATATCGCCCAAAACGTGAATGTACGCAGCGCGTACATTGATATTTGTATCCTCATTGCTGTGCTCTGCCGCTTCTATATCGGTGATAGCAGCAGGGACATCTTGTTTGGTTTTATCCCCAGTTGTTGGAACGTTGTCCGATTTACCAGGTTTAACCGCAGTAGGTTTACTATGACTATGATGCGAATGCGAAGATCCACCATGACTATGACCATGCTGATGTAAGGTCAATCCCATACTAAAAACAATAAAAGTAATAACCAACTTCTTCTTTACCAGTGTGTGAAGAACTGATTATTGTACTTCCACACCAGTGGCGTAGCGTAGTGGGAGCTGCCCGCCCCGGGTGGCACCTTTAGGGGGCGGCAAAATTTTACAATAAATAATAAAAATATCTTGTAAATATTTGAATCATTTCATATTTTGATAGTGCTATAAAAGAAGACTTTGCTCTTAAAAAAAGTAGACGAATCAAGTTTTTATGAAGACAGAAGTTATGTTTTTAATTCTAACAAGTATATTATTTTTCAATAAAAATATAAATATTGACAGTATCGTTCTAGAAGTCGATTTGCGTTTTATATTCAATTCGCTAATAACTTAATCTTGTTGATCGTCAAGGTATAATCATAAGTGTTCTATACCTGTTATATCAATGTAAGTGGCATACGTGTCAGAATTTTTGTAATAAATGTGATAATTATTATTATATATATATTCATATATATATATAATAATGATGACTGTTCTTGCCGAAAAGTTCTTTAGAATTACTGTATATTATAGTCTTTTAAATTGAAATACCTAAATAAGAGGGTGGACAAATTTTCTCCCACCCCGGGCGGCTGACACCCACACTACGCCACTGTTCCACACACGTATACAGATTTCTAAAAACATGACTATATATGAATATATGTACTTATGTCTCTGTAATCTAAAAGTAATTACAACTACTAGCTTATTACTATTGAGCTTATGGAAAAAATTTCTTGAAACATAACGTTTCCTCAATTCTGGGTGGGGGTGGGGGTATATATGGACCGATTTTGTCCATTCATTAACTCTTAAGTTCCAGAATACAATCTAAAAATTACGATTCATTATCTGTTTTTGAATTATCGTGTTAATGGACGATTATCTGGATATTTTATAAAGATCTGTACCAAAATATTTTTCTACGATCAATATTTCCAACCATTACAAAATAATACCGCTATAAATATTACATAAACAGGGTATGCTAACAATTGTTGGTCAAAGTGTTATTATCTTTGAAACGTGTTGTGATAAGCTCTGATAACTATTTATTTATCTTTAGAGGTCAGTCAATTGAATTTTTTTTTTTTGAGGAATTCGGTTATTGAACTTATTGTGAAGAATGAAAAAAATTATACATGTTTTGAAACTGTGCCAACGTTGAATACAACCCATCTCATGGAAGAAACTTCACCGGGTAGCAACGAGTTCAGTGAAACATAGTTTAAAATGCTGAGACCAACTTTAGATCCAAATACTCTCCAAATACCAGAATAATCCAGAAATCTTAGAATTCGACGCAGCTAGCATTTAGGTTGTTGCACCCCTCATGGGAAGCAAAGTTCGGGAAAAGTAATCCCTAGCGACGAGTTTAGATAAAGACTTTTCAAAACTTTACAGAATTTACTGATATCACCGGTCATGTAGAATAGGGAATATGCATGCAAATTTTTTTTCACATTTATTTTCAGAATATGAAAATACTGTTAATACTGTAATAATATTTAAAAACGAAATTAAAATCCGACAAATATCAAGGAAGCTATAAGCTTTTAAAGATTATAATCTGTCTCTTTCTTGCAAAAATACTAAAAACGGAGTTTTACGTGTATTTTAAATGGTGAAAGTGTAATATGACGTCACATAACATATCAAGAGAGCTATCACCCTCTTTGTCTAATCGTGAATTTCAATCATTCATAGCTCGCTTATTTTTAAAGTTATTTAAAAAGTAATTTTACCTTGATATTTGTCAAGTAAACATGCTTCAATTCAAGTGAAAAAAAATTTTCATGCATATTCCCTATTCCCACAACTTCGCAATTGAAGGACTAAAAATTCAAAGATTCTAAAAGATACCCCGTAGCGACAGCGAGTTAAGCTACAGACAGTTCCAAATACATATGCTGTTGAATTCAGCGACAAGAAGTCTGCACGAGAACAATATCTATACGACAGATCACGGAGATCTAAGGACCTTAAACAGCTATTACTTACACAATATTAACAAGTACGCCAAAACCAGACGTAATTAACATAATAGTGGCATCAATTTCATAATTAGCCTCAATAATACGTTGTATGGCCATGTAAACAAGTATACCAGTTACGACCCAGATCATTAACACAGACGTTAAAGCTCCAATCACTTCGGCTCGATACCAACCGAATGGCATACGTTGAGTAGCAGGACGACTTGCCATCCATAATGAGAATAAACTGATCATGAAACTTGCAAAATCGGTTAATAGATGAGCAGCATCTGTTGCAATTGCTAAACTACTTGAAAACACCCCACCTAAAAAATTAAGTTGCATGAACACTTTATTTTTGTAAAAAAGTTATTTTTTAGGCTGGCAAAAGGATAAATTATCCTTACAACATCCTTAAACCAATTTTTACCATACTAAACGTATTTTATTAATACGCAAATGTCACTATGAGCTATGTAAGAAAGAATCCATAAGGGTAGTTGATTAGCGGGTTGGCCATGCCTCGTGGGGGTCGAGCAGAGTTGGGAGTAGTAAAAAATTCGTTACGCAGGAGCTGCTTAAACTTAGCGAATTTCCTTAAAATACATAAATCAATTTCTAGCGGTCACAATTTTAGTCTGATCAAAATGAAATGTCGTATATGATTTTATTATTTGCAAGGCCAATTTTATTAATAAATGTCATACGTGAAGGGGAAATGAGGGCATAATGAAAGAAGAAAACACAAAATACAAAATATCTCTTTTAATATTAGAACAATCAAAAAATGCGTAAGGCATAAAGTTGTAGAAAATCATGTTTGCTACAATTCATCACCTCATCATTTTTGCTCAAACTTTAATGTGTACAGAGATAGTGAGGAATTTAGTTTTAAATCTTAAACCGTCAATATTTCTGTACATATTAGTGTAACAGAAAAAATGATAAGAAACAAAACTACAGTAAAATTTAATACCTAAAACTTTACTTCTTAAAAATTTTTCGATTTTTCGAATATTAAGGGAGATATGTCAAATTTTGTGTTTCCCCCTCCCTTTAAAGCCCCCTTTCCCCTCGCCCGATTTTACCCATTAACGACCTTGACCTTTTGAATACCAAAAGCGCCTCAAATACCAAATTTCATTCCGATAAAATGAAAACTGTGACCGCTAGAGTGATTACAGACACACATATATATATATATATATATATATATATATATATATATATATATATATATATATATATATACATATATATATGTCCATAGATATATATAAATTTTACAGATGGTGATTTTTGACATCTACTAGGTAGGATCGATGGACATTTGAAGAAATTTTGACTTCGGTACGGGACCAATAGCTCTATTTCCTTTCAGGAAATTCGCTAAAAATCGCACATACGTATTAATAAATACGTTTAGTATGGTAAAAATGGTTGGCTTAAAGGATATTGTAAGGATGATGTCTTTTTTTCCATCCTGAAAATAATTTTTCATCATAATGGATGATTTCCGCTGAAAAAGGAGGGGATTTGATGGGGCGGAAAAAATATTTTGAAGAAAAAACTCCGTATTGTTGAATCCAGAGTCTGGATTTGTGTATAAAGCGTTCAAAATTGCCGGAAAAAATGATCGGCCAGAATCAATGAATGGTAAAACCTGTAAGTATGAAAGTTTCGAAGATACAGCACATTTTACATACCTATAATTTCACAAATCATAAATAGAACACATAGAATACTGGCAATTAACAATTTTCGTCGAGCTTTTTTATCAATTTCTTCATTTCGACTGCGATGGCAATGATCGGCGGACACTGTAAATTCAACCATTGAATAACAATAAATTTACTGAACTAATTGGAAATTTGAAGCATGTTTTCACTCAAACAATATAATCTAAACTAAAAAACAAATCAACATATTTGTTATTTTGAGATAAATGAAGCACCTGTGAAAGACATGGAGATATTATATTAATCACATACGAAATATTATTGTACATAATTTTGTACATAAGGATGTACTAGATATAGTCCATTTATAAAATTCTTCAAAATCTGATATAGTACATTCAAAAAGTCCACAATAATGTTTATTATTTTTTGTCGAAATTTAAAATTAAAATATAATTTAGGTCCATCATACCGGGGCTAACAAAACAGATATTTAAGAAAAAAACGTGAGATAATTAAGGTACCGCCGACAGAAATAAAATTTACCCGAAATCTCAGTTGTTTTCTTAAATATCTTTTTTTTAGGCCCGTCATACCGGAATTTTATTGGATCAATCTCTTTATTAATATTTCTATTTTCCATTGCGTAATTTTTTTTTTATTCCAAGTGAAAATTATATATCAAAATATGTGTAAAAATATGGGGTTCTCTATAAGAGCAATGCATTAAAACTCGAACTTTAGCATTAAATAATTAATTCAAGACCCCCGTACCCCTCCCTCCACTGAAACTTTATGCACTTCAACTACATGTAAACAAAAAATCAACCCTAAATCTTTTTGAAGCTTGAGTGCTCGTACATCCTTAAATAACTGATAACAGTCATCTATTGATATTCAAAGAAACTTCTGTTTTGTAACAATGGATCCGTCTCATATCTCGATTGCTTAAAAATGTCACCGACCATCATAAAATAAGCACTAAAAATACAAAAGATCAAAATACATCGACAATCTTTGACGTAGCAAAAAAATATGTATTCAAAGCGGTGGCTAAATCTGCGATCAATTTTTCCCTATAATACTAATATAAATATTAGTATACCTGTTTATTTGAAAAGTTTCTTAAATAATATTTAAAATATGCATTTTAGATAAAAATGTTTTAAATAAAAGTTGGGTTTAAAGGGGGAAACACAGTTTAAAGGGGCAATAATTATATTATTGTTCCATGCATCCGTATCGCGAAGTATAACTTATCTTTTAAATGGTACAAGATAGGGAAAATCTGTAAATAAAACAAATTTTTATCTCATAAAAACAAACAACTTTTGTTTGAAACTTTATTTTTATTTTGTGGTTTGGTGTTTAATTTCTTATGGAAAATTTCGAACAATCAACTTTTCTGGGATGCAATTGAGGGGATGTTATAAAATTCCCTGATTTTCATCACTGGCTCGTGGTCTTTTGGTTTATCAACTCTGAACAATTTTTTTTCGGAACATTTTGACAAATAGTCGGGGCATAAAGTCATTAAGCGAAACAAAAAAACGTAATTTCAAATATATAAACTATACGATACTATAAATAGTGTGTACACATATCACCTATAGTTGTTTCAGTAAAACATTTTCTATCGGATATCTTCGGTCTTCGAATCGAATTAATTACATCTACCATCGATTAGAGTTTTATTGTGTTATTCGTTATGAGATAACGCACGTATTATCGTACAGATTATAATCTTTTTTAATTTTTTGCAGCAATAAAATTATTTAATTTTCGGGGCACCCCGAAGAATTTATAACGGTTGATAACCGTTTCCTGTGTCATTGGAACATTTTTCGCCAGTCCTTCTTTTTACAATAACAGTGCATATACAAAACAAAGAAATCAAATTTTATTCAAATGATCAAAACATTTTTATATATTGAGGAATTAGTAATCATTACTATGTTATATAATAGCAGTGATTTATTTCGTTAGCAAAGTATTGTCATATATTGATGAATTAGTTAAAATTACTATATTATACAATGATAGTGATTTATTTTTATAATCATGAATGTTTCATCAAGGTTAAATCAAACAGAAACCTTAGGGGGTAAAATCAGACTTGATCCCGATATTCATAAACACTGAAAGTACACATAAAGACTGCGAAAGAATGGCCTATCCTTCTGGGTTTAAAAGTTATCTGCAAGAGGTGTTAACAAAGTTACATCTTTTCTGAGATCTGAGCCCTTTTAATAAGCATCTGAATCCCACGAACGGGTGAAAATCAAAACTCAATTTTACCGTTTGGTGTGGTCGATTTTCCTTGGAATGTTAAAGATCTATATTGGATTTAAGATTCTTATTTTGAAGGTCGTTTCATTTCTGGAGAAAGAACAGCCTATCTGGACCATTTTAGCTTTAAGAGTTTTCGGCAAGAGGGGATAAAAAACTTTCCATAGGAATAATCGAGTTGTAGAGACCAACTTTCTTTTCAGAGCTCTCTTATCGAAGGCCTGTTTTCTGGAAAGGATGATAATTTCAAAACTAAATTTTACCGTTTGGTGTACGTGATTTCCCTTTAAAAGGAAAATATCTGAATAGGATCTAAGATTCTCTTTTTGTAGGTTGGTTCTATTCCGGTCAAGAGCGATTCGGGCTCGAAAAATTAGGGTTCCGTACCAATATTACATTGAACAGTCAAAAGATCAAACCTACAGTTTTACGCTAATCTATGACTGTATATCTACTAACCCTACTAAAATCTAGGCTTCAGAAACCTAGGAGAACAAGGAGGAATGGTCATTTCTAGGTAAATCTTTAAGATCACTACCAAAAAAAATTTTTAAAATCGTTAGAGGTATCTCTTTCAAATCATACCTCACACGCGATATATTAATTAAAACTCTTTTTTGTCTTTGGATCAAACTGTCCCATTTTTATATAAACTATTTGATTTCTAATCGTTAATTGCCGATATATGTGCGCACCAACATGATCTACCATTTTGTCAAAGTTCAAAAAACCTCTGTGACAACAGATAGATGAATACGAGAGTGATCTTATAATGGTTCTATTTTTCCTTTTAAGATACGTAATCCTAAAAACACATTGTTCAACCGTCTTACTTTGAGTAGCTTTACAAGCATTGGACGAATGTTGCGCGCGAAAACAAAACATAAAATACACTTACTTGTTACAAATTTTTGAGTCAATTTAAAGACAGATTACGTGCATACTTTAGTGGAGGAATGATCTTGGATAACTTCCACAAAGCACAACAATAAAATTAGCGGAAATATAAGCGATATGTTTCGAAAAACTTATTGTATCAAGTGAAAATTTCCAAATAAATTTATATCCTTTAAATATGATGATGTAACGCGATTGTCAACTAAAAATAACTGTTTTCGAGGATAGTTGTTTTTAAAATAATGTAAATCAGTTTCAATAATTTTCTATAATTGGTAAATAACTTAATTTCATTTAATATTATCTAATTTTCTAACAAAACGAGAAAATAATAACCGTTGAAAATTTAACAGTATATATCAGGCCCGGATCAACGATTTTTCCGAACCGGGGCAAACAATCCTAATTATAAGAACAGAACTGCAAATTCAAGTATTTAACTTGATGTTTTAGAACAAAACACATAAATATTTTTTGAACGCAAGTGTTTAGAAAATGGTAAATGGTTTACACGTTTAACCAATTATTCTAAACATTACAAGTGTTTCTAAACATTACAATTTTCTGGATTAAAATCTGAACTACCTGTATAATATTTCAGTAATATTTATACTTATAATGTGACTTACTGGTTCAAATTATTTACAGAGGAGTTTACAATCGACTCCATACGTGGTGAAATTGTCCAGTCGGTTTATTACCAAATCTATTTGATGTTTCGAACGAAAATTGTTCATACTTTCATAACGAACAATTGTTGTTAAAAACATTTTTTCATAAATCGCAATGGATTTAGCACAAATGGACGTAGCACACACTTTGCAATGTTAATAATTCGTATATAGGTTTCAAATTACAATCTGAGACTCGTATAGATGGTTTAAGGTAATCGTATAAACTCGTGGATGATCGACCGTCCGAGTGCTCAAGGCTGTCTGCTCGCAACTGAGAGGTTGCTGGTTCAATTCCCAACGGCAGCAGTTTGTCAATTAAATTAATTGAAAAAAAAATGAATGGTGCGGTTAATTGACTAAACTGTCGGCGTATGGACCAAGCACGAAAGTAATCGGTTATGCTTTTGAAGGTTTTCTGCAGTTTCCTTTCACAAACTCCAGATAAATATCCACATAGTTCCTATCAAAGTCGGCTGCAATCGCACAACCTACAAATTCCTAATTTATATAAAAATTGCTTGTCCTTTAGGGGTCGGTAAAAAAGGCCTACTTGCTAGGCTTCGACCTTTCTCCACTAATACTACTAACTCCTGGATTGTTTTAGACAATCGTATAGATTGAAACATCTTGTATATGTAATAAATATTGCCTATAAAAAAATTAATTTAAAAAAATAATCTATATATCACATACAAAGAAATTTCCACTGTCATTATCAGACAATACGTTCAAGGTTTTTCCTTTATGTTAACAAAAAAAAAAAATTTAATATTGAAAATTATTGTATTTATGAATGTAATTATTGAGTTTGCAATATTAGCAACGTATTTGAAAAATTTAGAAAATGACATACCACGATTTCAAAGAACGATTATTAAATTTTGAAAAAAACAAGTAGTTTATTCAGTGACGGACTGGACCTAAGGAACTACTCGGGTGACATTATGACTTTAAGCAGCCCCGGATCTATAATTTTTCCGAACCGGGACAAACACTCGACATTGACGCTCCTTCTCTCCAGCATTTGAGATGGATTTCAAAAAATAGGGAATATGCATGAAAATTTTTTTTCACTTCAATTGAAACATGTTTACTTGACAAATATCAAGGTAAAATTACTTTTTAAATAACTTTAAAAGTAAGCGAGATATGAATGATTGAAAGACAAAGAGGGTGATAGCCCTCTTGATATGTTATGTGACGTCATATTACACTTTCACCATTTAAAATACACGTTAAACTCCGTTTTTAGTATTTTTACAAGAAAGAGACAGATAATAATCTTTAAAAGCTTACAGCTTCCTTGATATTTGTCGGATTTTAATTTCGTTTTTAAATATTATTACAGTATTAACAGTATTTTCATATTCTGAAAATAAATGTGAAAAAAAATTTGCATGCATACTCCCTATTCACAAAACAAATGCACTGGCTGCGAATTTTTGTGACTGGGAGAATAAAACCCGTAAAATAAATTTGCACTCTTTATTACTTATTTACTACAGCTTTACACGTCGAGCTTTCCTTTCCGCGAATGAGTCTACAACTTCATTAAAGTTCGTCTCTAGGCAGTTTTATTTTCGATGGCTAGGATCGCGAGGTCAGTTAGACGTTTCTGACTCATTGTTGAACGTAGGTAGGCTTTAATTCGCTCGCAGTTTGCAGATGTCGTCGGGAATGTGCAGTATATCCTTAAAGCTATACTAATATTGGGAAAACCTTCTTGCAAGCCATGTTTTGGAAAGTAATCGACGTAATTTTAGATATTCGAATAATTTTTAGAAACGTTTTAAAAGTATAGTTTTAAATTTAGCGCAAAGTTGCTACTCTACAGCGCCTTTCTGAATGCACCCAGCAAAATGAGTTTTTTTCAAACATATAAATTTGGCACCCCTGAAACTACCATCCAGGACAGATGCCCCAGTTACCACCCCCCCCCCCTAGATCCGGGGCTGACTTTAAGGCCCGTCACCTGCCAAACTAAATGATAATAATAATCAAATAGCCAAGAGTTTTTATTTGCAAAGTCGTACATTTTTATGTAAAAAGTTCTCTTAGTTATAACTGAAGCCTAGTCTATTGACATTATTGTAATAGGGGAGAAATTTCAGCTAGGTAATTCGTTCTGAGGTAATTCGCTAAGTTGACGCAGCTCCTGCAAAATTTGTACTCAAATATTTAAAAAGACAATGAAATCAATCAATTTGCCCAAAAAAAGAAACCCTTTATAATTGTCGTTTCTTCCATCCTATTCCGAAAAAGTTTCTCAAGGAAAGAGTTGAATTTCTACATCCATACCAGATTTTTATCTATTCTTTGAACAATCGGACAAACATCTCGATACCAAAACTCTAAAAAATATCGAAAACTAGCAAAAAAATATTTATCTTATTTCGATTTTGAATAGAAAATAACAGGTATATTTTCCACTATCAGTATTTCTAACCCTGACACAAAATATCCTACATAACAAAATGATAAAATTTATTGGTTTCGGGTGAACAATTTATTGATAATAATATAATATGTTATTATCAAGAAAATTAAATAAAAAATCAATAATAATCAATTACTTACATATTTGATTAGATTTTTTAAATGATATTATCGGTTCTTGATCATTCGATTGCGGTTCGATAAGTTCACCTTCGGACACTGTACAACATCCTGTACTGGGTCTACCATGTACACAATAAATAATACTTTTCGGGGTATTTCCACTTGCACTAGATGTAACACTTCCATAGAATCCATGACTACCCGATTGTTTGTAGCTGAAAATCGATAAGAAAATTAATGTAATGAAGATTATGACTCACTGTTGAGGTAGTCTTAAATTAAATTTACACAATTAAATTTTCTTTTTCATCACAAGTAATCATTGTTTTAAATGAGTGTATTTTTTTTTGATGATCCAGTTATTATTATATAAAATACTAATTAATATTCAAAAAATATATTGATAAAAAGACATTGAAATTGAATAACTTTATTCGATTTGTGAAGAATATTTACAAATTAATCAGCAAGTGTTTACTAATTAAATTGTCAATAAAGAATTTTCAAATGAAGTGCACCCGATACCAATAAAATTTTATATCATTTCATTTTAAAATATTATTTCTTATCAACCAATTATTTGTCATGCATGTCTTATAGACTTAAGGAATTGCATTGATTCATTGATTGATTTGTGTTGGGGTCGAAAAAGTATTGTACTTCAACCTTATGGTCCCCTTGTGCTTCCCTTTCTACTTCAGTCCGACGAGATTCGCTTCTCCCATAGTCAGGAGCTAGCTTATCAGGTCTTCCTGAAGGTTCATGTATTCGGGGTGAGATGCACCGAATATCCTGTATTTGCTGTATTCTAGAGGTTCGCAGTCAAAGATAATATGGCTGGATGTTTCTTCCTCCCTAATTTGGTGACATTTTCACCCCAAATTAGCGACGAGTAACATATCCTGCGACAATATAAGAGTAATTTTAATAAGAGTAAGGTAACAGGAATAAATGTGAATGAAAGAAATTTTAACAAAAGTAATTTCAATATAATTTAAAATTTATTATATTTTAAATTTAGTTAATTTTCTATTTATTTTTGTCTATTTTGTCTATGATCTCGACTTTCTATCTATTTCTAATTGTCAAAGAGTAAATTACGACTAACTAAATTATACTGATGATGACTACATTGTAGTCGAAATACGTATATTATCATTCGATAATATAATGTTTATACATATATTTATCTATCTATCATTAGCTTTTCGAAAAAATGTTTCACATAAAAGTGGTTCATATACTAACAACTTATGTTCGAAAAATGTTGTTCGAAAACCGAATGAACTCGGCATAAATCAAGTCTAAGGTCAATAACTATTTTGGGTCAACCATTTTTTGACGACTTCTCTCAGTTAAAGTCTACTGGCGTCAAAACTGCTGTGCATGAAGAACTCTAAATGATTTAAGGAGTCGAAAGAATCAAGGATGGGTCAGGATGGGTTCCAATTTCGGTATCACCAAAAGTTGTTGGTTATTAGAATACTAGCAATTTTTGTATCGAAACATGCTGTCGAAAACCGCATGAACTCGGCAAAAAGCAAGTGTCAGATCAATGATTTTTAGGACCTCTCTGAGCTAAAGTCTACTGGCGTCAAAATTGCTGTGCGTGAAAAGCTCCAAATGATTTTAGGAGTCGAAATAAGGATGGTTCAGCCCACTTTCAGTATCACCACTTTTTTGCAATTGATTTACGGCCGAATTTATTTGATTTTTGAAAAAATGTTTCACATAAAAGTTGTTCGTTATTCGATATACTTACAACTTTTGTTCGAAACATTTTGTCAAAAACTACACTAGCTTTTAAACGGTGCGATATAGAGAAAATCTTTAAATATAATAAATGTATATCTAAATAAAAACAAACAACTTTTGTATGAAACATTTGTGCATACAACCAATAGTTTAGACAAAATATCAGTGCAAAGTCTATGCGGGTCATTTGGCCTTAGATAAAATTAATTAATCAGTATTCACAAGGAAACAGAGATGTTTTGTTTCAATATGATTAGCAAATTTATTTTGAGTATAATCTCAAAACAAATTTCTTAAGTCTTTGAATATGTGCTTAACTAGGATTTACATAATATTTACAATCAAATTTTTATATTTTATATTGTTTAAGATCTATTCATCACATGAATATCCTGTATATACTGTGTTCTATGACGCACTAACCTGGTTCATTGAGTCTACCAGTGTGATAAGATGTAATAGAGATAGCGAGTTGAAATGGCGTATCTGTATTCTAGAGCTAAAAAGTAAGGTCAAGTTCGAATGGGCAAAATCGGACCATGTTTAGGTAAAATGGGCAAAACTATTGATCTTTGAAACCGTAAGAGATCTATAAAAATACCAATTTAAAATCACTTTTTTATTTGATTTGTGTGGGGTAAAATCTCAAATATAAGGTTTACTTTTATAGTTGACGTATAGACAAGTCAGACTACAGTATTGTAATAAGTCTTGCCTCAATTCCATTACAAAACACACTAACAACGAGTATATTTATTGTTAGCCTAAAAGCATAGTAGTACTTTAAATAAAAGTTTTCAATTAGTCTACAATAATAATTAAGTAAAAATTTCGGTTAACCAAAATTTATCGAACTTATTACAGCATACTCCCAGTTCCTATCAAAATTCCGGACACAAAAACTCGAATTTTTGCTGAATAATAAATAAACGTACAGACAAAATTGAGATTCAGGTCCAGAAATATTTGTTTTCGGATTTTTCGATTTGCTAATTTTCAAAGAGAAGTTCTAAGTTTTATATTTCGCCCCACCAATAGATATTAACTAGGTAAGATCGATCGAAAATTTCTCTCAAAGCTAGTACTATGGGCCACAAAAGTAGCGCTATTTTTTGAAAGTTTTTTTAGTTGATTTGTACCTAATTCAATCGGTGTTTGGGAAAATGTTTCGAGTAAAAGTTGTTAGTATATTTATAATGAACAACTTTTATCCGAAGCATTTTTTCGAAAACCGAATCAATAAAGCACAAATCAATTTCAAAATTTTAAAAACTACCATCAACTTTTAATGTCTATTATACCAATTCAATTTTCTTCATACAAAAACTACATATATTTGCATTAAAATCGTAGCCAATCTATTTTATGGATCTTTAACCATAGTCTTCCCCCCTTTGAGCTATAATTTGCCATAAATTGAATTGTTTTCAGAACCATAGCAAAAAACGTGGTGTACATAAATAATTGTCAAAAATAAAACCTACCAAATGCATGGTGAATCTAATGATGAACCGCGTCGTGAACCCGTGTAGGACAATGCTGGTGAATCCATGGAATTAAAGTTAAAACTATACACAAAATTTTAAAAAATTAACATTAAAAAAAAATAAGCCGAGTTTAAAAAAAAATTGTGTTATATCACATTTGCTGGTGTAAACATTTTTTTTTTCGTAAACAACTTTTTATTACTGTCAAAATTATTTAGTAACTTTTTTGTTACCAAAATTACCAAAAAAAAATTTTGAAATTCACAATTTTCGAATACTTTTTTTTATATCTAAAAAAAATTTTAAATATAAAAGGAGCAATTATTTTTTGAGCCCTTTTAATCGTAAAGTATGACCGTTTTTTAATATCTAAAATTATTCGCTTAAAATATAAGGTATAAATATTCGGGGGAACTATTTTGTTAGCACTTTAGTTATCTTCCGAAAAGTATGAGTTAGTCACCTGTATTATTTTTTTATCTATCCGTTCGTTATATTGGTGGTAGGTCGAACATTCTTGTGTGACGAAATACGATTTTAATCGCTAATAATTTCCGAGTCTAATATCGCGGTATATTTGTTGTTGAGCCAACAACAGATATACCTGTGACATCATCGTACCAGGTATGTGCATACGCGTGAATGGTTACGAATTAGCTTTGTGTAAAGTTATAAATTGGTGTAGCGTGAAAATGCGTTTGGCTAGAACATGGATTCTAGGGTCATTGTGTAGAGCTTTCGGAGTGCTACTAGAAGACATAGTACGACACGGACCCGAACTATGCCTTTCTTCTTTTTTCCTTATATAAATATATATATATAAATATATATATATATATATATATATATATATATATATATATATATATATATATATATATATATATATATATATACAACTTTTATTTGACATAAAAAAAATACAATCATTCGAGATACATAATAAAAATTTAGTAATTCATATAAAGACAAATACAATAGTAAACAAAGTCATTGCGTAACTGAAGAATCATGAACTGGCTTAATCTAAACGAGACATTCTGCTGTTATTAATAAAACTCAGATATTCAATGAGTGGCTTGATAAAATGTGGTTGATAAACGCTAAGCATTGCGACAGAATTCACTAAATTTAACTCTATAAGTGTATCGCATTGAGGCTTGGGACTTGCCTCCCTGGGCAATCTTCCAACAAATGCTTTATACTATATATATATATATATATATATATATATATATATATATATATATAAACATTTTAAGGGCGGGAGGGGTTGTTATTCGATGTGACATAAAACTTGTAAAGGGATTTTCCTTGACTTTAAATGCTTGATATGAAAAATCATACACATCTAGGATAGGAATCGAACCCACGATCTCTGACATTCTAGGCCAACGGCAGAGCGTGTATGATTTTTCATATCAAGCATTTGATATCAAGGAATGTTATCAATGTTCAGACATATTACTTAAATGTCAAATTAAGTAATGACTAGTCACTTCCGTTGGTAGAATATAACCGAAAGGTAAACATATTAACAATGGATCGATAGACGCTAGTTTACAAAAACAATTTCAAAAATTAGTAAGGGGGTTTGTAAATGTGTGACTGTGTATGAGAAGGGAAAAAATGATCCAAATATTGTCAAAAAAGGTGTGACGTAATATGTGGACATCTCCTGCATGGAAAAATTTATTATCTTGTATTTCGACTTACGAGTTTTGGGGCTTGGAAGAAAGAGAAGGAGAATTCTTTTCGAGTCATCGAAAATTTCAACATATCCAGGTTCTACTGTATTATATATATATATATATATATATATATATATATATATATATATATATATATATATATATATAAAGTGTATAAAAATGAATAAATTTTAAACGATATAATTTTGTGAACAACATAATTATATTATTCCACCAACTGCCTTAATAAGAATTATCCGAGTTTCGATAACTATTATTCAAACAAAAATTTTATATGTATAAAAATTTCTTGACTAGCGAGATACAAAAGCGAGACGAGAGGAGGGGCGATAGTGGGGATGATAAGGGGTACCAACCATAATATATAGAATAATCGTCATTAGCATACATTTAAAACAAAAAAACAAACAAACAAACAAACAAACAAAACAAGAAAAATGATATTCTTTGTTTGAAAAAAAAAAGAGTGTTTAAAAGTTTAAAGACCGTACTATATTTGCCAGGCGAGTATGGATCGCGATCGAATTTTTAACAATTGCATTTTAAAAGAGATGGTAAGTTCTCGTAGTATAGTGTACTAGATGCTTACATTCCTCAGCATGCTGCCACTTACATCAGTGATACCTAAAATGTGACTGGATTCGACCCCTATCTACTTGGCAGTACTTCACCACGGATGTATATTACACATACCGGTTGTTTAGTTTACATCTTCGCATAGCAGATCTCCCACGAGTATGAGAGATATACATATGTATACATTAAGCAATGTATATGAGAAGGAGGTCTTATAGGTTTGTTTTCTTACTTAAAGTTGTGTGATGTTTTTTTAAGTGAACAGATATCAGTTGTTATGATTTGTTCTATTGTTCAGACTTCAGTATGCTATAACATAACAAAACAAACCTATAAGACCTCCTTCTCATACACATTGCTTAATGTATACATATTTACTCTCTCATACTCGTGGGAGATCTACTATGCGAAAATGTAAACTAAACAACCGGTATATGTAATACTCCTATGGGTATGTTCCAAAATTTACTGCGAGCGCTGGCAGTGCTTCACCACGCGTTCCCGAAATGATCACAGCACGCTGCACAGTACTGTGATAAAAAATGACGTTATGAATTTTGTGCAGGTGAAGCAGTGAAAGCAATGAACATGGTGGCGTGCTGTAATTGCTGTGAACCGCGTTCCAATTTTCACGGCTGCAGTAGCAGTAGCAGTGTGCTTGCAATTTTGGAACGCTGTTTGCAGCGTGATTCATGACGTTAACACTCACAGCGCTGGCAGCAAATTTTGGAACTTACCCTAAATGGACAGTTGATACAGGAAAGAATGATCCAATATTGATAGAGAGCACGAGAAACTGTCTGTTTCACTTTGCTCGGAACCGCTTCCACTTATAGGGACTGTCCATATAGGAGTATTACATATGAGGTATTACATGTTTAAGGTTGTACACGCATTCAAGCAACGTAAAGATAACGAGCTGAATTTTTATTGCATAATTTTATTAATCAATAGTAAATGCACATAAAAATTTTTTTTAGAGAGATTTGACAAGAAAAATCCGGTGGATCGATGGAGAGGCGCAGTATCAGACTGGCCATAGGGTCAGGGTCTGCGAAAGTGGAAAGAAGAAGAGCAAGAAGAAATTGGAAAAGGTGGTTTAGATCAACTGGGCGCCCGACGGTTCGATGGAGAGACACAGTGACCGATTCGTCATTGGGTCCGGTTCTGCGTGGGCCCCTGAGGCTTACACGGAGGAAGGATGAAGAACTGGAAGAAATCGGGGAAGATAGTTTAGATCAAACAGTAAAGAACGCTATTTGTTTGTCGAAGAGATCTGCGAAGACACTATGTGCATGGAAACTGTGATCCTAATATATCAATCACATTAGTACGTACTCCAACTTATATGTCACTTACTGTGCAATCCTCACAATCTCGTTCCAGGACAAGCTGAAGCGCATTAAGACGATGTTTCATTCTCTACTGGGTCAAGAACTGCTGGACTCTTTGATTATTCTAAACATAGAATCGAATCTTATCAAAGATAACGAGGATAACAGCTTCAGAGATGAATATTTGCCATCCTGGCGGTGGGATGCAATTTGCACATGCACGAACATGATCTCACTTTTTAGATCTAGAAATAGAATATACACACTAAACTTCAGGATATTATCTCTTTGCGATTTTGGTCTACGGTCGTATATACGGAAATGGACTAATTAGGTCTTATGCCAAACACTTAGACCAAAAGTTTTCTTCTGCGATATTTTCGATCTTAACAAAGTTGCGACTAAACTTAATACACCGGTTATGTTAAGTTAAGTATGTTAAACCAAAGGATTATATCATATGTTTTTATATGATATAATTAAAAATATAAAACATCAGATTGCAATCGTTATTGTTTTTTTGTTTAGTTGAAAGACAATTCTAAAAACGTTCGACTATTTCACGGTCTAGACTAGATTCTCATCTGGACCTTTATCCTAAATACAAAAATATGTGATCTCTATGAGACTGGATCGGTAGACCTGATGAAGGCAACAGATGAATTATAATGTGATATAAAATAATAAATGACCTTTAACATAATTACATATTAGAAACATTTTGAGTACTGCCTGACTAATTTGTTTTGTGAAAGGTAATGTAGTTTAAAAAGACGAAGCAAACATTTATCTAACCGAGGGCTGAGGACTTCTCAGATTGTATATTATAAATCCACATAGTGAACGTACAATTTTGTTCCGTCTCAAATCTATACAATGATTAATAAGTCCATGTACATTTTAAATTGGGTATTCGCACATATTTTTTTTTTCTAAATTTAATATTTGATTCATTTATGTATTTCATGATTAATGTAAACAGTTTTGAAAGGAACACTTATTTTGACATGCTACATACATAACTTTTGCTCAGGCACGGTCGAAAGCGCTCATTTGGGTAAATTCGGGCAGCCGATTCAACTAGACGATCTCCGTAGAGGGATAATATCTTCGGAACGTCTTGAGTTATACTCTGGCCAAAGCACACATCGTACATTACTAACATATATCATAGCACATTGATTGACTTATGTCCGTTTTGTACCTAAGATGCTGATGGTACTGCTTGCATCACTATTTCATACAGTTCTAAGTATAGCAATCATTTTATAATTTCACTAGTGAACAAATCGATTAATCTGTTTGGGGACTGTGATACGAAAGATGTCAAACACATAGCACCCCTTTATATCGGGAGTTAATAATAAATAATATTCGATATTTTGTATAAAGAAATAATGAACGTTGCTTAAGGAAAAATTAAAATATTGGACGTCGAAAATAATTAAATAGTTTTGCTAAAAACGATTTCGACTCTGCCAAATAAGAAAATTAATTGGAAAACGAAAGCTGTATGCAAAATTTCGTCTAATTTGTTTCTACGGCACATACCCTGGCATACAAGATCTCAAATTTTGGATGAAAGACGATAGGTCTAACGAAACTGAAATGCATATTTTTGGAAAATTCATTTTGAAATTTATCGAGTGATAATAGGAGAAAGAGAATATTCAAGAAAAGTGGAACTTACGTCACATCAATGAAAACCGCTCTTGTTTGATTTAAGAGTCGAAAAAACACAAAAATAGAACATGGATAGATGTATTTATGTGCAAATATTTGGCCTACGGCCCCACATCTGGATCAATATATTTCTAAATTCAAATTCTAGTAGCCTTAAAACATCTTTAAAGGTACAATCATCTAGGCCATGGAATTTGAAAATATTCTCCAGAATAGAAATTGGGCGTGGGGTTGCTTTAAGACGACTATGATAATGCAATTACAATACAAAAGGGCAAAGGATCCTCGCTTTTGCAGTGAACTTATAGAATGTGTCTGTAGCATCTCCAGCGGTCACAGTTTTGATCCGATTGGAATGAAATTTGGTATGTGAGGTGCTCCTGATATTTGAAAGGTTAAGGAGCAAGGACAAGCGAAAAAGGTGGTTTGGAGGTGAGTCACTCTATCGGTCTCTGTTTTAATTCGATCATCATGAAAGTAATTCTATTTTCTGTATAACTAATTTCTTGGAAACGTGTATTCACTCGTTACAATGGTGGTTGGTCGCACATTCTTGTGTGACGACATACTGTAAGATTTCAATCGCTAATAACTTCGAGACCAATAACACGTTTACAATGATTGAGCCTACAACAGATAGATTATATCTTTACGTGTCTGTCGAGCTGTATTTGTTTTTCCTGTGATGTTATCCTACCAGTGTAGGTGCATGCGCATGATGCGCATGATGATGCAAAGCGGTTACGAAGCTGGCCCATCGGGCATACAGCAGCCAGCGACAGTCCAAACGTCTACGGATCAAGTACACGACGTTTTCAACATCTACGGCACGTACTCGAACTGCTCCTTTTTTCTTTTGATACCCTGTATACGTAAATGTACCAGGGTGTATTACATTTAGTCCCGACTTCTTAGCGCTTGAAATAATTGATAGCAGGCATAAATGTTTGGAATAGGTGTTCATAAAATGGCCTAATTCGGCCATTTCCGCATGTCCGTCTTGTGAACACGATAACGAGCTGAAATTTTGTGTGTATGTTCTAGAGCCAAAAAGTAAGGTTAAACTCATAAATGGGCAAAATCAGACCATGTTTGGGCAAAATAGGCATAACTGCCCATCTTTGAAACCGTAAGAGATGGAACAAAAATGTAAAGACAAAAAATGTTTCTTTTTTAAAAATAAACAACATTTGTTATAAACTTTTTTTTCATAAATGAGCTAAAATGTAAGATTAAGTTCGTGAATGGGTAAAACGGGCAAAACTGTCCATCTTTGATACCGTAAGAGATAGAACCAAAATGTACAGACAAAAAATGTTCCTTTTTTTAAAATAAACACCTGTCAAGATATACCGGGTATTTAAGCAATTAATTTAGTTAGTTGTTATTTTCACATGTTTATTAGTTTGTTAAGAATTTCAAAAGGATAATATTGATGAAAAAAAACTGTTGTTGATTAACTATGGATGGATTGGTTGGTTGGTAAAGAGTGATTATTATATTCATGTGAATAATGATTCAATAAGTGAGTAGTAGGAGTAAGCTCAGTGAATCGGCGAACGAATGAATTTTACACAGATATGATGATGATGATGATGGCTCTCTGATGAGTCTGGGTACCACTGTGGTGGAATTGGATATGGTGGAGTCGTTCGATGTTGCCTGCTTAGACTATAGTAGTATTTTGTTTTTTGAAGAGTATATTAATTCATTTATAAACACATAATAGTATGGATCTAAGCTAAGCACAAAGCAAAGCGTATTACAAAAGAGAATCTCTCTGAATCTATTTATTTATATATTTTTTTTTTTTGAAGAGTGCATCTCAATAATCCACACACACACTACATTGTACTGGGAAACAGTATAGACCCTGGCGTGCGCGATCCAGTTAGTACACTCACTGATACCATACGCGATCGAGGCCCATCATGGGTGGTAGTTGATATTGTTTTCAAACACAACAACAACGTTCGATATATATATACACACACTGACTGAATCGACGCAACTGAAACCATCCCTCAACAATTCTGTCGTTCTGTCAAACGGTGGTGTGTAACTGTGCTATGTCAAAACCATGTGACACTCAAATGTGTACCATGTGGATTCAATCGAAAAGCGGCAAATGTACAAATGTATTGTGTGACTCTGTAGTATTATGATTTTTATACCAAAAGTGTTTTTCCAATATTTTCTAGTTGCGTTTCGTTTAAGTGCTGTTTTTTTTGAAAGTGTGAAAATTGTATGGCTTTTCGCGACGTTGTCTATGTTCCTATCTGTATAAAATGTGTTGAATTTTCTTTTGAAATATTTTATTTATATTGTTTTTTTTTTTTTTTAATTTAATTTTATTTAGTTTTTTTTAAACATTTATTCATGGAAAGGTACGAATTTTTTTTTTATTTATTTTATTTATTTTTTTTTGGGACCTTTGTTTTTGGTAAATAATCTAGAATTTTTTATTGAATGGGTCCGTTACTTGACGAAAATCTATTATAATTACTAAATAAAACAAAATTCGTTCCGAAATTTGTTTGGAGAAAATATATAAAATATTTGTTTTATTTAAGAATTTGTTTGGGAGAAAAATTGATTTATTAAGTGAATTTTTCTGGTATTAGATCAATGTTTGTTTATTGATTGATATTGGATGCGACGCTGCTGGGAAATTTAATAATTTATTTCAATATTATAAACGATTTTGTAACAAAAACAATTTTAAATTCTTTTTTTTTACAAATAAATTGAAATAAATTTTCTAGATCAAAATATAGTATTTCGAGTATAAAGTACTCGTCATCAGTATGAAATGTAGCTATTCTTAATTAATCAATCGTAATTTATTTATCTATAAACGATTTTGAGACTAATTTTGTTCAATTTTAAAATTCGTTTTTTACAAAAAAAAAGTTGAGATAAATTTTCAATAATTGCTAAGATCAATAAATACGTATTTCGAGTATTTAGTACTCATCATCAGTATGAAAAGTTGGGCTAATCTTAATTAATCTTCGGGGGGATGATCGTAATTTATTTAACTAGTAACGATTTTGAGATCAATTTTGTTTAATTTAAGTTGAGATAAATTTTTGACATAAATTGTCGTAATTCCTAGATCAATTATTTTTATTATACGTATTTCGAGTATAAAGAAGTCATCTTCAGTATGAAGAAGCTATTTGATGTAGGATTTGGAGGAAATTTAATTTTCAAAATGTAGAATTCTTGTATATATATATATATATATATATATATATATATATATATATAACAAATTGAAGATTTTAGTCAAACGTTAGTAATTTCTGTTCTAAACAAAATTATCCACACATTTCGGGAAAATATTTTTGTATTATAGTAGATTTCTTATTATCTAGGTTAATTGTGACCAGACCTGATCCGTGATTCATGCATAATGAGCTTTTTGAAACCGTTTTGATTTAGTAAGATTTTCAACTTCAGATATTCGGATTAATTGGTACCGGACCCGATTCGGGTAATTAAATATCCAGATAATTGGATAATAATTATGAAAAAAGGTTATTTCTTTAAAAAGAACTTAATTTATTATTTTTTCTGCTTAAAACAATGCATTTTCGCAAATAATCTGCCGATTAAAAGACGATTAATTATCTCGAACACGATCCACATAATTGAAATCCTTTTGTATATTATTTTATGATTTTTGAAATTTCGATAAATCGATTTTTTTAAATATTCAAAAATCTTATATTTGTACAAAATTATCCAAGGATCCAAGTAATTCTGGGTAATAGAATTTTAGTGTCAGAAAAATTCAAGAATTTTTTATTGTAACTGAATTTTCAAATTCATTATTTTAATTTTCAATTATTTTCAGAAAGTTTTTTCTGGCTAAAGAAAAATTTAATATCTTAAAATAGTTAGAGAATTATCTTAAATTACTTTTTTCTAAGCTTTATGGGGTGTTTAAGCATATTAAGAACTTCAAAAATTAATATCTCACAAACTTCTACGTCAGAATTGGTTCAAATATTTAAAGCGCGTTTCATTTGAAATTTTCTCTGCAACATAAATGAAGAAAATGTTTTGTAAAAAGTTTAATAATCCCAAATATAGTCGGAATAACCATATATCACCCCTTAAAGTACAAGCTTAAATTAATCCCAAAGTACCTAATTCCTTTTTAATCAGAAATTAAGCACATAAGTTTGATCTAATTAGATTTAAAATTTAAGTTAACAAATGGTATCAAACGAATTATTATTACAGGAAAATGGATGAATGAGATTTTCCCACGTTTTCGCTTATATGAATATATTGTTGATCCTTAAATATCCGAATTAATTGGAATCGGATAATCAAATAATTAATAATTTTATGTATTCTAATGAATAATCAAGTCGATTTTCGCGTCTAAAAGATTTGCAAATTATCGGCCCTGAGGATTTTCCAATATTCGCTACTGCAAAAATAGCTTGAAGTTTCTTCCTCAAAGCGATTCGGATAAATGAAATTCGACTGTACGCTAGATATTTTCAAGAATACTTGATTTTTTCTTCATAATTTTGCCAATTTTTTTTTAAGGAAAAAAATTTGTAAAAATTTGTTAAAGTACTAAAATTCTAGAAATCTATGTATTCCTAAATTTTTACTGAAAATTTTATAAGCGTTTTTTTTTGCTTAAAAAAAATCACCGCGTGAATTCCATTTTCTTTGTAAATATTCATAATATAAAAAATTGGTAAATTTTACCTTGTTTAATTCAGCCATGTTTAATTAAAGCTTTTTCTTACAAGAATTTTTCTTTATTTTAAATTCTTCTCCAAAAATGTAAACCAACAGACAGTTTTTGCTAAGCAATCTATCTAATCTGACTCACTATTCTAGATCCTATAAACCCTTAAAAATTTATTTTGTGTCCTACTATTTGCATGGGGAATTTTCCGCAAAAGGCGCAAAAAACGGACTGTTCATATAGTGACTTCTAAACGAAGCATTAAGAAAATCGAAAACTCAAATTTGTCGTGCGCCGACGTGCCTCATTTCTCAATTAATCGATCCAAAATACGTATACTTCATGAAAAATCCATTATTATACTAATGTTTGAACATCGGAAACCCATCCACCCCTTTTGTACGCTCTTTGGCATGATGATTTAATTTCAACACAAAGCGTCTAAAGCGTTTTAATATTTTTTACATAGTACTAAAGTATTAAATAAATGCATTTAAGAAAGTACAGAAGAATTTGGAAAGTTCAATTATCCGGATTAGGTACATGGGATCGGACTCGATACAGAAAATTGGATAAATCATAGAAAAAGGCGAAAAATCATAGAAATTTGATGTAGACTGAAGAGAAACTGTCGATTTTCTAGACAAATTTTGTTTTCCCGCAAATAATCGAAAGTTTCCCAATGTCCACTGTTGCAAAAATTACTTGGATATGGAGTTTTTCTTTTCCTCACAGCAATCTGGATAATTGGAGTTCTATTGTATAAAATTTGTTCATACAGTCCGTATTTTAAAATACACCCAATCTAAAAACAATGTATAGTGTATCTATCCCTCTCTATATGCAGTGACAATGGTATGGTGTCTTTGTTACATGTACATGTAGACACGCCGGACAATAACGACGATATATACATACACGAGTAAGATGCAACTATACCGTCTATTTTGGACAGCTTTGCTAATAGAGAATCAATGTTAATTATTATTTACTATAATAACTACACAATGCTTCATAAAGAAATAAAAATAGTAGGGGTACTCTGTAGTCAGTAGTGTGTGTTTGCATACGTAATGAATAATAATATTATGGGCATCACTAAATCCCCACTCTTAAATGACATCAATCAAACATCATACCACAAGCAATCCGATGTTTGTAAGTATGTGTATGTATGTATGGTTTTATAGTAAATATTGTATTTATTTACTTAACATTGATTCCCTATTAGAAATGCTTTTGAAAACAGACTGTATATAGATGATTGTAGTTAGAAAGTGATAAGTATAATAGTTATATGTTATACAATCTTGACAGGACCCTGTCGATTGAACTACCACCTCCATACCTTGAGGATCTCTGATGATCCCTCTTGTAGGGCCTGTATGGAGAACGATGAAACCTCCATACATGTTATATGCACCTGCAGAAGCTTACAGGGTGTCACAGATATAGAATTTTTGGGTCTGAAACTTTGGAACCATCAATCCTGGGAGCAATCCCGGCAGAGAAGTTGTGGGCCTTCTGTGTGGCGTCTGGCCTCGACAGAATCCTATAGCTTCATCTGCTTAAAATAGCACCTCTTACCCGAAGACATCTCGCCTTCGGGTAACAGATTGTTCTCAGGGAGGACACAAAAGACCCATTGGTCTAGGTGCTAGGGACCCGTTTGCGGTACCCCTCTTTCTAAGTATTATTATATGTTATACAATACTGATATTAATGCAGTTTAAGTGTAACAAAGTACACCATATCATAGTACACTGCATATAGACAGCGATAGATACACTATAAAAAATTATTTCCAAATTGGATGTATTTTAAAATACGGGCTAGATTGTATGTCACCTGCCAGATTATTTAGTAAATAGATAGACAGACAGCATACGAAGATGCATAAAACAGCGTGCTGTTATTTATAAAACTGTTAATACAATTTATATAACAAAGAATCGATTTATTGTTAATAAATAAATCGATGATACTTCTTGGATGGACTTGTCAAAAATACATTTTGATATTTATATCAAAATAATCCACCTTTGTTCAATAAATTTTGAAAGTCATTATTCATTGGTTGTGGAACAGAATCAGAATGATTACTAGCTTTTTAAAACATTTACATATTCATAGTCAAACAGTTTAAATGCTTTGTTTAATCGGACGTTGGTAAATTCCGCACTTTTTACACAAATTATAAAATCAAACAAAAGATTTTTCACGAGGTTTTTAAAAAACAAATTACCGTATAAGGTTGTGAGATATTAAATGACGTGATATTATATCCTAAAAGAGATCGAAAAACTTCATTTTACGGAATAAATGAATAATTTCCGCTTCAGATTAATCGATAAAAAGTTTATTTCAAGATAATTGAATCTTTTTGGATCTTAAAAATTCGGACATACTATTTTCTGAATTAAATTTTTTATAAACTCTATAACTCGAAAAAAGTTCTCGTTCCCTTCAAACCCCATTACTCGAAATATAAGCGTTCTATAAGTCGAAACAATCAATATTTCCCTACATAGTACACTCCCGTTCAATAAAATTGAACAGATCTGAATCGAATCAGTCTCTCACAATTTTTATTATTCTTGTAGTAAATGTTTTTTACTATACTTCCATTTCTTTTATCACACTTAAAATATATACTACTTGTCGCTGGCCGCTGTATGCCCGATTTCGACGCTTCCGTAGCTTTCGATACTGGACTTTTTAGATTTGTTGTATTCCTTTCGACGTGAGCTTTCCTTTGATATATTTCTATAATTCCGAGTATACTTACGAGACATATGAGACGAAATCTTCAGTTTTTTGAATTTTCAATTAAATACGATTTTCACAAAGCTAATTCGTAAACATTCACGCACCTACACTGGTACGATGACGTCACAGGCAAAACAAATAGAGCGCGGCAGATACGTAAAGACATGATCTATACTTTTGTGGGCTCAACCGTTGTAAACATTATTAGTCTCGAAGTTATTAGCGATTGAAATCGCTAAACAAAAGAATGTTCGACGACCACCAGTGTAACTAATGTTCAATAAAATAGAAATCACCAGAATTGTGTTTGATTGAAACGTTCGCAAAGATTTTTTTATATAGATTTGAGCCCAATACATACAATGCACAAATCGAAAGAGCGGAATTTACTCATCAATAATGTTTATCAAAAATGCGGAATTTACTTATGCCCTCTTCAACTATACTTTAATATTTATAAGGCCATCCATAAAATTGGGACAATTTCTTTGTATCTTACAAAATATTTGATGTTAGCATTGATTTGATTCATGACAGGTTAGAGAACAATTCAATCAAAAAATTGGTAAGCGAAAATCCACATCTAATAGTAAATTTGTTCCATATTTTCCAATTTCTGGATCTTTTATATAAACTTTTTTTAGCGAATTTTCTTATTAAGAAAAATTGGATCAAATTTAAGAATTATTCCGCGCTAAACTAAAAATAACGCACATGTACGGCAACGCAATTTGCATTAATGTAATCCGTATTGCCTATATTTAATTGCAAAATCGTTAATAAATGAATAATAATTTTGTTAAATATACGACATCCTTTGTCATCAAATCTTCAAAAACTATTAGATATAAAAATTTTGCTGAAAGATAGATCTAATCTCAATGGATTAACTATAGGCTTCATAAGTGACGCTCCATCTAATTTTTGCTGTTGCTTGAGCCGAATCCATTCGATTTTCAAAAAAATGCATTGAACAAAAGCGATTAATATTTCTAATATAAACAACTTTTATTTGAAACATTTTTTCGAAAATCAAATAGATTCAGCATAAACACACTGCAAAAATATGATAAATGAACTCCACTTATGTAAACGATAGTACCAATGGCCACAAAAGTAGCGCTCATTTTCAAAATTTTATGGTTGATTTATGCCTTATTCATGCGCTTTTCGAAAAAATGCTTCGAATAAAAGTTGTTCATTATAAATATACTAACAACTTTTATTCGAAACATTTTCCCAAAAACCGAATGATTAAGGTGCAAATCAACTAAAATTTTTTTGAAAAAATAACGCTACTTTTGTGACCCTTAGTACTATAAAATCTCTTAACAAAGTTAATAAAATTCTAGAACTAAAGTCTAGAACTAAAATTTTACTTTAAGCAGATACAAGATGGGTGCATCTCACCCCAAATGTATAAACCTTCAGGAAAAGCTAATAAGCAAGCTCCTGGTCATTGCTAGGATATGGGAGAAACGAATCTTGTCAAACTGAAGTAGAAGGGGGCACAATGGGCGATAAGGTCGAAGTGCAATACTTTTCATAACCCAAGATATGAAAATTACTGTACATTTCATACCCCAAATTGACCAGATTTCCTGAGAAGGTATGAAATATCACTAGAGACTATATGATGTATAAGGAAGGGAGAGGGATGTTTTTTTAGGGTTCAGAAGGTATTTCTTGGACAAGAGTATGCTAAAGAAAACACAAAACAGTAGAAATCAACTAAAAAATTTTGAAAAATGAGCGCAACTTTTGTGGTCATGTATAGTCCATACTTTTTACGAAACGAAAGTGCATATTATAGGTTGCATAAAGGGCGTAATTGTAATAATAGATTTTTCAACGGGTATTTATTTTTCTCATTTAATTGTACAAAAATTCTAGATTATTTACAACAACAAAAATTTTATGTACAATTTGAAAAAGATTATTGCAAAATAGCAATAATTTTTTTAAATAATAAATGTTTTTTTTTTTTTTTTTTGGTGATTGGATTATTTTTATAATATTGATTAGTAATCGATTCTCTAATAATGATTAGGTCTGTTTTAACTAGTAACAAAATTGCATAAATGATAATAATCAAATTGAAACAAACGATCCATATGAATCACCAATAACTCGCTGAGGGTTTTATCCAAATTCTTAGATAATTCACTCATTTGGATTTTTTTTCAAATTTCAAATTTCTGCAAGAGTTGTAATCTTGCAGTTGAAACAAACCTAATTATTATATTTGATTTAATGAAAGGTTTTGTATTTTAACCAATTACAGTGAATTCAGTGTTAGATTGTCAATGCCACCATTGGAACGATATGAGGTTACCACCTTTTGACCTTCTCAACTGTTGTGTATAAACAGAAAAACAGTATTATGTCCTGAAGCTATGATGCAATCTATACGAATATTATATTATTTATATATAAATAGATTCGCAAACAAACCTATTTTAATATTGCCTAACATTTTTTTTTTCTTAAACTTTTTGTTTTGTTTCTTTTTTCTTTTTTTTGGTTTATATATTTTTTTATTACAGTGAAATCTATTCATATATATATATATATATATATATATATATATATATATATATATATATATATATATATATATATATATATATATATATATATATATATATACAATATGTCTAATGGGTCTATGTTAATAGACCCAATAGGAACATTGTGTAGTGCATTTATCACTGTCCATATGCAGCGCACTATGATACGGTGCACTCTTTTACACCCAAGTTCACAGTCATTTGTAGAGTGCAGTTTTGGTGGAACAAGGCTGTCCACATCATCGCTCACTGTGCGCTGTATATGGACAGCGATAGATACATACATTGTTTCCAGATTGGTTGTAGTTTAAAAAACACACGGTATATCTTTTTAAAAAATATATTGTTGGGTAAAAAGATATATCGCGAATAATTTTTAATCGTATATTTTTACATTTATCAGTGAGAAAATTCGTAGGAGATACGGTAGACTAAACGAATTTTCTCCAAGCTTAATAAATATCATTGTAATGACTGTAAAATTTGTCTCATATGGAATTATTGTATAAGATCTGCTATCTTTGTAATGGCCAAATTGGCTTTCTATAAATAAATGTTATTAATATTATAAATGAATATCAAATCAAGTTACCATGGTGACAATTGTGACTAATTTTTAAAATTATTAAAAACAAAGATTAAGTTTGCAAATATTTCTGTAGATATTCGTCTTATAGAAAATAGGGGGTCTAATGATAAATTATACTAAAATTTAATATCAATAACTTTATGATAGTTTTTCATTTTTACTGAAATTCACACTTTTAAGGTAAGGTTGGGTCATTCCAATCCATCTAAGGATCATATTTGTCCGGCATATTTGGAATATGTGTTTTAAATAAGCATTTCTCTGGGCCAAGAATTATCTATTGTTCGATACAAAAAACGGTCCATATTTTTCAGAATTATGCAAATTGACTATCCTTATCAACGTCTAGCTATCACCTGACACACTCTGAAAACACATTCGTAGCACAATTCATTATTGGTACCGAGGTGGGATCTCAGTACTTAATCCTGGCGGCTTAACCCTTCTTCAAACCACACTTTTCGCATGGTCTAGTCTTGATAACTCTGATTCTAATGTAAATAATGGATTAAATGCCAGTTTTTCAAACTCTATTCTACCATAATCAAATGTAGAATCATTGGTTTTAGATACAATACATAATTTTTTCCATTATAGTTTTTCACGACTATATCATTTTATTAAACTTGTGTGTCTTAATAGTAATGTTGACCTTATTAGAACTTCTTACGTGCGTACATAAGTACACACACACACTTTTTATACCCGGTGTATGTATATATACAAGGGTATATTCATTTTGGTCCCGACTTTATAACGTTTTTGATCGCACACATAAATGTTTGGACTAGGTGTTCATAAAATGGTCTAACTCAGCCATTTCCGCATGCCCGTCCGTCTGTGGACACGATAATTCAAAAACGAAAAGGGATTCTAGAGCTAAAAAGTAAGATCAAATCAGACCATGTTTGGGCAAAATAGGCATAACTGCCCATCTTTGAAACCATAAGAGATAGAACAAAAATGTAAAGACAAAAAATGTTCCTTTTTTAAAAGTAAACAACTTTTGTTATAAACTTTTTTACATAAATTCCAAGATATACCGGATATTTAAGCAATTAACTCAGTTAGTTGTTATTTTCACTTGTTTTTTGACTCAACTGACTAGATAATAACCCCTTAAGAAGTTAGCCGTACTTCAATACATTATGATTTTATTATACAGAGGAGTTCGATCGAAGATCGATACGTTAGATGTATATTTTTCTGAAAACAGAGTTTGCATTACATGATACAATACATATTTAGTGATGATTCTGTAATCTGTACCCTCCAATTATTTATATGTATAGCATGTATGAGAAAGTAAATATGCATACTTAATAAATACCATAATTAATAACAATTATAAATTAAATTATTTGCATGTTCGAATAAAAACGCCTGAATAACAATAGAAATTCACATACTTTTAAGAATTTCCCATACAAAAATGAAAAGAAAAAAAAAAAACAACAAAAACAGAATCAATCTCTAACTGCTGAATTTAAACTTGTATTTTACCATCGTAATAAAAATCTAAAGGTATATTCACATCATCATTTTGTATCAGGGGTCTTAAATTATATAATTGATTTAAGATTTATTCGGAAAATGTTTTCAATAAAAGTTGTTAGTATATTTATAACCTAATGAATCAAGCACAAATCAATTATAGTTTTGAAAAATGGGCCATGTGTACATTTGGTTCTTGAATTATACTGCTTATATTGAGGGATGGATTTGCCCTAAACGAATGAGTGGATAAGTCTATGAACAGAAAATGGATACAGCCAACTGTAGGCAAGCCAAACAAATGAGAGCTCGGTATAATGTCGCGAGGTCAATCCGACTTATTGACCAGAATTGGAAAGATAAAAAGCTTCTGGTTGGGGTACTTACGGGTCACTGCAGGTTCAAGAGGCATCTATCTCTCATGAGGTTTGACGATAGATAGAGATAGATAGATTGTAAAGGCAGCCCTGGACGGGCTACACTTCGAGCATAAGGTCCATTGTGCTGCCTAAGGATGTGAGGATGTGAGTGGAGTGGAAAAAATTTTTTGTGTATAGACTAGGAATTGGTAGGATATGCGGCAGCAGCCGACTATGATAGGAACTATGCCGATATTCATCTGGAGTTCGTGAAGGAAACTGCAGAAAACCTTCTCAACAATAGCCGGTTACTTCGTGCTTGTCCATATGCCGACAGTTTAGTCAATTAACCGCCCCCTTTTTTTTCTTAATAATTGACAAACTGCCGATGTTGGGATTCGACCCCAGTTTCGAAGTAGGCATACTGCACAAACATACCTGATCGGATTAAAACTAAGGATCGATAGAGATTAGAAAAATATATATAGCGATCATTATTTGTCGACTTGAAATGTATTGACCCCTATTAGTGAAGTGATACATATGAACGTAGCTTTATATTGTTATAAATATTGTTTCATTTTAACGAATAATTAGTTATATATTTTCATGTAAAATATGAATAATTGCGAAATAATAACAAATACAATATACTGTACCTTGCATTTATTACATACATACAAAGTGATCCAAACAGCGCAAATAATACACCGTACGTACCGTCCGCCACATACATCTAATTATATATTATCGACGTTCTTTATCTAATTATGTACAATGTGTTACAGATTTATTATCGATATACTTTATTCAAACTTCATCACACTAAATTTACTAAACTTCTTTATCCAGATATTATCATTTGTGTATACTTAGGCGACACAATACCATACCAATATCAATTTCCATTAAGGTTACGTTAGACATAGTATGAAAGAACTGGCGTATACTATATAGACAAACATGTTATTGAATTTTTAATTAATAATAATAATAATAATTAGAAAGAGGGGTACCACAAATGGGTCCCTAGCACCTAGACCAAGGGGTTCTCTGTGCCCTCTTTGAGAACAACTTGTCACCCGAAGGCGAGACGTCTCCGAGTAAGAGGTGCTATTTTAAGCTATAGGATTCTGTTGAGGCTAAACGCCGCACAGAAGACCCACAACTTCTCTGCCAGGATTGATCCCAGGATTGATGGATCCAAGGTTTCGGACCCAAACATTTTTACCTGACACCCTTTCTCAACTGCATTCTATTGAGTTTCAACCGAGCACAGTCGAATGGCCAAACAGTGCTAATGCACAACTTGGTCGGTCGCATGCCCGAATTTTTAATTAAATATTGATATGAAAAAATTAACTCATACACCAGGAATCGAACCTTGGACCTGTGGATATCTAGCTCAGTGTGATAACCGTTACATCAAGTATGACTCTGGTATATGCTTCAATTTTTCCAAATCATTGACAGTATTGACTTTGTTGTCAACAACCAGTCCAAGTGGCCGAGCGGTACTTGGAAACTGGGAGGTTATGGGTTCGAATCCCGGCATTGGCAGTTTGTCAATTATTAGAAAAAAATACGGGGGCGGTTAATTTACTAAACTGACAATATATGAGAGAAGCGAATCTTGTAAGACACAAACTAGAAGAGGGATCACGTTGGGCTATAAGATCGAAGTGCAATACATTTATATACCCCAAGATATATCTATCTATCTATCTAACAGATTTGTTGATCGCAATAGTACCCAAATTTGAGAACAGCTTTCGAAATGATAGATACAAATTTGAACAACACTCATTTACGTATTTATTATTAAATGTTATTTCGAATCCATCATGTGTCATGTGTTATTTAACACGCATAGGTATATTTTCTTAGCTTCCGTGACACGGTTGCGTTAGTATCTCACACATCGCACATACCGTGACTTACATGACATGACATACGATCTACAAAAACAAAAAATCAAAAATAATATAATTCTTGAAAAAATTTATTAAGAAATCAACATTATTTTTGATTGTACGTACAGTGTGTATCAGATATATCGATCTGTTGTTTTTTTTTTAAATACAAATTATGAATACTTAATAACTCTACACACAAGACAATATTTTTTTACCCGGTATAAATAATATATACAAGGGTACATCCACGGATCTACAATTTTTCCGAGCTGGGGCAAACACTTGCCATTGGCGCGCCCCTTTCCTCTAGCATTTGAGATGATGATTTAAGAAAACTCACGAAAGAAACGCCCCGGGTTTTTAAATTTATTAAAAACCATTTAATAAATTTGCTCTCTTTATTACTTATATACGACACCTAACACTTCGAGCTTTCCTGTCCCCGAATGAGCCTATAACTTGAACAAAGTTCGTCTTATAGACAGTTCTATTTTCGATGGCTAGAATCGCGAGGCAAGTTAGACATTCCTGACTCATTGTTGATCGTAGGTAGGCTTTCATTATTTGTAACTAGCTGAAACTTAGCCGCAGCTTGCAGATGTCGTCGGTAATGTGCAGTATATCCTTAAAGCCATACTAACATTGGGAAAAGTTTTGGAAACGTTTTAAAAGTTTAGTTTTGAATTTTGGCAAAGCTGCTGCTACTATTATTTTTGAGATCCTGAACTGTCAAAATCACATGGTCCAATACTTCAATATCATTGGCCAATCACTTAACACGTGATCGATGCTGATTGGTTGACAAAGCATTTTGGTAGATTCGTAGAAAGTATAAATTGCGCACATACCAAAAATCTATGTGCAGACCCGTCACCAAATTAGTAACAAGTAACATCTCCTCGGAGAATAATTACAATTAGCTAATTCATACTGATGATGACTACTTTGTAGTCGACATACGTATTTATAAAATACAAAAATTTGTTGATCTAGGAAATTGGTTTAATATTTGTTTATTTGTGTATACTTCCAAAATTCCTTTCGGTTACGTATGACAAACTGTAGAAGACTTTAGCGTATACTCCGACAAATTTCATTGTCATTGAATTTTTAATTAAATTAAATACTGATATGAAAAAATTAACTCGTCAACCAGGAATCGAACCTCGGGCCTCTGGATATCTAGTCCAGTATGCTACACCAAAGACGATTGTGACGTAATAGCCAACTTTTTCATATTATTCTAATTTTTTATTTATTTAGACAGTACTACTTCTGTTGAAGTTATTTATTTATTTAATATTTGTTTATTTGTGTATACTTTCGCGTCAACATAACGATGTTTGTCCAAAATTCCTTTCGGTTACGTATGACAAACTGTAGAAGACTTCATAATTGGGGCAAAAATCGAAATTTATTCAAAGGATTGTATGGTGTGAGCCAGACTTTAGAAGGAGATACATTTATTATTGAAATAAACAAAAACAAAAGGAGATTATTATTATTATGAAGGTACTTAGTGGAGTAGTCAGTGGTGTGGTTGGTGAACGTACCTAGCGTCTATACTTGTATAATATCGTAATGAACGTCCGCGTCGATCTTTGGCTATTAGATACTCGACTACATATACAGTACTACACACTATAGTATAGTCATATAGTGAATGTTATAGAGGTGGGTGGAGCCATCACAAATAGATGCAAGAGAACACACGCTATCTCTGCAACTGAATCTGTGTGTATGGTGTATGGTATGGTGTATGTATGTATGTATGTATGTATACAATCCCGTGGGAACCAGCATCCGCGTCTTACTTTCAAAATTGTTTTGTACATATTTTTATAAATATTACCTCTTCTTTTGGTTCAATATTATTAAATTGTTTTATGTTTATGTTTTAACTACTTTTATTTACTACCTGGCTGCTATACTTATTTTATACGTAAACATAAACAACATGTTTACATATTTTGACTTTTATATAGTCAATGTTTATTCATTTCATTGTTCTTACATCATTTAATAATATCTATCTATGGGTGCATTCATCTTGGACGCTCACACACTTTCAGCGCGCTCAATCGTCGTTTTCAGCGTTCGACTTGGCGGTGTGAGTATCAAAAAGTCACACTTGCGGCTGAATTCATGAGGTACATCTCGTACCGCGCTCACAGATGCTTACTCCACAGAGATAGGGTAGCAAAAGCGTGACCGCCAAATCTTACTATTTATCATAACGAATGCTACGTGAGCGTAAGCTAACCAAACTTTTGTTATATTTATTAAAGTACTTAAAATTAAAATCGTTGACAAATCTGTAAAATTGGCTAACTATTACCCAGATTATTTTCGATCGATTTAAATGATTCAGAATATGGTAAAACGTATACTATTTCTGTTACTTTCGACGAAATAAAAAGTCGCCATGTTGATACAAACTAACGCTCACAACGTCCAAAACGAACGATATTTCTGATCGATTCTAAGCGTTCGTAAGCCAACATGAACACCAATAATTTGTGCTTATAAGCGTAAGCGCTCAAAGCGTGTGAACGTCCAAGACGAATGCACCCTTAGTGTGTAAGTAACACCTCAATCGGGTTTTAACCTTTCAAGTAGAGATGCCACAAATATTCGGGGGTACCCGAGTCGAAATTTAAAACATCATTATAGCCTACACATCATCATTTCTTTTGCTATTTCTAGAATGTAACCATTTTAGTTCATTGATAGGGCATAAAAGTCGTGAAATGAAGATATAACGTCATAAAACCGATGACCTGTTTATACTTTAAGTACCAGTCCAAGTAGCCGAGTGGTCTAAGGCGTCATGTTTGCGCAGTATGCATACTTGGAAACTGGGAGGTTATGGGCTCGAATCCCAACATCGGCAGTTTGTCAATTATTAAAAAAAAAGGGACGGTTAATTGACTACTAAACTGTCGACGTATGGATAAGTACTAAGTAAATGGCTATGCTTGAGAAGGTTTTCTGCAGTTTCCTTCACGAACTCTAGATGAATATCGGCATACTTCCTATCATAGTCGGCTGCTGCCGCATATCTTACCAATTCCTAGTCTACTCACAAATTCCTTCCACTCCACTCACATCCTCATCCACAATGGACCTTATGGTCGAAGTGTAGCCCGTCCAGGGCAGCCTCTACAATTTATCTACCTTATACTTTAGGTCATGAATAAAGCCGCAAAACGTAATAGGTCATGAACATGCAAAAAATCCATTTTGTGCATTTTCAATCTATTCATAAAATATATTAATCGTATCCTAAGGTTTTCAATTTTATTATGAAATAATGATTTGAAGGCTTTATAATAATGCACTCAATTTCGACTCGGGTACTATTCGATATTCGGCCTATTTGGCCACTTTTTTTTATAATACTGCGTAATATTCGGCCGAATATGAAATCCCGAATCATAAAAAAATCGCACATATTATTCAAAAATGTATCTATTTCAATAACAAATGATTACTTCAATAGTTATTAGATTTATTAGGAATAAAATAAATTTTTTCAGTTCAATTTTTATGAACGGAAGTGTACATTACTGTCAGGAGGCAATAGATAAACCTTAGCGAATTTGGTTAGGCTTGAATACTGTTTTGCGATGTAGGCGAACCGTCTGATCTAGGTGAACAGTTTTCAAAACAAATCAATCTCATTTACAATAGCAATTTTATACATAACCTCATTTTGCATATTGTCTGTTGCGATTTCCTCAAAACAGTTCCAGAAACTGTGGTGTAATACAACGGTTCTATGACTGGTTTTTCTTTGCTTATTTTATGAAGCATTTTTTGAAGCTATAAACAGCGATATTTTTATACCCGGTATATATGATCTAGAGCACGGTAGTGCGCAAGGCCGAGTTTAAGGGACGCATTCGGACTTTTCACTACAGTGCTATTACTACAGGAAATATTAGGAGTTGATTTGACCCCGAAATATCTTCTGAACGAAAAGAGCTACAGTGTTGAAATTTCGAATTATTGATACTTTACGGAATTATAAGAACCCGGGTTTTTCAATGATCGTTAACGAATTAACCGTTTAAAAGTTATTTCACTTCAAAAACGCAAAATTCGCGGTAAAACCCCCAATTTTTGGTAACTAATAGATCAATATTCTACGATACTTCCAGATAAATACTACCATTACTATCCATGGCTCTACGATCCATGGAGAATCTTGGCCCTACTTAAAAGGGCCTTTCTGTCTTGGGCTTAGGCTGTCCAGTTCGCTACTCCAATGATATATACAGTCTCGAATTTGTAATTATAGAAAATATTGATAGTAGAAAAAAAAATGTTGGTATAAATATTCATAAAATGACCTAATTAGTCCATTTTCGGATAACCGTTCATCTGTCAATCCGACAACACGATAACTCATAAACAAAAGATAAAAAATAAATAAAGAGTTAAAATTTTCTGTTCTCGAGCTAAAAACAACTTTTGTTTGAAATTTTTTATTTATTAACTCAGTATATACCGAGTATTTAAGCAAGTAACTCAGTTAGTTGTTATTTTTGGAAGAATATAATAAATAGCATCCTTCCAGTTGTTCCCGCACGTACCGCAATGAGACCGGTCATAATCTGTTACACGTGAAATGCACACATTCCGAATATTGCCTCGTCTGAGAATATGGCCGAATATTCGGTATTCGGCTAAATCGCTATTCGTGACATCTTTAATTCTGATGTATGCACTATGTAGGATACTCATAGTTTGACCACCGTAAAAAGAATCCCTTATCTATGTGTTTCACCTTATTCGAAATGACAGAAGAATCGTTAATATTTTTATCGACAGTTAAAGGCAGTGATAAAAATAAATATTAAAATGGAAATCGTATAGCTTGTAACTTGATAAATTTTCAATAAAAATTGACATAATAAACTTGTTTTTTTTTTTATTGGAAAATCATGTTTTCACAGAACTGATAAAAAGAATGTTAAAAAAAATGAATATTAAATATTTTAATCACTTTACAATTGTCAATTTAAAAAAAAACAACAAGAAGTTGTTTTAGTGGTATCGTTAATTATGTGTTGGAAATATTGAAAATTGTAAAATGTTTTCACCGTAAGTAAATATTTTTTTCAATTTAATCCCGCGGGTAAGCGGGTAGATAATTATATTTATGTAAAAGTTCGATGTTACCCAGAGCCCTAACTTCTGATCACATCGAAATACCATAGAAATTTGGTAGCGAATAATAGGGAATATGCATGAAAATTTTTTTTCACTTGAATTGAAGCATGTTTACTTGACAAATATCAAGGTAAAATTACTTTTTAAATAACTTTAAAAATAAGCAAGATATGAATGATTGAAATTCCCGATTAGACAAAGAGGGTGACAGCCCTCTTGATATGTTATGTGACGTCATATTACACTTTCACCATTTAAAATACACGTAAAACTCCATTTTTAATATTTTTGCAAGAAAGAGACAGATAATAATTTTTAAAACCTTGTAGATTCCTTGATATTTGTCGGATTTTAATTTCGTTTTTAAATATTATTACAGTATTCCCTATTATTAAATAAAAGAAATATTTGAGATTTTCATTTCAATATTTTTTTTTTGACTATAGTTTCGGAAATGCATACCTTCTTCAGAAAATATATAATCATTAGTCATTGGTAAAGTTACATATGACGTCATATTCGAAAATGGCGGCTTTAGTCAGGCTACATTTCAACAATTAGTTATATTTTTCCAAAAAAAAAAACAAATAAGTTTCATTAACAAAATAATAATTTTACTAATGTAACCTTAGTAATTCCAGTTGGGCCCGACTACTCTGTTTCTTAATATTGTCACCAGATGTCACAGTCCTAAGGAACAAATACTATTTTCTGAATTGAATTTTTTATAAACTCTGTAACTCGAAAAAAATTCTTGTTCCCTTCAAACGACAATTGACAAACTGCCGATTACTGGATTCGAACCCATAACCTTCCAGTTTCCAAGTAGGCAAACTGCGCAGATATAACGACTTAGACCACTCGGCCACATGGACTGGTGTTCTGGGAGTCATGAATTTAATAATCCGCCTCCCTAGATCCGCCCCTGCTTATACTGAATATTTATTGTGACAATGGTACCGCAAATATAATTTATTATAAAATAGATCAATAATCGATTACATCCATTCGATGGGGAGAGATCCATGAAAATGTTATTAATGTAAATAATCGAATATTTCAATAGAATTTTCAATAAATCGCATGGCAAATTTCTAGATGAAGATCGCTGCCATACTGCAAATAAAATTTTAATTAAACTTAAATTAAAATTTATTGTTAAAAATTTTTATTTATTTATTTTTTGATAAATTGATTTGTATAGGTGATCAATAGAACGAATTAACTCGATCGATCAATGATCGATATATAACGTAACAAAAGATCTTATTTAAACCCTATAAAATACGTCTTTTGATCTGAAAAGACCCAATCTACAGGATGATCATAAAAATTTCATAGAATTCATCAATTTTAGTAAAAAAAAGTGTATTATAAATATTTTTCCAAAAATGGTTTGTTCTCAGTCGTATAAAGAGCCTCCGGAATTATCCGTCAAATCAACTGGATCTTTATGTTTATCGGGTCCAAATTAGCTTATAAACTAATTTTCAATCAAATCGATGACTAAAAAATTTTTACGGTTTTTTATTTTTTCGAAGGGGTGTTTTTTGAAAAAATCGCAAAATATCAAAAAAAAATTGTATTTTCGATTTGAATAAAATTCAGTATATAAAGTCAAATGGACCCAAAAATAACGAAAATCGTATTCATATAGTCAAAGTTCTTATAAAAAGGAGCAAAATTTGATTTTTCCAGATCTTTTCGCTAAGGTAAATGAAATTAGACCCAAAAAAACGGAAAACGCGTATTTATTTGTGACGATTTGGAAAGTATCATACGATATATCGTTTGAAATTGTATGAAGAGGACATATCTCGTAAAATATCCTATAAATTGATCCAAAAAATACACGAAAATCGTGCTAGTTTGACAATTTGGTGAACGGCTTACGAAATATTGTCTAAAACGTATAAAAGGGGGTCGATAATACAAAATAATAACATCAAATTCTGGTGTGGGGATTTTGTTCCAAAAGATTAGTTTACATAAAACAATTTTCTTTTCGAGACCACCTTTCGAATTTTGTGACTTTGTACGCTTCCATAAAGAAACATTTAAGGCTCTGAAGGAGATTATACCAATTTTCCCTGGCCGATCTACAAAATGGTTCAGAATCTCTCTATAAAAGCTTATTTATATTCGATTTATCGAATTTGTTATGAGATTGAAAGTAACCTTTTTTTCGCCGAAGTTATTTTTGATACCCGGTATATTTAAATATACAAGGGTATATAAATTTTAGTCCCGACTTTGTAACGCTTGAAAATTTGATCGCAGACATAAGTGTTTGGAATAGATGTACCGCCTGTGGACACGATAATTCAAAAAACGAAAAGGGATATTAAGCTGAAATTTTGTGTGTATCTTCTAGAGCTAAAAAGTAAGACCAGGTTCGTGATTGGGCCAAATGGGCAAAGCTGCCCATCTTTAAAACCGTAAGAGATAGAACAAAAATGAAAGGTCAAAAAAGGTTCCTTTTTTAAAAATAAACAACTATTGTTATAAACTTTTGTACATAAATTCAGGATATACCGGGTATTTAAGTTAGTTGTTATTTTCACATATTTTAAATATAATTTTGAATGAATAATGTCAGATGTCATTTAAGGAAGAACCACAAAAGATGAACATAGGTAATCGCAACTATTGTTTATTTAAGATCCGGGTCTTTGCTCTTAAAATAAAAAATAAAACATTTTAACAAATTTGTTCAAATGTGCTGCTCTAGTATTGAATAATTAAAGTACACAAACAAAAATAAATAAATCGTAACAATCATAATTTATAAGAATTTATGGCTTTTTAAAACGGTTCTTTTTCAAATAAATAATATAAAAAAAAAAGCCAACGAGATGATACCACCAACCAAAGTATAAAACAATCAGCCAAGCCAGCCTCTAACTCTAACACAAAATTATTTTCTCATCGTATCAATATTGTTCGAACCGAACCATATCTTCGTCAGAGCAACACATAAGCTCTATATAATTTTAGTCTTCAATTAATAGATCAAAAAATTCTAGTGTAAACAAACCATATGACCTCTATATACATGTAAATAATAAAATATTGGACTCAACAACACCAGGTGGCCGAACAGACGAATTCACTTAAAGAAAGTCAAAATTACATAGTCTGTCGAAACCAGCAGTCAGAATTCTGGACGAGAACATTATCTAACAGATCTAAGGACCTTAAACAGTTACACTGTAAAAAAATACGACTGGACTACTTGGAGTATCTGTTCTTGGGTCACACCAGGTAGTTGGCCGAAGTAGTAGTAGTAGTAGCGGATTGGAGGTCGAAGATTGGCAAGTAGGCCTTTTTTATCGATCCTTAAAGGACAAGGAATTTGTATGTAGACTAGAAATTAGCAGGATGTGCGACTCTGATAGGAACTATAGCGATATTCATCTGGAGTTTGTGGAAGGAAACTGCAAAAAACCTTGCATATTCGGTTACTTTCGTTCTTGCCCATATGTTCACAGTTTCGGTAATTAACCGGCCTATTAAGTTTTTTCTTTATATTAATTTAATTGGCAAACTGGCAGTGTTGGGAATCGAACCAGCAACCACCCAGTTCCGAGTAGAGTGCCATAACCAACTGGACAACTCGGAATGGTGCCAGATTAAATTAAAGACAGTCCAAATTATAAAGACTGTGGAGACCAGGGATCATAATTCTGAACCAGTACATCATTCATAAGACAGATCGTAGAGATCTAAAAACCTTAAACAGCTACACTGTAAAAAAAAATGGACCCAGCAACTCTAGATAGTTGGCCGTAGCGACAAATTTAGCTTAAGATAGTCCAAATAACATAGTGTATCGAGACCAGCGTTCAGAATTCCGGACGACAACATTATGTACAAGACAAATCACAGAGATCTAAGAACATTAAACAGCTACACTGTAAAAATATAATAATGGACCCACTACGCCAAATAGTTTTTTTTTTAAGAGGTTGAAAAATCTTCAAAAGACACCAACAAGATGGAAGCCACCGTCTTTGTCCATCTGAATGTGCTCTTCAGATGGACAAAGATGTGGTTGGGAGTGGTGTCAGGTGGCTGTCAGGTGGCCTACCTTGTCGAGGAGCTCACCGCGCTCCTTTATCTTGCTGCGTAGCTGCTTTCGTTCTTTGACTTCTGCGAGCGTGAGTTTGCGCTGTGCATCTTTCCAGCCTTTGTGGCACGACAGTGCTTCGGTAAGCAGCAAGAGTGCACGCCAAATAGTTGACCGTAATTGGTATAACAGAACACCAAAAATTTACTCTCGCTAGTGAGACATGCTCCATTGTGATGGCTATGTATAGTTATCAAACCATCATAGTAGGTAGTTATGATGTAAGTAAGTAAGTGTACGCAAACATGTAATCAGAGTTAATAATGAAACTGAACTCTGTAGACAGAAATAGTATAGGATCAGTGACTAATTCAAATTTTAATCAAAAGTGATGGAAAAGTCATGAAGGAATTTGTTCGTAATTCGTAACACAAGAGATACTATACAGATCAGTGACGAATTCAAGTCGCAATATACCCAATTTTTTAAATTGTATACTACATTATTCCGTCTATATATAGAGGTTAATACATATATATATGTAATTAAATTGAGGTTAAATACAAAAATTTTGTATTAACTGTTTTTATTTTTTGAACAGGTCATGTTAAAAGGTTACGATTTAAATGTTTTTTCAGTGATCCGTACCAAAAAAAAAAGCATTGTTTGAATTGTCAAACTAGACATAACATCGTTACGAAATTTCTCATTAGTTTTTATAAAACTATATTAAAATATATGAAAATATGTTAATTATTAAGAAAAAAAAGAGGTGGTTAATTGACTAAACTGTCGGCGTATGGACAAGAACGAAGTAACCGGCTATGCTTGAGAAGGTTTTCTGAAGTTTCCTTCACGCACTTCAGATGAATATCGGCATAGTTCCGATCATAGTCGGCTACAGATGCACATCCTATCAATTCTTAGTCTATACACAAAAATTCCTTCCACTCTACTCACATCCTCACATCCTTAGGCATCAAAATGGATCTTATGGACGAAGTATAGCCCGTCCAGGGCAGCCTCTACAATCTATCTATGCAGGACTGTTTAAGTTTCAGTCAGTTTTTTCAGTCAGAAAGATATGCGATGTTTGGTCTAACACGGCTCTTAAAACAATAATTAAAAAGTGATCTGTGCTGTGTTTTTCTAAAAAAAACGTTTGGAGTCCATAATTGTGTTGATTGGACACCCTCGTTGAGGAGTTATTGGACGATCTCATTAAATTACTTGTACAATGCCAGTCTATCAGTACTATCATGACATTTTGAACCTGATTTACGATTTTATGCTCTGTAATATATACCATACTAACACTATACAGTTCAGTTCACTAACAGTTCAGTATGTGTATTAGGGAGCAGGTAAATTCCGCACATTTTTTTATCAAAATAAGTTTCATTATATATATATATATATATATATATATATATATATATATATATATATATATATATATATAAAGTTAGATGAGCGAGAGTTTATGGGATCGGAATATTTTTTTCGCTTATGGAGGTTTTTCACATAACCTCACTTGCTTGGTGCAGGTGTGGTTTTTCTCTCTTACCGAGGTATAAACCAATATAGAAGACAGTGATAGATATGTAAATGCCGCTTTATCTGAATTTGTTATTATTCCACGAAGTTTAGAAAGCGCCATAAATAACATATAATAAATACGCTCGACTCTCGCTAATAGAGGTCTAGGGAAAGTGGCAGTCTCATTTATAGAGATCCAGCCGTGAAAAACAACTTTCTCATAAAGAGGTTTCTGTTTTTCAGTTGTAGAAGGTTTTGAGGATTATAACGACGGGATCTGTATTACATTTATTCGAAAAACAAAAATAGGTCATTTCTTTAAAAAAAACTAAATTTGTGTAAACTGATGAAGATTGAAGACAAAAGATTTTCTCGGTTATTAATTTGCTTTATCGAAATTAATCGGCCCTGAAAGAGGGTTTCCCAATGCTCACCGCTGCTGAACAAAAACCACTTGAATACGACTTTTTTTACTTAAGGCGATCCGGATAATTCAAGTTCGCATATCGGAGTTGTACAGTTCCATTCAAAAAAAAATGAACAGACCTGATCCGAATCAGTCTCTCACAATTTTGATTATTCTTGTAGTAACAGATACAACATTTTATTTAATTTTTATACTTAAGAGTAAAATATAACTATTAACATAAAATTCTCACTCTGTCACTGACACCGTATATACAAATAAAAAATATAAATTCAATTTATACTTCCATTTCTTTTTTACACACTTAAAAAATAAACTACTTATCTTTTTTTATAAATAAATAAAATTATATATTATACAGAGAGTTACAAAATTGAGGAGTTTTATGAAAATTAACATATCATGTCTGTTCATTTTTTTTTGAACGGGAGTGTACTCTCTAGTACTTCCTACAAAAGTTTGAAACCTAACAGTTATGTGTGGGTCTTCAGGCATGTGAGATCGGCCCATATTTACTATGAAATAACTCACTATGACATTCAAAAGAAGAATTTCCAAAAATCTAAATAGGTTTGAATTACATCTTTCAGACTTCTGAAGACTCAAGATCAAATTTTAAACACGTCGTAATGATAAAATGTAGGAGCGTCGGTCGCCCGGTTGTAATTGTGAACTGTAAAATGCACATCAAATGTTTATAAGTTGTAAAATGTGCGGATTATACTAACGGCCGCATTAATGGTAATAGAACTGAAGTCTGAACTGAACATATTATAAACGACTTGTTTATATCAAATACACATACAATTAACAATGTCTGTGTGGCTGTGTGTCTTAAGCAGTAAGTATAGGTACTTACTCCGATTTTGCAAAAATATTTCCTATTTTAAATAAAATAATTGAACTCGTACACAAAATATTAAGCAATGAAAATGTTTAGGTCAGAAGCAATGAATACAGAGATCATGTCAAATGACAGATTCAAATTAATTAGACGAACAGTTGAAAGATAATATAAAAACTGTTTTGTTTATTATCTAGAGCACGGTAGTGCGAAAGGCCGAGTTTAAGGGACACATTCGGACTTTTCACTACAGTGCTATTACTACACCTTAATTTAGGCTCATTTTTTAGGTGCTGTATCTTTTGAACGAAAAGAGCTACAGTGTTGATATTTCGAATATAGATACTTTACGGAATTATAAGAAACAGTTTTTTCAATCAACGTTAACGAATTAACCGTTAAAAAGTTATCTGACTTCAAAAACGCAAATAAGACGCGGGAACGCCTTAAAAAACTAACTATATCATAATTATACGCTACTTCTAGATATCCTGTAAACTTGATATTTGGCATACTGGTAGATCTAGTACCCAAACCGACGGGAAAATTGCGAAAACTGGAAATTTGTATCGGGAAAAAGGAAATTTTTACAATTTTCGCATATAACAATTAAGTTCCATATTATCCTCTTATGGGATGTTAGAGATCACTTTTTTCCACGAAGCTTTATTTCTGGGGCCCTGGGTCCATTCCTGCCTATGCTATTAGATTGTCCCTCTAGTCAGTTTGCCCAAAAATTTTTAGTACCCGATTCGTGGTTGGTTTTTGGTATAGATAGATAAATAGATACATCTTGGGGTCTGAAAAGTATTGCACTTCGACCTTATGATACATTGGGTCCCTCTTCTACTTCAGTCCGACAAGATTCGCTTCTCCCATATGTTGACAATAGCCAGGAGCTTGCTTATCAGGTCTTCCTGAAGGTATCATATATTTGGGGTGAGGTTTTTTGTATACTAATGGATTTGTTGGGAAGTTTACTCTCAAATTTGATCAAGGTTATAATTATACCCCGTTTTTCGGAGAAAACAACATCGCATCATGTTTCGCTCGAAGGAACATATGTTTTATCTCCCCTAACAATGGAAAGGTAGGATTGTAGTAGCCCTAAACAATTATCGATTCTCAAAGTAGGAAAGTGCGCTAGCCAGCCAATTTCGAGTAAGAAATTTTCAGCGCAGTTTGTACAATATCCTGTAGCGTGCTTCCTTCTCCTTTCGGGATATATGATTAATTGATGGTTGAAAACTAACAAATTTCAAGAATATTTTGGGTACACTAATGAATTTACTGTGAATTACATATACCGTCTGTTTTGGAAAGCTTTGCTAATAGAGAATCAATGTCAAATATTATTTACGATAATAACTACACAATGCTTCATAAAGAAATAAAAATAGTGGGGATACTTTGTAGTCAGTAGTGTGTTTGTGCATACGTAATGAATAATAATATTATAAATTAAGTGGGCATCACTAAATCCCCACTCTTAAATGACATCAAACAAACATCATACCACAAGCAGCCAGATGTTTGTAAGTATGTGTATGTATGTATGGTTTTATAGTAAATATTTTATTTATTTATTTAACATTGATTATCTATTAGAAATGCTTTTGAAAACAGACTGTATATACGAAGGTGTTGATCTGGGTCCGATCGGCTCGAAACGTTGCACGACGATCCACGGCGCAATTGAATTTTCAGTCATGCCACCCTTAAGCAAACGTGAACCTTCTGTATCTCCAAATGTAATAAATGATAAATTTAGATCATTTTAATTAAACTTTTCGAAAAATTAAGGCTAAAAACTTTTCGGTATAGAATTGATTGATAGCAGTTTCGAAATTTTTCAAGATCAAATTTTTCTACGCTTAATTATTCGAAATTTGATAAACTAATAAAAAGTACTGCTAGAGAATATTTTGAGATTACTAGATACAAATTTTGGCGAAGATTGATTCAACGGTGCATAATCCAACTTTGAAAATTTCTATGCTCAAATATTTTAGAAATTTAACTAATTGAACAAAGATTTCCTAGAGAATGTTTTGAGACTACTTGAATTTGAGTTTTGAGTAGCAGGATTGATCAAACGGTATAGAAGTAGGATCGACACATATCCAACTTATCCTATATTTGAGATTTTCAAGAGTAAAAAATTTTCCAACGATATTCAGATCGACTAATTTTCAAGAATTAAACATTTCTAAATTTTGGAAATCTGACAAACTAAACAAAAGTTTCCTAGATAATGTTTTAAAACTACTTGAATTTGAGTTTTGAACAGCAGGATTGATCCAACGGTATAGTAAGTAGTATGATCTTTGAGATTTTCAAGGGATCAAAACTTTTTAAAATTTGCAAACACACAAAAAAAAAAACGAGAATAACAAAATACAAGAGATCATTGTCGAATATACAAATAAAAACAAAACACAAAAATTTTTTTTATATAATATAAACATAAAAAAAGAATATCTATTGTTTATGTTACATATTTTATTATTGTTTAAAAACCACTGGTTTAGTATTGTGAATTACTTTACAAATAACAAAAAAAAAAACAAAAACAAAAATGAACAGAACGTTTTTGTTTCAATATTAAACATATATATATATATATATATATATATATATAACTATAAATAGTAAATACGATATTCTAGTATGCGGTAATAATATGTGCAATCATAGGATAGTGCGGGTGGGTAGCGACGTCAAGGGTTTGGGAGGGGGTGTAAGAGCGATGATTCCCTACTTCTTCTACATAGGTCGGAAACCGGTTAGACAAGTCATACATACATACATTTTATATATAACATAGTATTAGCAGCGTATGTGCTTAGGTTCGTGTTCTGTACCATACCATTTCTTTAAAATCATCATTACCATGTATCACAAAAGTGTGTTCACTGCCTCTCATCTCATATTGCACTTTGAATACTCATCACATACAAATATAAAATCTTTCATACTATGTCTTACGTAACCTTAATGGAAATTAGTATTGCTGTGTCAATACTGTACAAAGTCAATACTGTCAATGATATGAAAAAATTGAAACATATACCAGAGTCATACTTGGTGTAACGGTTAGCACACTGGGCTAGATATCCACAGACCCAAGGTTCGATTTCTGGTATATGAGTTCATTTTTTCATATCAATATTTAATCAAAAATTCAATGACATGTTTGTCTATTAAGTATACGCCAGTTCTTTCCTACTATGTTTTAATGGAAATTGACAAGAGTATTGTATTGTGACGCTTAAGTGTACACAAATAATAATTTATGGAACAACTTTTGATAATAGTAGATAGATAGGTAGATAGGTTGTCGCGTACCATAAGGTCCATTGTGATGCCTAAGGATGTGAGGATGTGAGTGGATGTGAGGAGGAATTGGTAGGATGTGCGGCTGCAGCCGACATTAATAGGAACTGATACTCATCTGGAGTTCGTGAAAGAAACTGCAGAAAACCTTCACGAGCATAGCCGGTTACTTCGTTCTTGTCCATACGTCGACAGTTTAGTCAATTAACCGCCCCTTTTTTTAAAATAATTGACAAATTGCCGATGTCGGGATTCGAACCCATAACCTCCCAGTTCCAAGTACATACAACGCCTTTACAAGCGCGGCTACTTGGCTGGTTTATAAAATAGTAGATATTGACAAATTGTTCTACCAAAGCAGCATCTGGCTAGTTTAGCTGGCAGAGCAATTGTCTGGAATGCTAGTGGTCTTGGGTTCAATCCCTAGCCAAGATTTGTACGATTTTTCATTTCAAAACATTCGATATTAAACTAATGATACAAATATTCAGACATATTACATCAATGTCAAATTAAGTAAACGCTAGACACCTACATTAGTATTACACAACTAAAAGGCAATCCATACTAACAATGGAAAGATAGACACAAAAAGTTTACAAAAAAAAACAATTAAATATATGTAAATAGTCAAAGAACAAGTAATAAAATAGATCAGATAGTGAGAAATTATATACGTTCTACCATACTATCTGGGTACCTCAATTGGCAGAGCACAGGTCTGGAATGCAAGAGGTCGTGGGTTCAATCCCCAGCCAAGATGTGTAAGATTTTTTATATTAAAATGTTGATGTCAAAATAATGTTTAAAAAAGCATTTCTGATTTGTCTATCTATAAAAAATTTGGATTCGTTTTTGTACGTCGTTTATTGTTTGTTCCCAAAAATCCCAATGTGGATTTTTCTGTTTTTTTGGGTCCAATTTATCCATATAGACTAATTTTCAAATCGATTACTAAAAATTGTTAATCCTTTTTTTTTTCTAAGGTGTACCTCGAATTTGCACCCAAATTCTAAACTTATATTTTGTATTAACACATTACATCAAAAATACACAGCCATAATTTTGAGATACTCTGTATTATATATTTTTCTCATTGCCATAATAATGTTTTGCCTTTCTTCTTAATATCCACAAAGGTATATCAAATATAAAGTCTCATTTACATTACTATCAAATAATTCTGTTATTAATTAAGCTTTGACTATATTTTTCTAAAATTGACAAAAAACTTAGTTCCCTCAAACCGCAGAAAATCTATCATGACCGTGCCGACGGTCTTGCAGGCTTCGGTGCCAATTCACGGGGATCCTTCCTGTTGAAAATTGTTTTCTAAAAAAACTTTTCGAATTGACGAATGAACCTTATGCTAAAACAAATCGGTTTGGTTTTATCGTTTCGGGTTTTTTTGTGTATTTTTCCCAAGGTAAGGCGGTTGAGTAATCCAAAATTGCCGCTCTTTTTTAATAAACTTAAAATACTTGGGCACTGGGGGTTCCGGTGTACCGCCTGCAGAAGTTGCAGGCCTGGAATATATACATTTCCGTATCTAGTGATAGCAGCATGGATTTCTGGAACGGCACCGTTAAAATTAGAGTTTGTAGGACTAGCCATTAAATACATTATCTACAATAGAATCAAAATTAGTGACATTTATCAAGACCAGGTCAGGTTTATCAATATATACATTTCTGTACAAAGTTTATGAGTCCATAAAAATGATATCGTTGATAATGTGGCTCGTAATTCTAATATTCTTCTTTTATCAGAAACAGAGAGTAGAAATGCTGAAGACATTCCTGTACCTAATTTCAAATTAAATGTTATAATGTAAGAGATGACGGTGTAGCTATTCACCGAAATAATAACGCTCATTCATCTTTCTATAATGCATAATAGTGTCTTGTCTTACCAGTCTAAGTAGCCGAGCGGTCTAAGGCGTTATGTCTGCGCAGTGTGCATACTTGGACTCTGGGAGGTTATGGGTTCGAATCCCGACATTGGCAGTGTGTCTGAACGTCATATTATGTACAAACAAAATTATTGTCCGCTGCAGAGTATAGTCACACTGCTTATGTGACAGACAGACTTCTCTCTGTTTCGCTTAAGCATATAATGTATGTATATATAAATTTTGTCTATATACTGTATGACAAACATTTTTTACTGAATGTTTCCCAAACAATGTACAATAGAACTGGATAGAAATCAGTGTGGCATCGATCAAACGAGTGCTACATCAGTCGAGTGTTATATCAGCGATTCGTTACATGCTGAAAATACACTCTGATCGGATTCCCATAAAGCACCAAAAGAAGTATAATTTCAAAAATCTAATATATTCTGCATAAAATCAACTGTTCAAAATGGGACAAAAAAAAAAGAAACCGCCACTTTTGTAGTCGATAGTACTAGTATATTTGTATACAGATTCAAGTATTGTATAGTGTAAAATGTACTGTAGATGATCAGGCGTGAGATTTAAAGCCGTAGGGCTAATGCTCGTACCAACTCAAGATAGATCCCCTTCAAGAGCGATTTGGCCGGTTGCCGTTTACCGCTCTTCGCATCTGAGTGCCCGCCTCCCCCGCACTACTCTCGTACAATACATAATAATAACATTATAACTAGATCATAGAGTATTTTATGATATTAAAAAAAAAAAAGAATTATATTAAATTTTTTTTTTTTAGTTGTTTTTGTTTAAACTATCAAATGTTAAATATTTTGAAATTTTAATGTTTGATTTAAAAAACGTTCACTTTTCAAATTGAAATTACAAAATCTATTTGAATTGTTTTTTTGTTTTCTAGTATAATCCCCGTTATTTAAGGTACTCCTGCTGTGTTTTGTGTATAGTCAAATCAGCAATTAAATAAATTAGCATTTTTTATATTTGAAAATTTCTTCAAAGAAAACTTCGATAATATTAATAATGTACACTTGGCCACAAAATTTGATGTTATTTTTTTGAAATTTTATGGTTGATTTGTCCTTTTGTTATTCGGTTTTTGGAAAAAAATTTCGTATAAAAGTTGTGAATATATTTCTAATGAACAACTTTTATCTGAAGCATTTTTTCGAAAACCGAATCAATAAGCGAAATCAACTTTTGTGATTCATAATCAAATAGTCGTAAAGTTTAATCACATAATATATAAAATTTCAAATTTGCCCCAATACCTAGAGCAGTTTTTATATTATAAATACGTATTTCGACTACAAAGTAGTCATCATCAGTATAAATTAGCTAGTCGTAATTTACTCTTTGACAATAGGGAATATGCATGAAAATTGTTTTTCACATTTATTTTCGGAATATGAAAATACAGTTAATACTGTAATAATATTTAAAAACGAAATTAAAATCCGATAAATATCAAGAACGCTATAAGCTTTTAAAGATTATTATCTGTCTCTTTCTTACAAAAATACTAAAAACGGAGTTTTACGTGTATTTTAAATGGTGAAAGTGTAATATGACGTCACATAACATATCAAGAGGGCTATCACCCTCTTTGTCTAATCGGGAATTTCAATCATTCATATCTCGCTTATTTTTAAAGTTATTTAAAAAGTAATTTTACCTTGATATTTGTCAAGTAAACATGCTTCAATTCAAGTGAAAAAAAATTTTCTTGCATATTCCCTATTAGAAATAGATAGAAAATCGAAAGCAATAGACAAAAATAAAAATTACAGAAAATAAATTAAAATAAAATAAATTTTATTGAAATTACTCTTGTTAAAATTGTTTGCATTCGATTTACTCTTGTTAACACCACTATTATTAAAATTACTCTTATATTGTCTCAGGATTTGGTAATCGTTGCTAATTTGATGACACATTCACAACGTTTATTGCGTTTAAACGTTATTGAGCAGTAAAAGTTATTGAGCATCCGCAAAGCAACCACAAAAGCACATAAATACTTATAAAACCCGATCAACACCGACCAAGTACAAAAATACTTATAGAAATAGAAATTTCAAAAGTTATTTTTCTCAAAAAAAGTTGGCAACCCTACAATCTTAGATCTACATAGCTTCTACATATTACGAATTTTTATTATTTGTTTAGCATTTTTTTTCTGGAATTTCATAGACAACATTGGAAGCTAAATGCGCTCATCAGACAAGCTATTAACAAACCTTTTTTTGCAATTTATTTTAAAACAAGCTGTAATTGTGAAGAAAAAAAAAAACAGAATTTGCGCGTTAACATTGATTTTGCAAAAGTGCAAATCGACAAGAACAACATGAGAATCATGTAAAAGCCAAACTGACATATTTATGTTAATAGTCTTAATTAGGTTTTGCTAGTTAATAGCAACGAACGCGACTGAATATATGCTATACAATTATTTTTAAACATACATCTACTAATTATAGACTTATTAGGTACAGATTCAATCATCTTATCGATTCCAAAAAGTAGCCGTTCTTTTATCAAAATTTATACAGTCGATTTCTACCGATTTCATTTGGTTTTCGAAAAAAATGTTTAAAACCAAAGTTGTTCATATAATTCATAACTTTTATGTATATTCATACGCAAGCAATCCATATTCATTTTGCAGTCTACAAGTAATTACAGATGTTTGAGTTGATATTGCGAAATTACTTTTTTTTTGTAATAGAACATTTGTTTTAACTCAAAATAGATTTTTGTAGGAGTTGTGAAGGTTTCATAGACCGATTTTGCCAATTTACGAACTTTTTAGCTCTAGGCGGACAGGCAAACTTCCGCAACAGCAGTCTACACATTTGATGAATATCCGTCCCCAAATTTTTTTTCTACATTCAATATTTCCAATCGTTACAACCTTGGGACTAAACTTCTATCTAAGTCAAAATAAGCAAGTGGCGAATGCGAGCACCCTCAGTACACTCTCGCCTACGTTCGATTCAACTTTCAACCGCCATTTTTAAATATTCAACTGTCAACTGCTTTATTTGTACCTATTAATCTTAAGATATTTCCAAACTATACCAGCTGATCGGGTACCCCCGCGAAAAGAACTATATAAAAAATTATATGCGTAAAAAAAATGTTGGTACTCCTGCGCGTTGTTAAAAGAAGCTGTCCGTTATCGTCAGTGTTCCCATTCGTCACATAACATATCATACGAAGGGAATTTTAACAAGAGTAATTTCAATATAATTTAAAATTTATTATATTTTAAATCTAGTATATTTTAATTTAGTTAATTTTCTATTTATTTTTATGTTTGTCTATTGATATCGATTTTCTATCTATTTCTAATTGTCAAAGAGTAAATTACGACTAGCTAATTTATACTGATGATGACTACATTGTAGTCGAAATACGTATTCATAATACAAAAAACTGATCTAGGTAATGGGGGCGAATTTGAAATTTTATTCCAATAATTCTGTAAAAAATTGAAAGAATTGATTCTATAAGCAAATACTTCTGTAGTGAATAGTAATAAATGCAAGCGATGCAGCGTAACGGAATGTACACAAGTACCTCTGTTGGAATATGTTTAAAAAATGATATTGAAAACGTATGTTTTAGACTGAATATGTGATAAATAGATTCAGTATTTACAGATATTTTATCTACCATGTTAGCAGTTATTAGAAAATTGTTAATTTTAATCAATTTAGTATGTGTATACCGAGTGTTTATTATATAATTATCCCCTGTATCCGTATACATCTACAAAAAAAAATAGTGTCGCGAAAAATCTTCTACTTTCGTGTTTTTTAAATTTTATGCCTATGCTTATATAGAAAAAATTCGTTATGCAAAAGCCGCTGCAACTTAGCGAATTTCCTTCGAATACATAATATCTGATATTATTTTAGTATTTGAAAAAATTAAATTTATTAATAGCCAAAATAGAACGATATATAACGATTATAGTTTATAGTTACTATGGAAACGACAATCAAAATTGACATTTCAAAATTAGAACAAAATTTTAATAAAATAATTTTATAGTTATCTTATAGAAGTAGAGTTTCTGTAGAAATGACAAAATCAACACAAATTTTAACCTCCAAAAAAAAGAAGGAGAAGATTCTATGTTCGACTGTAAAGTAATATAACAACTAACTGAGTTCAATGTTTGAATACCCAGTATATACTGAGTTGTATATCAATGATCGAATTGTAAACAATTCGCTTTCCGAGAAACATTTAATCACAAATTATGAGAAAACTATTGAGTTTATGAAAAAAAATATTGCAAAAGTATTGCAAAAGTATATATAATATACATACATAAATAGTACCTTGGTATATATTTCCTTTCGTTTTTTGAAATAAATAGTGTGAAAAATAATAATTTCCTTCCCAATATGTATTTATATATTATATTGGAAGTAAAATTTATAAATATATTTAAAAAAAAATCAATATGATTTATTGCTAATTAATAAATAAATTTATACCATAAATGAATATTTATGAAGGCTTAAAGTTTCCATTAAATTATTACATATTATTAATTAAAAAAATTATACAGTCAATTACAGTAAAACTGTATACTATCCTAATGAAAGAGGATCTGTTCATTATCTATATAAAATATTATACTAGTTGTCCGCACAGATTTCGCACTGAAACTGTGTGCCTAAACTTATTTGTTGTTTAATCAGATATTTCATACAAAAGTTGTTGTTTGTTTTTATTAGATAAACATATATTCTCGCACCGTTTAAAAGTTACAGCACGGATGCATGCAATGGAAACTTTGTATAGCCTATAACCTTCCTCAATAATCGAAGGGGAATTCAATCGAACGAGCATCTAACGCAAAAAGAGTTTTTCAAATTAAACTGGTGGTTCTTGAGATTCGAGCCCGGTCAAATAAACAAATTATCCAGTTTTATAATATTATTTTTGGAAATTCCACGTTGGCACGAGAGGGGTCATCTCTAGCGCCCCCTTTAACCTGAGTCAATCATTCCCACAGCAAGATGCTCCGTAATTTACCGAATCAAGGGTGGCTGCGACAAGCTCATCTCGACTACTGGGACTTTGCGCAGGGCATGCGACAGGCCAAGTTGTGCATAAGCACAGTTAGGCCATTCGACTGTGCTCGGTTGAGGCTCAATAGAATGCAGTTGAGAAGGGTGGTGGGACTCTTGACAGGACACTGTCGATTGAACTACTATCTTCATAACATGGGGATCTCTGATGATCCCACTTGTAGGGCCTGTATGGAGGACGATGAAACCTCCATACATGTTATATGCACCTGCAGAATCCTGCAGGATGTCAGATATAGAATGTTTGGGTCCGAAACTTTGGATCCATCAATCCTGGGACCATTCCCGGCGGAGAAGCTGTGGACATTATGTGCGGCGTCTGGCCTCAACAGAATCCTATAGCTTCATCTGCTTAAAATAGCACCTCTGAAGGAGGTTGTTTTCACCGTTGTTCTCAAGGAGGGCACAGAGGACCCCTTGGTCTAGGTGCTAGGGACCCGTTTGCGGTACCCCTCATTCTAATTATTATTATTGGAAATTCCAGCTAAGTGAGACTCTATCTAGCGTTATAAAAACGAACCATTGGTGAATGTAAACAAACAAATAAAACATATTTTACTTGTAAATGAATTGTGCATTTTTCATTATTTAATCGGTTATTTGATTTTATAATGTCTGCAAATTGTTGTGTACCGAACTGTTAATCTTCATAAACAATCAATTATTAGTTTCAATAAATTTCTAAAATGTTCAGAAAAAGTCAAATTAAGACATATTTTGGAGGACATATTGAATATTTTAGTACCATATTTTAACTAATGATAAATATTAAAACAAAAATATAAATATTCAATGAAAAAAAGATTAATAAGTGCTTGGAATTTTAACTGAAAAGTCTTTAAACGTCGTAAACTCTAATATACAGCACGATAAATTAACCTTGTTTATAACTGTGAAGGATTTCTAGTTTTGTCACAGTGTCGCTGTGATCGTAATAACCCCTTAGCCCAATCGAACGGTAAAATATACTTTTCCATACACTCGAAAATATTTGAAAAGAAGCTCCAATTTTGTTTGTACATAATATTTTTTTCTATATGTAATTTACATATCATATTTGTAATAATACTGCCTATATGATATAATATTTTCAAATTATATCAATCGAATTAATAATATATTATAAACAAAATTTATATATCTCAGAAACTATCAATTAAATCGTTAAATCTAGTGGATTTTTGTGCTACATTGATGCCTAAAAATTATTTGTCGTTGTTTCTACGGGGTGCACCTTAAAAAACGAGAAATGAAATTTACTATACATTGTCAATTAAACATGAAAATCGTGTTCATTTAACGATTGGGTAATCGGTTATTCGATATATCGCGGGGAAAAAGGAACCAATAATAATTAATAATTATTTTCAAGGAAAAAGAAATGTTTAGGTTCTGAAGGTCTATTTTCTGACCCTTCCAAAAGTTCCTGAAATTTCAAACTTTCTAAACCCCTCGTTATCCTGATTAAGTAAAATATTTATTTACTCGAGTCAATTTTATTTTAATTATGCTTTGTAGATTCCAAGGAAATTTTGCCAATATTTACATGACTGAAATAAATACGTAATTAAAACAAAAACAATTTTCCAATATTGTTTCAGATTTGATGCAAACAAATCGACAAAAGGCGCTAGCAAATTACGACGAGACTTAATAAACGCGGAAATAGCTAATTTACGAGATTTATTACCGCTACCACCTTCAACACGTCAGCGCCTGTCACAATTACAACTGATGGCACTTGTCTGTGTTTACGTACGAAAGACCAATTACTTTCAACAGGCATTTAAATGTCAAAATGTTAATTTACAATCAGCAACGCCCAGTATTGGATTTTCGAAGGCATTAAATGGATTCCTTATGATGATGACACAAAATGGTAAACTTTTGTACATATCGGATAATGCAGCCGAATATCTTGGCCATTCAATGGTAATTAAATTTTCACTATCCATAATTGGATGATCATTTATCCCGACTATGTAAAGTGCATTAAATAGTAATCTCTTTCTCTTTTCAATTACGAAAGACAAAGATATTGATAGATTAGACAATCGTTGAACAAATAAACGAAAATACATTGTTCAAATTTTCCCAATCGATTTTTGCCGAATCCAATCGGTTTTCAAAAATAGTGTTTCGACAAAAGTTGTTCCTTATAAAAATGCTAACAACTATTGTTCTGAACATTTTTCCGAAAATCGAATGAATTCGGCACAAATCAACTATAAAACTTACTTAACCCGTATTGGATCATCGTTGTGAATGGTCACCCTAACAATTCAATGCGCATGCTTGAAAATCAAATAAAAGATTCATTCGATTTTTAGGAAGATCTATTGATTCATGGCGATAGTGTTTATGATATTATCGACAAACAAGATCATTCGGTAATTCAAGCGGAAATGGCACGATCGGCGAATTCTGAAGATGAAGCTCGTATGTTTATGTGCCGAATCAATGTCACACGAAATGCTCGACGTCAAATGCGATTTGGTGATCAAAAGGTTCGTAGATAAATCTCAATCCTCAAGAATTTATCCAAACTTCAACTGGTGACAAGCATTCTATCACATATCTTTCTTTAACTTAATTCAACAGTTGTCTTAGCAAAGAACGGAGTCGGAATGCCTTTCATAGACCCAGAGCCTATTTTAGGAATTCCAAGGACTGCATGTAAACAGGTGATCAACGAGTAAAAGCAGTAAAATTTATTTTATTCGAGAATTATTTTACTTCTCGTCCTTTCGAGAAATATCCCTCGTGGCAATACTTACTAAAGTACGAACTCAAAAACTGTTTAAATTTCACCAAAAATACCTACAAAATTTTAAGTTGATCGGACAAGGGTCCTTTTTGAAAGTCAACTCAAATGAAGAGTGTTTCCGGGGAGTTAAAGAACTTCTCGGATCGCGTATCACCAGTTGAAGGTTAATCGAGTATGTACTATCAGCTTCAAAAGTGGGGACTCCTGTTCTGTAGTTGTGGAATCCAATTGGTTTTCGAGAAAAATATTTCGACGAAACGATTATTATTAAATTTTTTTTCGAAAATCAAATGAATTGCGGGCTTGTAACATTTTATAAAAGGAGCACCACTTTTGATGCCGATAGTAAATGGCATCATTCAGGTACATATTTCTATCATATTTTACAGTGGAACCTATTTAAAACTGAGTATATATTTTAGGTGGTGTTAGTACAAGGACATTATTTATCATTTTTACCTCTATGCAGTCGAAATGAGCCAGTATTCATTGCAACGTGCACACCAATTGCAATGCCAGAAACACGAGAATGTGTTGTACAGGGTGCTACAAATGTATTCACTTCGATACATTCAATGGATATGAAATTTATGTACTTGGATCGAATGTAAGTATACTTGAATTCACAAAAATATGAATCGACCTAAAATTAATTAAATACAAATTTCTCTATTTTTTTTTCAAAGTGGAGAATATCACTTAGGATTTTTATGGGTGGAGTTACAAGGTGTATCATGGTACAAATTGTTACATTGGGAATGTATGCAAGAAGCGCAAGCCAAACATAGATTAAGTAAGATTATATAATACACTCCTGTTCAATAAAATTGAACAGATCTGAATCGAATCAGTCTCTAACAATTTTGATTATTTTTTTAGTTAATGTTGTTTACTAGACTTCCATTTCTTTTTTCACACTTAAAATATATACTACTTATCTTTGTTTATAAATGAATAATTATACAGAGAGTTGTAAAAGTGAGGAGTTTTATGAAATGTAAGAAAATTAACATTTCAGGTCTATTCAATTATATTGAACGAGAGTGTACTGGCTGACTGTACTGGCTGGCTTTGGTGCAAAGCCGATAATCGGAGTTCCTCAGAGGATCATAAAAGTATACGAAACCGCATATTCCCAGTCACTTTTACAGGAGCGCGACTTTGAGCTTCAGTAGTAGATTTTCCCATCTATCCAAAAGGTGATGCGCGCAAAAGAACCAGAATCCCAATGAGGAATATGCGTTTTCATATACTTTAGGTGACGACTCATTTAGAAGAATTCAAAGAAAAATCTGCTCATTGGTTTTGCATACTCAACTTCGACTAGTACCTACAGTAATAAAGTAAAAAGTATTCTATATAAGTTGTTTCGAATTTTAGTAACACAATCGGATCAGGATCGTGCATGTATATTACTGGTGCGTTTACAAAGACGAATGGGTGATTGGATTTGGGTCCATTGTGTCTTACAAGTGAAAGATAGTATTGAGAATAATCAGCATCCTGTTATTGTATGTACAAATCAAATTTTGAGGTAAGATTTTCATTCAACCTTTTTATAATTCTACAAATTTTATCCCAAAATATATCGGAATCTATATCTCGAAGATTATGCGTCAAATCGACAAACTAAATGGATTTTTGTGTTTTTTTTTTATCCAATTTGCTTTATCAACTAATTTCTATTCAAATCAATGACTAAAAATTGTTTTGGTATTTTCGATTTTTTCTAGAGGTCAAAAAAAAACCTCAGAAAATAGATTTTTCCTCGATTTCGAACAAATTTCCAGAATACAGGACCCAGAAAACACGAAAATCATGTTTGTCGATTTTGTGAGCGGTGTACGAGATATTGTCTCGAATCTCGATTACTTTTTTACTACGTGTGTATTCAAGTATTCTGACGTTAATGAATGTTCTAAACTGATTTTTCTAGTGATCGTGAAGCTGGTGTCATGAAAGCGAATAATTGGCTATACGAATACTACATGGTACAAAGTAAATTACAGTACGGTCTAACATACTCCGGCGGACCTCAACAGTCTGGTACATCAATACCCCGAATAACACCATACTATCATCATCAACATTCCCCACAATCAAGTGGCACATCTGTGACACATACCCCTCAACAAATTCAACAACCACCTCCCGCACAGATTGTTCAAGTACAAGTACAACATCCTCCAGATCCTTCTTTAGGTACGCCACCAAATACCAATGAAATTTCCCCGCAACCCTCATCACGAACTGTTGAAAAATTAGAACCTGTTGATTATTCACTGCATCAACAACCATCACAATATCCGGCGCATGTGTGTTCCCAAATTGGGCGATGTTTTTCATCTTCGTCCACGGGAGAAGATAGTTTAGATACGTTTGCACGACATGTTCAGATCGATGAAACTGGAGGATATCAGTATCGATCGATTGTCACTGTTACCCCACACAGTTACTCAACCGCCGAAAGTCCAGATTTGTATTCGTATCAGATAATTGGGAACGAACCGCCACATCATTTACACCATGAAAGTATTCCAACATATTCCGGATACACACAAAAATATTTGGACGAAGATGAACGTCGTCATTCAATGGACGATACTTTACGATACACAAAAGCCGCAAAGTGTAAAAAACTGTCCACAGGCAGTGTACCCTCAACAGTGATCCCGTCACAAGATCGTGACCATTACCAAACCGACAACGATGACGTCTTCATGAGCACTGGACAATGGAAAACAATTCATGGTACACCACGTGAACAGAACGATCCCGAAAACAAAAATAATTACCCCGAAGAGAGTGAAATGATTGATATCAATCAATTGGGGTTTCAAAACAAGCGAAAAATTTTGATGCCTATGTCTAGGAGTGATGAGCAACGTACCACAACAAATTCCCCACATTGGACCCCGAATAATATGGGTCTGATATCTGATTGGTCCGATTCGGCAATGATTTATCATACGAATAACGTGTACACATATGACACTGTTCGCGCATCTTTAGTATGCGCAAACAAAGAAACCTTTTGCTATTGGAAACATTTGGAGAACTATGCAAAAACTCATTTAGATTTGATTAGCGATAAATATACGGTATACAACATGGATCAGTTCAAACAAACCGAATACGAAGATTTTAGTAATTATGGAAGTAATTGTGATGTTACGAGAATACATCATCATAACACGTCATCATGTCAGAAGAGGTATGGTAGCGATAAATGGATATATCCGTTGCATCCACCGTTACCAGCGATTGTTACGAAATCCACATCGGATACCCAAATCCAATATTTAATGCCGAGAAATTCTGTCGACGATGTGATCATTTAGAATTTAGTCCAATAGATAAAAGTCAAAAATCAGTAGATGCCCAAAAAGTTGCGATCAAATTTAATTCAAAGTCAAAAAAGTTTATTTGGTCACTTCTTAATATATCTTGAGTGAGTCGTGTCCCAAGTATTGAGGGAATCCGAATATTCGGGCTTTTTTTTGGGCAGTATTCATCTTCCTAAAGTTCTTGGAAAAAATGTATGCGTCAAGCAAAAAAATTTAAATGATGTCTTCCACATTGCCTTAAAAAATTGAATCGAAATGGCAAGAAATTTGGATAATTTAGACCCTAACCTTGAGCTATTCACAAATTTTCATTAGTTTTGGAGAAAACAAAACTATGGAAAAGAAAAATTTGCTATTATTTATCGTCTTTCTCGGATTTGGATGGAAATTTGTGGGCATATCAAGGGTAGAGCCTTCAATATCCAAATTTTTTGGTGATTCGATTCAATTATTTTAAAGAGTTGCAAAGAAAGTGCGAAAAAATAAACGGGAACGATTCGGCGAGAAATCTAGACCCTAATCTTCAGCTGTTTGCAAATTATCAACAGGTTTGGAGAAATTAATTTCATTCAACAGTTTTAGAGAAAAACAATGAACAAGAAAGATTCGTTATTATCTGATTTGAATACAAACTTGTAGCATAAGGAATATAGAAGATCCAAATCTCTTGGAATCTGATCCAATTATTTGAAATGCCCCATAAAAATGCGAATTTGTGGTATCAATTTAATTTTACTAATATGTTGCAACGTTTTTGTTGAGGCTTGTGGAGGCCCTCTAGTTCGGGGACCTTTATCATTGCGATCCCTGCTCTACAGGTAACAACACGATCCAGCTTTTGACACAAAACAACTTTTTGGGCATCTTCAGCCTTTTATTAACTGGTGTAGTGTGACTTTTATGTGGGGGCCAGTAAGAAGCGTGTGAACTTCGAACGTGTTCTCAAATCAGGTTCAAATCATAGTATTATCGATTGTGATGGAAAATTTTTCTAATGTTCCTTAATAATAAATCCTATTAAGATTAAATAATATATTCAAAGAAAAACAAAGAAAATTTTATTTAAAAAAAAAAAAAAGAAAAGTAATTAATAATCTATTTAAATTTTTTTTTAAAGAAATTTTTTTTTTAACGACTAAGGTGCAAATAGATTTTAAGATAGTAATTGTAAGTTTATTTAAATGTTTTTTTTTTTTATAGTGAATTTCTCATAAACTGAACATCCGAGGACTCAGATAGATAGTTAGATACACTTATCTTTGGAGTATATAGATTAATTGCACTTCGACCTTAAGTAGGCTACAAACGCGGAACATTATTGTGCAGCAAGATTGAACTCCGCCTACAAAATATTTTGCCGACAGACGTGCAACCAAAATTGCGAACGTAAAATTATTATTTTATTACTCTTAAAAATTCAATCACTTGTCATCTTGTCTCTATCGATCTCATTTAATTTGTAGTGTATTTATCTACTAGTTTATTTTATCTCTACAGTTTTTTCAAGTTTGTAGTGTGACATTTTTTGTCACACATTTTTTGACAAACTATGTAATAAAACATAAAAAAAATATTAGGAAAACATAAAATTTTAGATAATATGTTTCAAATATCGCTACACACGAGTAAAATTTGTACAGCAACATTAAACTCCTCCCACAAAATATCAAATAATTTTAATTTTTACAGCAACCAAATCAAGGACATTGCACAGGTTGCACGTCTGTAGTCCCTATTTAATGGAACATAGGGAGGTAGAGGTAGATTGTAAAGGCTGCCCTGGACGGGCTACACTTTGACCTTAAGGTCCATTGTGATGCCTTAGGATGTGAGAATGTGAATGGAATGGAAGGAATTTGTGAGTAGACTAAAATGTGTGTCATACAGTATATAGACAAAATTTATATCTACATACATTATATGCCTAAGCGAAACAGACAGAAGTCTGTCTGTCACATAAGCAGTGTGACTATACTCTGCAGTGGACAATAATTTTGTTTGTACATGATATGACGTTCAGATATTGAAAGACAAGACATAGATAGATAGATAGATTGTAGAGATTATATAAGGTCCATTGTGATGCCTAAGTTTGTGTATAGACTAGGAATTGGTAGGATATGCGGCTGCAGCCGACTATGATAGGAACTATGTCGATATTCATCTCGGAGTTCGTGAAGGAAACTGCAGAAAATCTTCTCAAGCATAGTCGGTTACTTCGTTCTTGCCCATACGCCAACAGTTTAGTCAATTAACCGCTCCTTTTTTTTTTATTTTTATAATTGACAAACTGCCGATGTCGGTGGAACATTGTACTCCCCTTTCTACTTCAGTGTGATGAGATTCGCTTCTCCCATATTTTTACAATAGTCAGGAGCTTGCTTATCAGGTTTTCTTGAACGTTCATATATTCGGGGTGAAATGCACAAGTATCTGCTGTAACCGAGGACTCAGATAGATAAATATATTGGAGAGACTAAAACTTTTTAGAAAGTTGTTCTTAGGCCATTGTTTAAAAGTAGGCGTAGCAAAACTTAGTTCCTTGACTAGTTGAGGAGCGCTTCAATTGTGGTTAATAGCGTAGGATAATCTGTCCATTTAAATAGAGGTCAGTGCGTTTGAAATAAGGTATCCTACAAAGCAAGTTCTCATGAAATAATCCAAAGAGTGAATGCTTCAAGTTACTGCTATTTGCAAGGTCCCAACTCCCAACTAGTGTTTTGAGTCCTTAGGTGTGCAATTTATGAGAAATAGATAAATATTTGGTATACAGTGTGTTTTTTAAACTATACCCAATCTGAAAACAGTGTATGTATATCTATCGCTGTCTATATGCAATGTACTATGATATGTTTTGCTTTGTTACACATTAAAATCGGAGGCGGGTCTGATACGTTCTCCAAATACTTGCAAAGCATCCAACACTCTAATGTTATGCTATTAACAGTCTTAGGTCTTCAGTTCAGTTTTTGGTGGGGAGACGTACACAGCTAAGTGCTGTTCAAGTGTAACAAAGAACGTTATATCATGGCATACTGTACATAGACAATGATAGAAGCACTACACAATGTTGCTATTGGGTCTATGTTAATTTACATAGTGTATATTTTGATATGATCCATTTTGTATCCAGTATGAGTGCCACAAAATATTTTACAAATCCGTCCATACATAAGTAAAATAAAATACCTTAAATACGTAATACTTTTTTTGTTTTTTTGATAAATTGTATATTTTTAGTAGGTTATGTAAGACACCGTTTGGGTTGTTAGTTCATGCAATTTTTCTATTGGAAAAATTGGTTTCATTATGTGATATGAAAATTGTTTTCTTTATACTTTTTGTGTTTGGAAAATTTTGCAATGCCATTTTTGGGTAGTAATGAGATGATACTCTGTGGACTCTTTGTAATTCGATCGAAGTCTAATTCAATTGAATAGTCAGAATTTGATCTGTCATTCGGGGAATATCGAATTAAAGGGTTTATTCTAATTGTATCTTTCAAAAAATATTGTAATAGAACATGGGTTAAGTTTCAAACGTCCGCCATTTTAAGCCTGTCTAGACTTACTAAGCTTTGACCGGCAAGTAAGCCAATCTAGGCTTTTTTGCCGACGCCTAAGAACTCATCCCTTCAGATTCATGCCTCTATCAGTTCACCCTATTTGTCTCCTTGGACTCCGTGGTTGTTATAGTTCTGGCCCTCTTTACGAACGACATAATAGAGCCCCACTTTAATTATTCCATCTCCGGTACCCATGTCGGTACTTAATAAACTTTTGTTCAAAACTCAATCGGCAATATCGTTCTAGATAAATGTATTCATAGTATTAGTAGAAGGGAAGTCGAAACTGGGCGAGTAGGCCATTCTAGGTCTTTTTTACCGAGACATATAAGACTAGGAATTGGTAGGTTGTGCGACTCCAGGCCACCTTGATAGGAACTATGCCAATATTCATCTGCAGTTTGTGAAAGGAAACTGCAAACAACCTTCACAACTATAGCCAATTACTTTCCTTCTTGTCCATTCGCTGACAGTCTGGTCAATTAAACGCCCGTGTTGACAAACTGCCAGTGTTGGGAATCGAACCAGCAACCTCCCAGTTCCGAGTAGAGCGCCTTTAACAACTGAACCTCACGGACTGTTCTAGATATTTAAATTGTTTCGTATAAATAACAAAATAGCGATTTGATCGAACCGCGTGAAAATTAACAAAACCGCAAGAACAATCCATGAATCCATGATTCAATTGCGAATATTCGATATTCAACCTGTGTTCTATTATTTCATTGTGTCCATATTTATTAATTGTGTTGCCATGTTTCGAGTGTGCCTATATTTTTAATTATTATATCTAAAACAAACAACAAAAAAAAACACTACAAATTTTAATTATTAATATAATTAATTAGTTTTAATTAGTTACTTTTTTTTCACAGACAGTATTAGCAATATTTATATTTAAAAATCAAATATTATATTAATTTTATTGTGATTATATATTTTATAGATTATAGTCTGTTTTCATTAATTCTGATATTAATTTTGATTTAAATAATGAAATTTAAAGCCTCTTATTCAAGGTCACAGGCATGATTTGACAAGTAAATACTTATTCATGATACAAACCTAGAGTTATAAAAATAGATGGCGTTGAAAAGCGGTACTAAGTTGTAATCAACGAGCGTGCATAAGACCATAGATACAAATGCTACGGACCCAAATGCCTCTAATTATTATATTCAATTCTTTTTTTGATATTTAAATATACCCAATAATCTATTTTTACCAAAAGCCATTTGTGACATCTGCGTACAAAGAGAGTACTCTTTTGGAAAATGATCTAAAGAACAAAGGATTAATTTATCTCCAGAACAATAGAGTAGATTGAGAAATAATAATCTATCTAGAACATTCCATAGAATTCATTATTTTCCTGGACGATGGACTGTTATTATTTTGCCGTTGACTATTTAATCAACTCCGTATCTGTCCAACATACAGTTTTTTTTCGAAAATTCGAACCACGCATACCAATATGTAGAGCGCAGCATTAATAGTTTTATCGAGAGTTAATGAAACCAGACGTTAATCTCAAAATGTTTTTTTTTTATATTGTGGGTGCAATGTTAATTGTAAAATGTTAACGTTTTTTATTTTATTTTGTAAGTTTATTAAACAAGAAACAAATAATTAACTATGTTCATTACTGCGCATGCGTTATTTGTAACGCTTAGAAATCATTGATATAATATGGTCTATTTTATAAGACAAGTTTCTTCATAACACTTTTAGTCCTAACATCGTAAATATATGACATTAGTTCGTAAACTAGTTATTAAAACTCAATATTGAAAGTGTTTAACAGACAAATTAACCATCTTCCTCCAATTAATTTTATTTATTAACTTCCAAATTGAGCTTTTTAAATATCTTAAAGATCATAAATAAGCTCGTTCGTCAATCATTGGTAGCAGAGTTTAGAGATGTTTGTCAATTGATTGATGAGCATGCGTGATGAATAAGCGTGTTGCAATAATGAACATAAACTAATTATTCATAAAAATTATTTAAATGAAAGAAATACAGTATTATTATATGTAATAGTCGCCATTTTTATTTAAAATTATAAATAAATATATTATTTAGATGATAACAATATGTATTATATTTGTAGTACGCCATAGCCAAACATTTATGTCAATTTTAGGGTGTGTTCCAAAGTATATTTCGTATGTTTGTATTGATGAAGTGTCTAGCTGAACGTATTTTTTTATAAAGAGCTGTCAGAAGAAAACGACAATTAATAAATATTAATTTTGCTCTAAAACAGTCTAATTTTATTCGATTTTAATAGACTTGGTATGTAATTCTACTAAATTTGAATAATATTTTTCGAACTTTTTGTTAAATTTAACATATCTTGTTCAAAAATATGGCATAATGATCCCGTCTGATAACAGGATTACTATTACAAGAAATGAAAAATATGAGCCAAAGAGATTTCATTAAAATCCAACAAAATTTAGCTACGGTATTCAAAAAAACATATTACTTGACCATAGTACACTCCCGTTCAATAAAATTGAACCGACCTGAACCGAATCAGTATCTCACAATTTTGATTATTCTTGTAGTAAATGTTTTTGACAGATACAACATTTTGTTTAATTTTTATATGTAAAAGGGAGATATAACACTTAACATGTATTTACATTACATATTCTTGCTCTATCACTGACTTGTTTACATAAATAAAAAATATAAATCTTCCATTTCTTTGTTCACATTTAAAAAATTTACTACTTATCTTTGTTTATAAATAAATAATACACAGAGAGTTACAAAAGTGAGAAGTTTTATAAAATTAACATTTCAGGTTGGTTCAATTTTATTGAACGGGAGTGTAATGTATCATTAAAATCTTTAGAAATTGATTTTGCTCTAACATAGTCTAATTTTCATAAAGTTGGGAATTTGTGAATCTCTTACTGTTTCAAAGATGAATATTTTGCCCCCTGGCGAGGGAAGCATGATTTTAGCATGGCGTAGTTTTAGGATTTTATCGGTGTTAAACAAAAAATTTTATAAGAGAATACGTTCATGGTGAAAGTATATTCAATGTTTCAGAGATTGTGGTGATTATCTCAGTCGAAATAAGTGATTTTGAATTCTGAGATTGTGTCTATATTTACGATTCTGACATACGAAATCCGACGACTGCCTTAAATGTAATAAAAGGAAATTCCAATAATTAAACAATTCCATATATATTTTCTACACAGTTTAAAAATAAATTCAATTTTTTACAAATTAATCATTGTCTATCATTTCATTACCATTTTGTCATAAATATCATCATTCACGATTTTGGAACTGTCTGTAGCAAAGAGTTCTAATATTCAGAGAGATATTTTATATTTTGTGTTTTCATCTTTCCTTATGTCCCCATTTTCCCTTGCCGTATGTCATTTATTAATAAAATTGGCCATGCAAATACTAAAGTCATAAACGACATTTCATTTTGATCAGACTAAAATTATGACTGCTAGAAAGTGATTTATGTATTTTACGGAAATTCGCTAAGTTGAAGCAGCTCCTGCGTAACGAATTTTATTTTTGTCTATTGATTTCGATTTTCTATCTATTTCTAATAGCCAAAGAGTACATTACGACTAATTTATAATGATGATGACTACTTTGTAGTCGAAATACGTATTTATAATACAATAACTGATCTAGATATTGGGGCGAATTTGAAATTTTATATATTGTTGTATACATTGAGATTTTTGTGAGTTATGTAAGGGGGGCCCCAAAAAAAGTTAAAGCTCGGCAAGGTGAAGGTACGCCACTGCTGTCGATTGTACCCGATCGTAAAATGAATGTAAAATAACAATGCAGAATTGAAAACATTGTATTGATTAACTACTGATACCTGCAACACTACACCCGATAGAAACAATATCATAGAAATTTATAAGTTATCACTCTGCGTATCTAACCATACAAATGCCATCAATTATGTACACACAGTATCATAAAAAAATGTTCCAACAAAATATACTATCGCGAACAAAAGTGGTACACATTTTTACAGATAAAGTTATTTGTCTTGTCGTCCAGTGAAAAAGTTTCGGCTCAGAACCCACAACTATACTAATATATAAAGAGATAAAATTTGTTTGTTTGTTTGTTTGTTCCGGGTAATTTCTGGAACTATAGAACCGATTCTAAAAATTTTTTCACTGATAGGAAGCTACATTATTCCCGAGTAACATAATCTATAAATTTTATATGGAAGTAGGTAATTGTCCATTGAACACGAAACTACAAAAGGGCCATCCATAAACCGGGGAGGGTGGGGGGTATTTGATGCTTAGGGGTCATTTGACCTTCGTCGTATTAAGAATGTTTGTGATATTAATTGTAATAAATTTCCACCAAAGACTATAAATTATTCCTGTTAATGATCATATACTGTTGTATGTATTTTTTAAGTTATGTAAAGGGTGGCTCAAAAAAAAGCTTCCACCTCGGCCCCGCAAGATGAAGCTACGTCACTGTGGAAATCTACATACATTGGACACAAGTTGACCATAAAAATTTTAACAATGTGCTTAGTATTTAATAGCACACACACACACACACACACAGATATATAAGTGTAAATATAGTTGGAACATATTTTTATGAGTCGTGATGTACATCTGCAAAGACTACACATGCGTTCGCATATAATGAATATTATAATTTATCATTAGATTCATAATTACAAGCTATTCATGTCGACATATTCAAACGATGTATTATGTGACAACAGAATGTCCTCCCTCATGTCGATATTAACTTTTAAACATGGCGAGTTCACCCAAATCTGAAGAGTTAACTACCTACCACCCCCTTTACCTCAAAGTCAATACCCTCTCCACCATACGCTATTCGCAAACCCTTCGAGGAATAACAAAATAAATAGACTTATAGACAATCCAAAAAGCCAAAATATACCGCAAGAAAAACTCGGAAAAATATTGTTTCGGAATGCATCCAAGATGACTGTTCTTCGATGCATTCAACCTGAACAGGATACAACTTCGAAAGCTTACTGGATTCATCACCGGACATTATCATCTACAAAAGCACCTATACATAAATGGGCTCCACAATGGATCCATTATGTGTAGATGTGAGTGGAGTGGAAGGAATTTTGTGTTTAGACTAGGAATTGGTAGAATATGCAGCTGCAGCCGACTTTAATGGAAACTATGCCGATACTCATCTGGAGTTCGTGAAGGAAACTGCAGAAAACCTTCACAAGCATAGCCGATTACTTCGTTCTTCTCCATCCGCCGACAGTTTATTAACCGCCAATTTGTTTTTTAATAATTGACAAATTGCCGATGTCGGGATTCGAACCTATAACTTACCAGTTCCAAGTACACACAACGCCTTTACAAGTGCGGCTACTTGACTGGTAAGATTTATCTATCTATTTAACAATTTCCATTTTAAATATGTTTAAAAAGGCATTTTACTCATTCCTTGTTTGAGGAACAAGCATGTAGTACACTCCCGTTCATTAAAATTGAAGCATACTAAATGTTACTGTACGTAATGTTATACGCATATTTAGTAATATAAACGCTTAGAATGTGACTTAATGGTTCATTTTTTATGAACGGAAATGTACTTAAAGAAAAAACTATGACAAGCTTTGACATTTTTAATCTAGTTAAGATATCGAATGTACGATATTTAATGATTCGGAAGGGTAGGTGGGGGGACACTCTGTACTTCATACAAGTTTTTGCGTTTAATTAATTTATGTTATATAATTTATATTATAATCAAATAATACATACGTCACCAGTAAACGAAAAGTTCTATTATTCAATAGGATTTTGTATTTGACGGGAAAATTATATTTACATTAGTGAAAATCTGACGTATTAAATGTGGGCTTATTATCAAAACATTAGATAAGGAAAATTAACTAATCAAGATGACAATTATATGAAACTATTATATGAAAATTTAATAACACGAAGAAATATACCCCTCTGAGAATATGAATCATGAAAGACGTAATTTTAAATTTAAATTTCAAATAGTAATCGAATAATAATTTTATGGTCGCAAAGCCCTCCAGAAACCAGTACTGTGAATTAAATTAACAAATGACATTCTTAACCCCCTTAACCCTCTAGAAAAGAACATATCCTGCGTAGAATGAGTGAAAATTAAAGTTTTCCGAAAATTCCCATAAAGAAGGTATTTTTGGGGATTATCCCATTTTCGGGGAGGTTTCGTTGGGAAAATTAATGTTTTCCGATATTTCCTGTTTGTTTCCAAGTATTTCACGCCGAATGCAAAAACGTTGGTTCTAGTGATAAAAAGACTATCGAGTACAAAATTTGAAGTAGATCGGGTGCAAGCATAAGTCCATTCTAGAGGAAAGAGACCACTCCTCCAACCGGCGAAATACGGTTTTGTATACTACGAAGATTTCTCTAGCGGATCCAAAAACTAGTTTTAATTGACACCTGATCGAAATTCGACTATGATCAGGCTATCGTTGAGTGGTTTACAATTTTTAAGATTTTTTATTCCTAACGGATATCGAGATATATATATATATATATATCAGCACTACAGGCCTAGAAAAAAAAATCTGTTCTTGGCTACTCGTTTCCAGTTTCCAATTCCCAGTTCTCGCAAATCTTTTTCCACTGACTTTATCCAGCTGGTCCTGGACCTACCTCTCTTTCTTTTTCCGGTATTTCCTCTGATCAGCACTTGCCTCGCCGCTCTATCTAAGGGGAATCGAAATACATGACTCAACCATCTCAATCTCTGTGATTTTATCACGTTTGTTATGCAGGGTTCTTTATATAGTTCGTAGAGTTCTTGATTTGACCTTCTTTCCCAGAAATCCTCTACTTACCGGCCTCCAAATATTGATCTTAACACTTTTCTCTCCCATATATTCAGTGTATGTTTTTCCTTTTGGTTCAGCTTCCATAACTCGCTACCATACATTACTGTTGGGCGTATTATTGTTTTGTATACTCTAATCTTTGTGTTCGTTGGAATGATCTTGAAGTTAAAAAATTGCCTCAGTGCTCCAACGCTTCTTGAACCTTTAGCAATTCTTTCTCGAATTTCTGACGATTCGTCACACTGACTTCATAGAGTAACGCCCAGATAATTAAACCTCTCCACTTGAGCCCAGATAATTAAACCCACCAATTTACCTATTTCCGGTGGGCTGTTTGTTACTCGCAGCTTCATATATTTAGACTTCTGTTCATAAATCTTTAACCCTTTGGAATTTGCTTCCTTTTCGAGATTTTTTAATGCATCTATGAGGTTTTCCTTTGTTCTTGCAAGGATTGCTATGTCGTTTGCATAAGCTAGGCATTGATTGAGATGATTATATAGTGTCCCTTTGTTATTTATTCCCCTCTCTCTAATTGCGTCCTCTAACAGTATGTTAAATAATAGAGTAGATAAGAGATCTCCTTGCCTTAGCCCGTTTTTGACCTCCAATCCTCTTGAGACATAACTCTCGACCAGAATTTTTATTTGATATCGGAAAGTGTCATTTTTATCACGGATATCGAGATACATAGCCGATATAATAGCCATCTCGAAAACAAAGAAAGTTATCATTGTTTTACCTGCGAAATTTCATTTTCCTTGAGTGAAAATTACTGAAGAAAAATTCCACCACAATCGGATACGAAACAAAAAAAATCTCAAAAACTTTTAACTGTAATCGTGATCTAAGAAAAAAATAATGAGTTTACAAAATATTTTAAGGTAGGAGTGTGTCAGGGGAAGGAAGGGGGGGGGGGGTTGGTTGGTTGGTAGTAGTGATATGAATTAACTACATTAGATTATAAAAAGCGAATAATAAATACATAAACAAAATTGATGAATTATCTAATAGACAAAATAATTTGCATCGTTAACAAATTAATAACTTTCATATAAACTTATAAAAAAATATAAAAGCAATTAATATCGAAGTCAGTTCGAATTAAATTTTATAGTACTGTAAACAATAATAAAACACATAGGCGTTCACCGCATTATTTGTTAAGTTGCAGGGGTCTTTACCTTTAAATCGTAAAAAAAAAGGCCGTATCTCGAAAAATATTCGACAAACCGTCAAACCAACTAGATTTTAGTGTTTTTTGAGGTAAGTTAATAATAATTAGAAACAGGGGTACCGCAAATGGGTTTCTAGCACCTAGACCAAGGTGTCCTCTGTGCCCTCCTTGAGAACAACCTCAAGCTATAGGATTCTGTTGAGGCTAGACACAGCATAGAAAGCCACAACTTCTTCTTGTTGTAATTTTTTCTAAAAATTTGCAGAAAATAAAAAAATAATTTTTGTGCTCGATTTGGATAAAGGTAAATGGGATCCAAAAACTACGAAAATCATTTGACGAGTTGGTGACCGGTTTACGAAATATCATCGTATAAAATAGGACAAACATTCCTATAAACAGGACATATCTCGTAAACTACTCTTCAAATCGTTATATCAATCGAATTTTTCTGTTTTCTGAGTTCAATTTTTTGTGATTTTTTCGATTTTTTCTAAAGGGTCCTTGAAAAAATCGTAGAAACACAAGAAATATTTTTTGTTCTCGATTTGGATAAAATTCAATACAAAAGGTAAACGGGACCCAAAAACTACAAAAATAATGTGAGTACGATTTTGTGAGCAGTTGGGTTATACAATCCTATAAACAGAGCATATCTCGAAAATTATTCGTCAAATGGTTAAACCAAACCGAATTTTTGTGTTTTTTTGGGTTCATTTTACCTTTTAAACTAATTTTCATTCAAATCGATGAGAAAAAATTACCTTGTGACTCGTTGTAGAAAATCGAACCATAAGTCTTGTTCTCTTCCGTTTTTTTCCCTATTAGATACGGAACCCTAAAAAGAGGCTGATAACAGTATACTATCAACTGCTTCAGTGAAGTTTTTTTTATAATAATTTTTGAATTTAAATACTTGATTTGCGCTTTTCGAGAAAATATCCCGAATAAAATTTGTTCATTTTTAAATACATTGACAATTTTTATGCAAAATCATTTCCCAAAAACCGACTGAATAAACCAAAAATTGCTATGGAATTTTGAAAGAGAAGGTGTGCTAGTTTTGTGGCCATGTGTATATTTGACAATATATACATTTTAACAATAAAATTATTGAGATTGGGATAAATTCGATATGACGATGAAACATAAAAAAACGATGCCCCTATGGTGATAATTATCTAAGAATATGATAAATAATATTCCGGTTGGGTGATCATGTCAAAATTATTAACATTTTCCATAGATATGAAAGCCCCACAATAATTCAATTGTCTTATTTCTTTTACCAGTCATATTCGTATCTCATACTCAAATGCAATATATTTAGCCGGTATAAAACGGCACCGATTATGAAACGGAGTACGTGAAAACGTACTCCTTCCCTTTCATGTGCAGTACGTTTTCGTTAAAACGTACTGCACATGATCCGTGGATGTTTGGACTGGTCGCTGTATGCCCGATAGACCAGCTATGAAATCGCTTTGCGACGTTTTTCATTTTCTTTTCGACATTGCTGTTTTTGGTATTTGAAAGGCAAAGTTCGTTAATGAATCGGTTTAGGGGAAAAGGGGGCTTAGAGAAAGAAGAAAACTAAAAATTCACTAACATCCGAATAGGGAATATGCATGAAAATTTTTTTTCGCTTGAATTGAAGCATGTTTACTTGACAAATATCAAGATAAAATTACTTTTTAAATAACTTTAAAAATAAGCGAGATATGAATGATTGAAATTCCCGATTAGACAAAGAGGGTGATAGCCCTCTTGATATGTTATGTGACGTCATATTACACTTTCACCATTTAAAATTCACGTAAAACTCCGTTTTTAGTATTTTTGCAAGAAAGAGACAGATAATAATCTTTAAAAGCTTATAGCTTCCTTGATATTTGTCGGATTTTAATTTCGTTTTTAAATATCATTACAATATTAACAGTACTTTCATATTCTGAAAATAAATGTGAAAAAAATTTTCATGCATATTCTCTATTGTGGTAGATCGATTTCGATCAACTTGTACTCCGTCCCTGGGTTAAAATTAGCCGTGTTCACGATGCGATTTCAACATCTCAGGATCCATCCGGCTTTTCTCAAATGTAAAAAGCCTATACATCAACTTCCACGTTTCTTAAGGGATTAATATCCAGAAACCGCTGATACAACTGACTTTCAATTTCCTAAAATTCAATTTTCTTCTGTATAAACAGAAGCCTCCAATTTCCAACACCAATTTCCATATTTATAACTTCAAAAATGACAAAGTTCGATAAAAACGTTCGTCCCTTATTTGATCCCCATAGGGGATGAATATCCAAAAACGCTGATACAATTTTATGTATAAACAGAAGCCTAAACACGAATTTCTATAATTCTAACTTCCATGCAAACTTTCATCCCCTATTTAACCTCCATAGAGGATGAATTTTTCAATTATTCTTAGTACTCACCTACGTTATATAAGGAACTTCCATGCTCCTAGACCCACCGGATTAGGCTGTGCGTAGTTAATCAGTTAGTAGAATAGGGAATATGCATGAAAATTTTTTTTCACATTTATTTTCAGAATATGAAAACACTGTTAATACTGTAATAATATTTAAAAACGAAATTAAAATCCGACAAATATCAAGGAAGCTATAAGCTTTTAAACATTATTATCTGTCGCTTTCTTGCAAAAATACTAAAAACGGAGTTTTACGTGTATTTTAAATGGTGAAAGTGTAATATGACGTCAGATAACATATCAAGAGGGCTATCACCCTCTTTGTCTAATCGGGAATTTCAATCATTCATATCTCGCTTATTTTTAAAGTTATTTAAAAAGTAATTTTACCTTGATATTTGTCAAGTAAACATGCTTCAATTCAAGTGAACAAAAATTTGCATGCATATTCCCTATTGTAGTAGATTTCTTACGAATATTTTTCGATACATTCAAGCCATCTCATACTGGATTAACATTACGTGTGATTATGATGTAATAACTAACTGACTCTCATCAAATCCTCCTACGATGATAGGAGAATAACTTGGTTTTCAACTTATCCAAAGTCGAATAAGTATATTCAAGACAAATTCCTGTATAACATTCCATTATAAATTATATTATCCAGCATTTCTATAGAATTCTAGAAGAATTTTTCGATGTATTCGAGAATATATTCTTCGATAAAATGGTTTATCAAGTTATGTTTATGTGCAAGTTTAATAGCACGGTCATGCATAGGGAAAAGTTTGAGTATATGTTGTCAATATTAATATTATAAAGCTGGAGAGTTTGAATGTTGGAACGCGCTAATCTTAGGAACTACCAGCCCGAATTTGAAAAAATCCTTTTTGGGATCGATAGCTGTTTAGCTATACGTGGCAGCTACGCTAAAACCAAACTTTTAAACGGCGCGAGAATGTGGAATTCTTTAAATATAAAAAATGTTTATCTAATAAAAACAACTTTTATATGAAATTCTTTTTCGTACAACAAATAGTGTAGGCACAGTGTCATTACGAAGCCTGCGCGTGCAGCTAGTTTCAACATATTAGAAAGCATTTTTATCCTACTGGATCTTAGTAAACGATAACTACTGCGCTACAAAGGACCCCGCACATTTCTTAGGAGAAGCCACTCTAGGTGAAGTTCGCTGGAATCTATATTTGTTATTCCTTTTGAGCTCCTGATCAAAAGTTTTCACGGTCAGACGGATAACGGACAGTTTTCTAGGTATTTGTCAACCGTCAAATGCCACTTCTGACACCGGATTTGAAATTTCAGACCCACAAAATACCCTTGTCTATACGCTGATACTCCTGTTTCGGTAAATAAAGCGAGTTATCAATGCTATTAGCAGCTGTCAACTGTCATATGCTAATTTCAACATCAGATTCGAAATCAGCGACCCGAAAAGGAAACTAGTAGGAAAGTAGGATAGTTTCCCCAGTAGGAAACTATCGAAAATGCGTTGAATATCGATTCCAGCTAATTTCAACGAGGGCAGCTTCCCCTAAGAAAATCTTGCAATAGATTGAGGTCCACACGCAAAAATCATAACTTCTTTCAGAGTATATGCGACAACTTGGCCCTTTTCACATTTCTGTTTTTAATAGGATTCATTTTTCTACTCACAATATGTTTTTCATATCTGTACTAATATTGCCTATATGATAAAACAAGAAAAATTGAATTATATCCAGAGAAAAATTTTATTTTCATTTGGAATCAAGAATTAAATTAAATTTTATCTACTTTTATTCTTAATACATTTGCAGACTACAGCTTAAAATTTAATATATCAGTTATGTTTTCGATGTTCAAACCCGAAATTCGATTTCCATAGTCTTTTGGACAAAATCAATCCTTCGGAATTAGTGGAATATATTTTCATATACAAATCAATTCCCTAATTGCTTTGAAAGGAGTGAAAAACCATTTTGAAGTTCACAAAAATACAAGTTTTGCCGTTGGTCTATAAGTGTAGTTGTGATTACGATCTTTGGAGAACGAAATCCTTACGAATAAGCTGCAGAAATAAGCTTGAAAGTGAGACTGCTCATGTCGATTTTCAAATTTTCACGAACACAACTCCTTAAGTTTTTTTTAATCGTGGCGTATTTGTTTGATCATTCTAGATTCAGCCTCTACAATCTATCTAACCAATCAATGGTCGTGGGTTCGAATCCCACTAGTTCCAAATTTAAATAAGTTTTTTAATTCAAACAATACAAATTTTGTTTGAAATTTAAATGTGTGTTGAAATATCTGTGTAAAACGTCACATAAGCTCTATATATAGCTAGTATATAAAATAATTATAGTTTTAATACCCGATATATAATATATCAGGGTATTTAAAGTTTAGTCCCGACTTTCGCAGAAAAAAATGTGTGTTCTAGAGCTGAAAAGTAAGGTCAAGTTCGTGAATGGGCAAAATCGAACCATTTTGAGGCAAAATGGGTAAAACTGTTCTTGTTTAAAATCGTAAGGGATTTAAATTTAAAGGTAAAAATATTCCCTTTTTTTTTTAAATAAATCAATTTTGTTTGACACTTTTTTCATCAATTTAGTATATACCGGGTATTTAAGCAACTAACTCAGTTAGTTGTTGGTTTTCTACTTTTTTTTTCCAATAATCATATATATATATATATATATATATATATATATATATATATATATATATAAAATATATATAAAATATATATATATATAAAATCCATTTAGTATGCAATTAATAATCTAGTAATTCATAAACCAATAGAAATAGTTAGAATTATTAGACGAAAATAGAAAATATAACCTCGATACTGGATATATAATTGTTTATGTAAATATTCAACAGGTTACGAGCCCCATAGTGGTTAGTAATTATCAGGAAAAGGCTTTACCCAGTACATAATGTCTAAATCACCCGTAGATATTTAATAAATTTAATTATTATCGAAACGATACTGTACAAGACGTCCCACCCATCTTAATCAATCAAACAATTTGTGCCGTATTCATTTGGTTTTTGGGGAAAATGTTTGAAATAAAAGTTAATAATATGTTAATAATGCACACTGTTTATTCGAAGCATTTTTTTTCGAAACCCAAATGAATATGACACAAATCTATTAAAAAATTTTGAAAACTGAGAGTTAAATCTCGGACAATATTATCAAAACAATGGTTTAGGCAAGAGATGAAATTCTGGAAGACTTCGATGACCTCATACACCGGATAATAAAATGTGTAGAACGCTTCCAGATACTTCCAGGAAGCTCCCATCCCTAGACCCAACATAGATCATGCACTTCCTTAAAGAAACGGGGTTGAATAACGTTCTTTAAGTCGAGAATATTGTTCGACAAGTAACAGATGATGGAGCACTCACTTCTTCAGAGTAGATCGTCTTTGATATCTGATATGTTTTTGGTATATGAAAGGGCAAGTTCGTTAATGAATCGGTTTACGATAAAGGGGGACTTAGAGAAAGAAGAAAACACAGAATATTATCACTCTTAATATTAGGGTATTAAATCAAAATCAAAAAGGGTATTCGTGGAAAAATACACTTTGCCGAAAAAGCTAGAAATTCACTAATATCCGAATTGCGGTAGTTCGATTTCGATCAATCTGTACTCCACCCAAGATTTCTATGTCTATGCAAAAGAAGATTTATAAAAAAAAATCGCCGTGTGAGTTTCTTAAATGTAAAAAGCCTAAATACCATCTTCCACGTTACTAACATTAGGAGATGAATTTCCAAAAATGCTGATACAACTCACTTTTATTTATAAACAGAAGCCTAAACACCAATTTCCATATATCTAACTTCAAAAAAGACGAACTCCCATACAAACTTTCATCCCTTAACCCCCTTAGTAGATTGTTTTCAAAAAAGTTTTCCCTTTTTTAGTCCTCAAGGAATATTCCTGTGCAAAATTTCATGTTTCTAGACCCACCGGTTTAGGCTGTGCGTTGTCAAATATTTGTTCATATAATCATCGAAAAGCCGCCCGATACCTGCACATTGTGGACCGCCACTGATAGTCACCTGTTGTTTGTGGTGCACGATGCCACCCTGTACAAATATCAGCACGTAATAACACGAATATAGACGTATATAATGATGTTTTTTCCCTCATAACGGCATATATATGAACTTCTCCCTACTTATCGATTAATATTACAACGGATTCCGTTGCGCAGGTCAAAACCCATCTGGAAAATTTGTTGATAAGATAACCGAATCAGTGGTACTCGCATTAATTTATTGAAAGTCGTTCGACAAGATACCGTTTTTTTTTTGGCCAATATTAATCAAATTCTAGAAAATATTCGAAACAAACTGTAAAAGGGTGAAAAACCAATTGAATGTTTAATATTTATTGTGAAAATCAGTGATTTTATTAACGGAAACAGGTTTGTTCGAAAAAATTTTCTATGAAAAATTCATTTTGTATTAAAACAAAACAAACAAAAAAATACCGGCGTTAAAAAATTGATAGATCTGTTTTTTGTTTTCTAGAATCGTATTGTGTCAAAACCAATCAACGTGAATTTGTTTTACGTATAAGTATGGCCTATAGACGGCCGCTGCCATTATTGATTTCGCTGTTATTTTTGGCAATTGCAAATGGCCAGGAGAATACTAACAATGAATTGTTAAAGGATGCATTAGAGATGATTTATCGTCGTCAAAATAGTATCGAAAATAATCCACAAACAGATGAAACGGTTTTTCTAAAACCGCATAATTATGGAGGTGTTCCATATTTAGATGGTGTGGATGAACCACGACTAAATGACCCAACAGATTTTGAACAATATCGCCATTTGATGGATTCATCTTCGTCTGCTTCAGGTAAATTCATTCATTTTCAATTGCATATTACCAAACAAAATTCTATTGCAAACTTACCAGAAAAAATTTTCCAATTATCTGAAACAATCAAGAAATATTCATTAAAAATTTACTGTAACAAATGCACGGGGGCTTTTTTTGTTTGTAAAACCGAAAAATTACCCACTTTTGAGAAAAATGGGCGATATCAGATTTGGATTTTTCTGTTACGCAGAAAATTGGAACTAGAAACTAGAAAAATTTTAAGCAATGGCTGAGAATCGAATATTTATATAGAAACATAATCATTCTAGGACCCGTTTCGATTCCCTTCTAAGTAATTACAGCGCAGTTTCGCGAAAAATGGAGAAAATCCGACAAAACCCTTTCAAAAATACTATTCTTCGCATTAGAAATGTATATTACGCAGAAAATCAGAACTAAACTATATGGTAAACAATTTTAATGGTTGTTCATTTCAACCATTCTACGACACAGGGGCTTTGCGAGGGTGGTGTACGTAGTGCGGATGACAAACTCCCTCATTAAAAATAGTATTCTTCGCATTAGAAATATCTTTTACGCAGAAAATCAGAACTAAACTAGATGGTAAACAATTTTAATGGTTGTACATTTCTATTTGATTCGTAATATTCTAATAGAAACTTAACCATTCTACGATCCCTGGTGCGGTGCACCACGGTCCTCAGAGCTCAAGATACAAAAACCTAAGAAAATATTTCGAGAAAAAAAAAAATTAGTGTATGTACACTCCCGTTCAATAAAATTGAACAGACCTGAAATGTTAATTTTCTTACATTTCATAAAACTCCTCACTTTTGTGACTCTCTGTATAATTATTCATTTATAAACAAAGATAAGTAGTATATATTTTAAATATGAAAAAAGAAATTGAAGTATAGTAAAAAACATTTACTACAAGAATAATAAAAATTGTGAAAATCCATTATTTATTATTTATTTATAGTTAAGTACGAATCAGCGCATGAGTACCGGAATCTATTCTGCCAAAATTTGTTTGTCCAATTCTCTTCAATCAGTAAAGCATCTGAAAATAAATACAATTAACTTTAATTTTGGCGCCGATTCAGGTGTTCTAATGATGAGTCATCATGACCCCGGTAAATCCGAATCACGGTATATTGAGGCCCGGTAAATCGAGGTTGTACTATAGCTATAACTATGTAGATAATTTTGGATACCAAAAAAATAAAAAAAATATCGGCTACAGATATATATGTACGTAATAAATATCTGCGCACTACTGCAGAATAAATTCGGACTTTTCTACAGGAGGGGCCCCCAAGAACGTCACGACACCGCTGCTAAGACACGTTTCGATTACCCACAATGTAATTACGGCACAGCTCTTAAAATGGGGGAAAACCGATATACCACTAGCAAAAATAGTATTATTAGCATCAGGACACCTTAAAGTGTAACGATTAAAAATTGATTTTGAACCTCTGTGTCGAAACAATGTTTCGAACAAAAGTTGTAAATACCTTAATAGGGAACAACTTTGTAACAAAAAATTTTGCTCGCTTTTTTACTTTTTTCATTCCTACCGTTTTTGATATAAAATTTAGGGGAAAAATTTAGGAGAGTGAATTAGCCAGTGAATTAGCTAACTCCTTTGCTAAGGTATCTGATTTTTCGTTTCCTTCGAAACCACCCGGCACCCAGATCAATTTAACATTGTTCCATTTTACCAGTTTCAGAAGTTCCTCCAGAGAATCCTTGACTACCTTTGAGGTGACGTCAGTTCTTTGGTAGAAACTTTTTCTCATAAACTCAATAGTTTTAAGCTCAAAAAACCATAAGTACTTGTAGATTCCAGAATAAATTAATACTTTTTACACATCTATATGTATATTGATGTAAAATAAACTATACTCTCACTGATTAAGAACTTCGTATGTACCGGATATTTAATAAAACTCAATTAGTCATTACATTTCTTGTTGTATTATATTTTCTACAAATTTTAAAGCCCTCTTGCCCCAGTTTGCGCCTCCTTGAGTATGTATAAAATTAACTCAGTTATTCGTGAAATTTCTTGTTGTATTCAATATTCCGCCAATTATGACGGCACCTAGCGCCATTAATGCGCCCCTCTGATCCAGTGAACGGATCAGAGGGGCACAGAATTACAGATGAAATTATAAAATTACAGATGATGAAATCACCCTACCCTATGAAGTATTTTACAATGACAATTCTTCACCAACAGCCGATGACATGGAACAGCAACAACAACCGTCAAAACCCAAACGTAAGCATTCAGTGTTTCGTGAGCGTACAAACGATGGCGAAATCATCTATCCAAAATATAACGACATACCCCAACAAAACAACGACAACTTAGAAAATGAATTAGACTACATGAATCTCTTACAAGAATACTGGCAACGATATCTGGCACAACGAGAATACACTCATCCGCGACCACTACAGTACGAAGACCCAGCTCCAACTAAACGGAACACTCATCGACGATTACCCTATACCATCCACTCCGATAACATTGTCATGAAGAAACGTTTCCCCGTCGCAAAACGTTCATCAAACTCACCAAAAGCCACGAAAAAAACTGATCCAAAAGTTGAACGTGATTTAAGTAATATTTTCGGTGGGAGCAGTAGTACCATTAAACCAGACGACGAAACGAAAAAAGCCAAAATACCCAAAAAAGTGATCATCTCAAATAATGAGATGAAAAAAAACATGACCACAAAACAAACAGAAAATTTAAATATTAAGAAAAAATCAATCGATTGGTCCAATTACTTTGGCATCGATAAACGTAAGAAGAAATCCCAGCCCCAAAATGAATGGATTATCGAACAATACAAAAATACAATGAAACAAATTAATAAAATGAATGATGATGTTGCGCATGAGCAGAAACAACGTCGTGACGATACCAAATTGGATGTTATTAAAGATAAATTACGTAATATCGAAGATATGATCATCGATGAGGCATTAAAGTATACGGGAGCACATGAAGGTGCTGATATCGATTCGAAAGAGATACAAGAGGTTAAGGAGAAAGTCATGTCACGTTTAGCGGCTGTCTACAGTTTGGAGAAAATGCGACGGGCTTTAGGTGAATTTAAGAAAAGTATTGCAGAACAACGTCAACAGTTAAAAGAGAACCAATTGAACAGTGATATTGAATTGTTGGAATCAGTTGATTCTGATACAAATTCGGAGAGTCATGATAATCGAGAACGAAATCGAGATAGTACAACAACTTCGGCCAGCAATGAACATGTTAATCGTATACCGAATAAAAAGGATATATTGATGCATTCAAATCAGAATAAGGATAACAATATTCTAAATCAACAATCAGGTTTCTAATTTTCTTGTTGTTGGTTATCCCCCATGAACCGTATCCGGAAAAAACTCCGACCTTGAACGAAACCAATTTAAAAAAATGTATCTTTAGTTTTTCGGGTTTAGTTTAAAATTGTGACCGTTAGAGAGTGATTTATGTATTCTAAGGAAATTCGCTAAGTTGAAGCAGCTCTGCGTAACGAATTTTTTTTTAATTTTTGAATGTTTTAAATCTATTTTTTTCTGAATAAACAACAAAATCCACATAACATACAAAATCTTTTTAGAAAAAAAACCTACATTACCGGCATAATTTTCTAATTGTTAGTTTAGGGCATTTTGGTTTGATTTTAGGGGCTTTTGAAGTCACTCAAACTAACATTATATTGCTTGAGAAATACCTAAACTGTTTTCATCCGACATATTGAATATTGATGCCAACTGACGCTTACACGTCCTTATAATTTATTACAACTATTTATATCGTTTCTTTCTTTGTAATAAATTCAACTATTATTTGTTTTCCTCATTCGCGATTTCTGTTTTAATCGAAGAGGTTATGTTTGAAGCTAAAATCCGGTTTGCGTTGTTATTTTACGCAGAAAATCAAATATGATCAATATGGCCGTAACTATAAAAGTATATCAATGGACAAAAAAATGTAATCGTTGTATCGAAACTCATTCAGTTTAGAATCCCGTAATCCGCGTAACCTTCATAATCATAGAGATAATATATATGGAGTAGGCGCGTGTAAATGGAAACGTCCCGTCAATAGAAAGAGAATCGGGTAGGTTCAGCTTTCTCTTTTTAATGACTAATATATAACATAGAGATAATATATTCTCTATGATATATAATGACAATATATCATAGAGTATATATTCTCTCTATGTTATAATATTAGTCATTGAAAAGAAATAGGTCAACCTGCACAATTTTCTTTCTATTTGAAGGACAACTTTTGACTCGGCTTGTCTACTCTATATATATATTATCTCAATGTTATCCGCATACAAAAAACTCACACTAATAAAGATTATTAAAATAATCAAAGAGAACTCTAGGTTTTTTTGAAATTATATTTCAAATTTTGCCCCTATTCCTAGAACATTTGTTTGTATTTTATAAATACGTATTTCGACTACAATGTAGTCATCATCAGTATGAATTAGGTAATCGTAACTATCTCTGAATCCATATCCCAGAGATAGTTACGATTAGCTAATTCATACTGATGATGACTACATTGTAGTCGAAATACGTATTTATAAAATACAAACAAATGTTCTAGGAATAGGGGCAAAATTTGAAATATAATTTCAACTCACACTAAATTGATTTTAATGAATTTCAGATGAACATATTGAAGAATGTGATATTTTAGAAGTCATTCAGAGACAATGTAGCCATTTGGCAACAAAAGCAGGGGAACAATTAGTACAACCACTTTGTATGTTACATCAATTGTGTACATTATGCGTAAGTGTAAGATAAAAGTACTCACTAAAGGCTAGTTTACATCAACATGCATGGTTATTAGTAATGGAAGCGTTGATGTAAACTGAGCTTAAAGTTCACAAATTAATTCGATTTTTGTCCAGCAGGGTATTGATGAATCCAATGATAGTCAACAGAACATTATCGAAAATTCCGATTTAGGCTGTTACTACATGTATGCAGCGGAAAGTGAACACGCCTGCGCTGGTGAGACACAATGTCGACGTCGTGCTAACTATGCGTTGAATTCATTACGTGACGCACATACTCGACCGATTTTCACATCAGATATGTGTCCTCACAATGCCATTTGTATTGAAAATGTTTTGGAGACTGCAAAACGTCGATTATCATTTTCGCCATACATAATGAGCCGACGTAATATTTAGATAAATTAATAAAAATTTTATAACCAACAAAAAAAAGAAAAAAAGAAAAAAACAAAACACAAATCTGAAAAAAATGTATTAATTATTTATATTAGAATTATTTTATTTAAAAATATATATTTTATTGAGCAATGCAACTAAGTTGTCTGGATCAAAGATCAGTTTGGAAGAGATGTTTTGCTTCGCTGTTGTTGGGTGCAGGACATACATGCGCAATCATTACGAAAACCACCTGAGCTAAGCGCGTTCTAAATGTTTGTTACCGTAAAGAGCTCACGTAAGACACAAATACTATTTACTATATATTAATACATACAGTCTGTATTCAAAAGCATTTCTAATAGTAAATAAATAAATAAAATATTTACTATAAAACCATACATACATGCATACATACATATACTTACAAACATCTGCTTGTGGTATGATGTAAATTGATGTCATTTAACTGCCAAGAGTGGGGATTTAGTGATGTCCACTTAATTTATAATATTATTATTCATTACGTATGCACACACACACACACACTACAGACTATAGAGTACCCCCACTATTTTATTTCTTTATGAAGCATTGTGTAATTATTATAGTAAATAATATTTAACTTTATATAAACATATATATATATATATATATATCTGGATGTGAATACTATTTGCGCAAGCGTCAACTCTACGTTAACAAACATTTAGGAAACTATGGTTATTAAAAAAGAGTTGCCAAACTTTGGGAATAGATATCAGTTATCAAAATTGGAGTATCCAAAATTTTGTGCTATCGTCTCCAAAAGTAGTGTTCCAAAATTTTCAACTTGATTAGTGCCGAATCTATTCGGTTTTCGAAAAAAAATGCATCGAACAAAAGTTGTTGTTATTTTAATAACGAACAACCTTTTACATTTTTTTTTTTCAAAAATTAAATTGATTCGACTTAAATTAGCTGTAAAAAAATTCGAGGAAAACTACTTTTGAACTCGCTAGTACATATTTTGCTTATGTACATACTAGGCTCCAATTCATTAGGACGCGAAGTCCCTTAACTGAAAATGTTATTCGTCCATGTCAATCTTTGCTGAAAACAATATCATTTTCGAGTAGGGAATTTTTGAAGAAACTCTTTTGACAAGAATAGTTAATATGAAAAATTATATACATCTTAGTGAGGATCGAAACTATGTCCTCTGGTGTCGTCACTTTTAAGGTCTCCATACTGAAAGGCAGCAATGGATGGATAGACGCTACGTTTAAAAAACAAAAAAGGAACTTTACACCTTATTGAATGTGTCAAAAAGACATAATTACCAATATAAGACAATGAACGAAGAAAATAGTGTAAAAAATATAACTAAGAAATTTTTACGAGAATGGGTCCAGAAATACTTTGGCTTCGAGTCTAGAGAAAAAGTCATATATTCATGAGTACACTCAAATTAAATCGAAAAATATTGACATGAACTTCATTTTCATGATTCGACACAAATGAACTGTAAAATTTTGAAAAAGAAACGGAACTTTTTATAGTCCATAAAATACAGCCCTAAATTTGCTATAAATCGATCACAAAATTTATACCGGTCTTAAAAAGGTTGTTTTTAGCATAAAAAATAAAAGCTCAATTTGCTGCAGATAAACCACAATTTTAAAACCGGTCTTAGAAATGGCATCATTTTTTGCTCAAATTAAGGGGTAAAGACACTTTTTGAGAATACTTCAAACAATATATCCAATTGGGGGTAACAGGAAAATGTCGGCAGTGCGTATTCACAAGCAATAGCACCTTTTTATTACTTGCTACCACTTTTATGTATCAAAATCTAGGAGAGTACGTAAGGAAATTGAAAAAGATTCCAAACTGTGGATTTAGTGAGCATTTAGAAACAAAAATTGTTTATAAAAAATCGTTTGCATCTGAGCTTTTTTGTTTTAAAGCTCTACACAAAATTTAAAGTCGAGTGATTAAAAACTCGGCGATCTAGATAGTCGACAAGATAAAGCAATGTGTTTTTAAGATAAAGATGTTTATATCGATTTTCGATCTATATTCAAATTTAGATCGTTACCGCTTGATTTGAAAGTAGACTTATTCCTGATTTTTCCCACATTCTTGACCTTAAGAAGCATCTTAAAAACCGATTTCAAAATTCTAGAGTGACGTCACCCAACTGTACAAGAAGCCGAATGAAAGCGATTCAACCAAAGATGAGTAGTTTTCCAAAAGAATCTGCGCATCTATGTCCTGCACAAATATGACATTTGAAAACACACACACACACACACACGAAAAAACGGTACTAATTTACCAGTACTCGGATTAATTTTAGCCGTCGACATGAGTATACAAATCCATAAATTTCTTCCCTATCCCCTGTTGTGTCCTATTTCTCTGGCGCGAACCAGCGAACCAAAACAAATCCATAGTTATATCTATCTATATCACCCACTTATATACTACGAGTGGATGGAACATATTTTTATTCAATTATTATATATTAAGTGTTAACAAAAAATATAAATAAAACCCCAAAAAAAAAAAACAAACAAAGATAAAAATATTATTATGTGAGATAAAAAAAAGACAAAAAACTTTATTGGATTCACAATATGGATTTCACATTCGGCGGATAAATTTCTGTCTTGAGTGATAAAAAAAAAAAAAAATATTTGTGTAAAAAAAATGTATGTATAATAAATAAAAGACAATAACAAAACCAATAGTTACGTTAATTTACCAAAAAATTGTAAGAGTATCGGGTTGGTCCTGTCCTCAGCCCCTCGATCTAGGGGGGAGTCTAAACCAGAGGTGGGCGCAGACAGCTCGTCTGAGCCTTACGGGCTCTCCATAAGCTGGGTGAGAGTAAGTAAAGAAGGTATGTTTTGAAGCAAGACGGAACGATGTTTCAATACAGGTTGTCCTACCGATTATTGCCCAATAATTATATAGTATAGTCTATAGTATAGTCAATATTTTATTTTTTTTGAAAAACAAATTATGCGAAAAATAATTTCCACTACTACAAATAGTACTTTTCACTTTTTCAATTCAAAGTAGACTAACTCGAAGAACTCAAATTCCCACTTTATGTAAAATTTAACTTAATTCATCAAATTCCCATGACACTATACTGAGCATACTCATACGAAGAAAAAATAATTAAATCAGGTAAATAATTCTTTATTAGTTCTCGGATATGAATAGTAAAATATTTAGACAAATTATTTGAAATTTCCAAAACTATAATTCTATTTAAATTATCCTTTGCAAAAATTTCCCTCTTTTATTACAATGGTCCAGCGGTAAACTTAAAGGTTCAAAAGATTTATATATATATTTTATATATTTTTATTTTATTCATACACAAATATGATATATACTAAAAAGGTACATTTTATGACCCAAATTACCAGCTCAAAGTTCCAGAGTATGTATTGAATGATTGTATGTATTATTTACTTTGTATAATAGTGACCATAAAAAAGATTTGGTATTATTATATTTTTTTCAGAAAATGTTATAATTAAAAAAAGAAAATATTAATAATTGGTAGTTACCCTGTATTAACTCTATCTCTCTTCCCTACCTCTCACTCAGAGCTTGGCGGAGTCAACTCTTGCCCACCTCTGGTCTAAACTCTAAATCAAGGCACCTGGGCGATAGTTTCAAGAGACGCCAAATTAGTATGTTTTGAAAAAAACTCGTTTAACTGTTAGCAGCAACTAATAACTTAAGTCCCTGATATCTGCAAGTAGGGTCAAAAGAAGCCCCACATAAGTTAAAATACAAGATTCGATAAAAAAAAAGTACCTAAAAATTCAGATAAATTGACTCCTGCACCGAGGGTTCCGTACCATATACAAAACCCTTTATGTACAGATTCGATATGAATAGGGAATATGCATGAAAATTTTTTATCACATTTATTTTCAGAATATGAAAATACTGTTAATACTGTAATAATATTTAAAAACGAAATTAAAATCCGACAAATTACAAGGAAGCTATAAGCTTTTAAAGATTATTATCTGTCTCTTTCTTGCAAAAATACTAAAAACGGAGTTTTACATGTATTTTAAATGGTGAAAGTGTAATATGACGTCACATAACATATCAAGAGGGCTATCACCCTCTTTGTCTAATCGTGAATTTCAATCATTCATATCTCGCTTATTTTTAAAGTTATTTAAAAAGTAATTTTACCTTGATATTTGTCAAGTAAACATGCTTCAATTCAAGAGAACAAAAATTTTCATGCATATTCCCTATTGTTCAAAGCGGGGCACCTGCCCCGGACGACAGTTTCAGAGGGCGTCAAGTTCATATGTTTGATAAAATCTTGTTTTACTGGGTGCATTCAGAAAAGCGGGCAGTGCAACATAGTACGGCGGTAGCAGCAACTTCGCGTAAAATTTAAACCTAACTTTTAAAACGTTTCTAAAAATTATTTGAGTGTCTAAAATTACGTCGATTACTTTCCAAAACATGACTTTCAAGAAGCTTTTCCCAATATTAGTATAGCTTTAAGGATGTGCTGTACATTACCAACGACATCTGCAAGCTGCGAGCGAAGTTTCAGCAAGCTAAAATAATGAAAACCTACCTACGTTCAACAATGAGTCTGAAACGTCTAATTGGTCTCGCGATCCTAGCCATCAAAAATAGAACTGCCGATGAAACGATTTTTGATGAAGTTTTAGACTCATTCACGGAAAGGAAAGCTCGACGTGTAAAGCTGTAGTAAATAAGTAATAAAGAGTGCAAATTTATTTAATGATTTTTATTCTCCTAGTCACAAAAATTCCCACCCTGTACATTTTTTTTCTGAGTTTTTTGAAATCATCATCTCAAATGCTGGAAGGAAGGGGAGCCAATGTCAAGTGTTTTGTCCCTGTTAGGAAAATCGTAGATCTGGGACAGACTGCCCTTGCTTAGTCGCTTCATGAAAAACTTCAAAATAAAAGTTTCCGTTTGCTCGCAATTATTCCTTTTGAGGAAAAACGGCTGTGACAATGAGACGAACATGACGAAGCCATTAGGGGTCGTTGTTTGAGTAACCAAAACCAGTCCAAGTGGCCAAGCGGTCTAAGGCGTTATGTCTGCGCAGTATCCACACTTGGAAACTGGGAGGTTATGGGTTCGAATCCCGACAACGGCAGTTTGTCAATTATTAAGAAAAAAAGGGGCGGTTAATTCACTAAACTATCGGCGTATGGACAAGAACGAAGTAACTATGCTTGAGAAGGTTTTCTGCAGTTTCCTTCACGAACTCCAGATGAATATCGACATAATTCCTATCATAGTCGGCTGCAGCCGCATATCCTGCCAATTCCTAGTCTATACACAAAAATTCCTTCTACTCCACTAACATCCGTACACCCTTAGGCATCACAATGGACCTTATGGTCGAAGTGTAGCCCGTTCAGGGCAGTCTCTACAATCTATCTATCTCTTGAGTAACCAAAGCTTAAGAATAAAATAATCTGTAATTTACTCTTCAGGATTTTTTTAACGGATGGTCAAAGAATAGAAAATTATTATTTTCGAAAATTGGTAAATTCAAAAATTTAATTTTTTAATATTGTTTTTCAGCCTTGAAAGTAACCGTGCGTTGTGCGTTTCGAAAACGATCAACTCTACGAAAAAATGATAAGAGGTAAATTCGGGTAAAATATATTCGGTCATTCGGCTTGACAAAAAAAAATTGGGACCATATTTTTTGTACGACAGAATCTTGATCCATATGCAGGGGTCTGCCTCAAACGTGAATATGCAAAAAAAAAATTCGAAGAAACGAATTCGAGATTTTTACTTCGTCTAAAGAGGGTTTTAAATGCTCGATGCTGCGAAAACCATCTTGAACGTGACTTTATTTCCCTCAAAGCGGTCCGTATAATTGGAGTTCTACTGTATTGAATTATTAAATATATATTTCTAGGTTTCGAGGTCACTTTCGATATCCCGATACGTAGAACTGGTCTTGTCAGTTACATCATTTCAATTATTGAATAATTGTTAAGTAATCATACGGTATACTAGTCATGATATATTAGCCATGTCAAATAGAACACATACGATCATAAATTACATTGCGTTGCGTACGCTCTACTACCAAGAACATCACTACACAATACAATTTCTAAAGCAACGCTTTTTTTGTTTGTTAAGAATTCCAAGAATAAATATACATATTCTACGAATATTTCTCGCTATTCTGCTGCTTCCTTGTTTTATACAGCGTGTCCATCAATATTTTATAAAAACGTCCATTCTTTGTTGATAACACGCAACAAAAATTCACATATGAATTTGTATATCCTATATACATGTAATATGTATAACATAGGTCCCAAATTTGTAACGGTTTGAACTATTAAACTTAGGGAAAACAACTTTGACTCATAAACTGATATAATTAAACTATTTCCGGATGTCTGTCTGTCGGTCGGTCTGTATGACAACAAGATAACTCAAAACCGAAGAAAAAAACATGCATCGCTCCATAAAAATTTATCTTTTCAAAATGGTAAAAGAAAAGTTCCAGTACAAAACAATTCCTCGTCTCAAAAAATACAAACTACATTGATATAGAACTCAGTATATACAAGGCTTTTTGAAACATTTAACTCAGTTGTTAACATTACTTATTCATTCGGGCGATACATTAAAAAATCTTTTCTTTCATTTTCCACCCTGTAACTGAGAATGATCAAAATCGGTCCACGTAACTTCACACAAAAATATATACTTTAAACCGTAAAATATAGAACAGAAATTTCAAATACAACAACTTGTGTTCATAAACTGATTAGTTTTACCATAATTTCAACTCAAACAGTACAACACACACTGATATAGAACTCAGTATATACATAGTATTTAAAACAATTACTTGTTACATCTTAAACAATACCGAAAAAGTATCTTTTACAAAAATTCAAGAATCCTTTTTTTTTTTACCTGATCTCTGATAACAACAGAAGAAAAAGAATATTATCCTTGGGCCACCTAAAAAATAATTGTTTATTCTTCTTTTTTTTTTTTTTTTGAAATTTACTAGGTAATACACAAATCAATGATATTTATCTGACGTCATAATCTTTTTAAATAAAGTGAGATCGTATGATAGACGTATCATCAGACAAAGAGACTAGATAACTGTTCCTGGTTTTATAAATGTGGTTAAAGAGAGTATATAGTTATGTGCTAGCATTTAGCATACATGCTAGTGTATATTCTCATCATCAGTTAATTTAGTAACAGTCCTAACATCATCATGTACTAACAGACATCATCATATATACGAGAACCATCCGTGTTTTGTTTATTCAAAAAAATATGAATAGTATTCAAATGAATCACAATTGTTTATAACAATTATAATTTGGGAAACAAGTTTTGAATCAAACCATCGAAAAATGGCAGCGTATTCACCGACAACGGATCGTAAAACAGAGCGTAGTTACATTATGGAAGGACGACAAATGTATTCAGAAGATCAGGTAATTTGAATAAACTTGTTTCATTTGTTGTATGTGAAATGTATGCAATTGTTGTAACATAACTGTTGTGTTGTAGGCCAGTAGCATCGAATCGAATGAACATGCTTTTGATGATATGAAACAATTAATAGGGGTAGGTGTTTAGACTTTATACAAAACTGTTATCAATTCGAGATTGCGTTACCTCGTTTTGAACTGACTCCCACGTTTATTTATATGTTACAGGATGCAGATGAGAAACTGAATACGTTACCGATGGCGAGTTTTAATTTTATTAATTCGATTATTGGAAGTGGTGTTATTGGTATGTGATTCTTTTTTTATTTGAAAATTTATAATTGAGAGTGCGGTATCATCTGAAGACGAAAGCTTTATACTTATTTTTTCGAATATTCTTCCCGGATTAAAATTTATTTTTCCTGAATAAATATCATTCTAAAGAAAAATGTGTTTAAAATAATTCTAAGATATGCGCGGATCTTCAGAAAAATATGTTCCTGTTTCAATCGTTGTAGGAATTATTAGTATTTAAGAATATTTTGACCAATGTTTCACTGTATTCAGTAAGTCTTTGTCGCTGGTTATCCAATTAGTTTAGTGTCTTCCACTCTTGTATTATTTTATGTGTTACAATGTGAATCATAGGATTTCAATCGAATCCATTCTGTTTTCGATTGAAGGTGCATCGAAATAATAGGGAATATGCATGAAAATTTGTTTTCACATTTATTTTCAGAATATGAAAATACTGTTAATGCTGTAATAATATTTAAAAACGAAATTAAAATCCGACAAATATCAAGGAAGCTATAAGCTTTTAAAGATTATTATCTGTCTCTTTCTTGCAAAAATACTAAAAACGGAGTTTTACGTGTATTTTAAATGGTGAAAGTGTAATATGACGTCACATAACATATCAACAGGGCTATCACCCTCTTTGTCTAATCGGGAATTTCAATCATTCATATCTCGCTTATTTTTAAAGTTATTTAAAAAGTAATTTTACCTTGATATTTGTCAAGTAAACATGCTTCAATTCAAGTGAACAAAAATTTTCATGCATAGTCCCTATTAAGCTTCATGCTTTATGCCGGATGGAACCGTATTTATAGGTACGAAATATCATTGCCAAGATTTTAATTAATTAAATTTTGTGAATTTTTAAGGGATACCATATGCCTTACATGAAGCGGGATTTGGTTTAGGGATTATTTTATTAACTCTGGTTGCATATGTTACTGATTATTCGTTAATATTAATGGTACGATCTGGACATCTATGTGGGCAGTATTCATACCAAGGTATTATGGAATCGGCATTCGGACGTACTGGATATTTTCTGTTGGGAATTTTACAATTTATGTATCCATTAATCGGTAAGAAATTTTGTTCATTGCGTAAGGTGGTAAGACCGTTCTGAAAAATCTGGAATGGTTCTTAGATTCGAACTCAAAAGTTTTGTGACTAAAATAATTCTCTCTGCTGCGCTTTCTTAAATGAAGAGTAGGTCAGGGTGGCGAATGACCTGGGAAACTAGGAAATATCTGAGAATTTTAAGATTCTGGAAAAGTCTAAGGATAATTTTCGTGATATGTCCTTCTTTATATATTTTCATACTCCTTGTATGAAATGATTTCAGACATTATCTCGTAAACCGCCCATCAAATCGCCAAATTACTACGATTTTCATGTTTTTTGGGTCCACATTACCTTATATAGTGAATTTTACCCCAATCGGGAGCAAAAATTATTTTCGAAATTTTTGCGTTTTTTTTTAAGGTAACACCCTTAGAAAAATCGAAAAAATCATAAAAAATGTTTAATCATCGATTTGAATGAAAATTAGTATATAGGTTAATTTGGACCCAAAAAACACAAAAATTTGGTTGGTGTGTCGATTTGACGAATAGTTTCCGAGATACGTCATTCTTTATACGATTTCATGCTCCTTTCCAGGCGATATCTCGTAAATCGCTCACCAAATCGTCAAATGTATACGATTTTCATCATTTTTGGGTCCAATTTAGCATATATCGAGAATTTCATGTAAACCGGGAACAAAATTTTTGTTTCGATTTTCTTTCTTTGTTCCTTTTTTCTTAGAACAAATCGAAAAAATTGCAAAAAAATTTTTAGGCATCAATTTGACTAAAACTTATTTAATAAGGAAAATTAGACCCAAAAAACACAAAAATCTGGTTGGTTTAACGATCTGACGAATAGTTTTCGAGATATGCCCAACTATACGAGTTTGATTACCTGTTTATATCCGGAAAATAATCTCGATTTCGTTCAGAAAAAGTTTTAATGAGACACAAAATTTTCGAAAAATGTTCACCGCAATCAGAGAACTTCAATCACAATCCTGTCAGCAGCATTCAAAAGCCATAACATCGGAACGATTGTGAATTTCGCTCTAATATTTTCAGATTGATATCATTTCCAGAAGGTTTTACTCCCCACCGCAAAACAAACAAAAAATTTTATGATAATACTGATGTTTGTTTTTCAGCTATGGTATCCTATAATGTTGTTGTGGGCGATACAATAACAAAAGTATTAGTACGTGTAACAGACAGTGGCCCCGATTCGATATTTGCCAAACGAGCATTTATTGTATTCGTTGCAACACTTTTTATAACAGTCCCACTATGTTTGTATCGTGATATTGCAAAATTAGCAAGAATATCATTTTTAAGTTTGTTATGCGTTGCCTTCATATTGTTAGCGATTTTTATACGTATGGGAAGTATGGGCGAAATTGTGTATGTCATCCATTTTATTTTATTCCATAAGTTTGTTCCATATGTATGTCCAGAATTCAATAGAATCACGTTTTCCCTTATTTTAATAGACCTGTGTACAAAGGGGTTATATAAGCCAGTCCAAGTGGTCCAGTAGGTTAAAGCACTCTATTTGGGACTGGGAGGTTGCTGGTTAAATTACCAACGGCTGCAGTTTATCACTTAAATTAATTAAAAGGATAAAAAAAATTAATGGGATGCTTAATTGGCTAAACTGTCGGCGTATGAACAAGAACGAAAGTAACCGACTATGCTTGTGAAGGTTTTCGGCAGTTTCCCTCCACAAACTGCAGATGAATATCGGCATAGTTTATACAGTCGCACAGCCTATCAATTCCTAGTCTACAAACTAATTCCTTGCCCTTAAGAGGTCGGTAAAATTGGCCTTTCAAATATCAAAAGGACTTCACACACCAAATTCCATCCCGATCGGTTAAAATTGTAACCGCTAGAGCCAATAACCATCACATATTTAAGCCAAAACTATTGGGCGTATGAAAAAATGTTTCAAACTAAATTTTTGTATTCAAAAGTTTCCTCTCTATCGCACTGCTTCAAAGCGTTCAAAACAATGTACAAAAACACAGTACATGCGTTGATAAAGAACTCAGTATATATACAGATGATTCAAACAACCTAATTCCATCAATCTTCTTCTGGGCCTACAAATAGAGCAAACGTTGATCTCATATTATTTCTGGTTACATAATTCTATTTTTCTGTTCCAAGACCAACACATGAAAATTCATGGCGATTTGCAAATTGGGATATCATTCCATCGATTGGAATAATGGCATTCGGTAATATATAATACGGTCTTTAAAGCAATATTGAGCGAAATGAAAGGAAACATATGAACTATGTTACAAAATAAATTGGGTAAGGGGTTAGAAATGCTGCCCCATAAAATAGTGGGGAAGAAAATCCTGAGTACATGTTGACAGTTTATGGTTACTAATCATTTCTCTCAGTGGATTGATCGATCTAGTGCTTCAAAATAACTAATAATTCAAATTTATTTTAGCATTCATGTGTCATCATAATACCTTTTTAATTTACACCTCAATTGAGAATGCATCCCAAGAAAAATGGGATAAAGTAACACATGCAAGTATTCTTACCAGTTTCTTGGTTGCATGTTTATTTGGTGTTGCTGGCTATGCAACCTTCACGGCATACTCGCAAGGTAAGCATAAATTTACAAGTTTATTTTCGAATTATTAAATTTATGGAATCAAAGACACTCATGTCCACCATCTTTGAATTAATTAAAAACCCGGCTGCTAGTACAGAGTGTTACTTAAAAATATGACGAACATTTTGTTCTTGTTAAGAGACACTTTCATGAAGATTAGTTCGATAAGATCTATCGTTCATAAAATGATCCAAAGAATTTATTAAATTTTCAACCCCATGTCCCCTTTATATAAGAATCCGCAACTGGACAGAATATCCCTAAACGTGAAATATCATACAAAATTAAAGGGTAGACAACAACTAGCTAAGGTACTAAATTTTGATTTAGTACGCTTGTCTGACTAAAAACTTTATGTGTGTAGTGGAAACACTTGTGAAAGTCACACATACTTAATACTTATTAAACATAAACGAAGCGCAGGCCCACTGAAGAAAATTTAGTACCTTAGCTAGTTGAGCAGCACTTCAATTCTGGCTAATGACGAAATATGGGATAATCTGTCCAGTTATATAGAGATTAGTGCGTTTGTATAACGTCAAGATCCGGGCTCTTTTAGTAAGCTTTGGGTCTACTAAAGGGATAGATCTGAGAGGGACGGATCTCCACTTTCTTTAATAGGATCTAAGTACACTAATTTGTGAAGTACTATAATTTGGGTTCCCATGGATTATATGGTTGCTTGGATTGAGTTCGAAGCAATCAACATCTTTAGCGTGTGTTATCAAATCAAATTAGGACCAAAAAACATATTCACTTGTTAAAACACGACTCGAGAATTCCTTTCGAATACGTATGACAAACTGTAGAAGACTATAGCGTATACTCCGACAAATTTCATTGTCATTGAATTTATTAATTAAATTAAATACTGATATGAAAAAATTAACTCGTCAACCAGGAATCGAACCTCGGGCCTCTGGATAACTAGTCTAGTATGCTTTCCTCTACACCAAAGACGATTGTGATGCGACAGCCAACTTTTTCATATTATTCTAATTTTTTATTTATTAGACAGTATTTACTTCTTTTTGAAGTGAAATCTAAACTCGAAACCCAATTTCTGTATTTTCCCCAAAGTTTTAATAGTATGTCACAAACATGCAATAATATTAATTGGTGTACGTGACGTCAGCCATCTCTTTACTGGAAGTTTCCAAATTTCCTCAATTTGAAAGATTCAAAATTACAGTCGGGTAAAATAGAAGCTAAATTCGATATAGATGGATTGGACATGCGTCGTCATATAAATCAAATATTTGAATGTACTCTGTAAGTCTCTTGTAATTGTATATTTAACAAAATCATTCCTTATTATGGAAAAGTATGGAAGGCGATTATTAGAAAATGGAAAATGAATGGAAATCAAAAACTAAAAGACAAGTTAACAATTGTTCGAGACGTAAGTGTGAGATCCTAATCATGTAACTGAGTGACGTCTATTTATGACCCTTTAACGAAGCTGCACAAATCTTTACCGATCATATATTGTTTGTATTGCTATACACCAATTTTTCTAATCAAAACTTTCAGCTATACTTCAACTTCGCTTCACCAAAAACACCACCAGACCAGTGTGCAATGTACAATGTGACTATTTAACCTTGAACACCCCCAACCCTTACCACAACCAAACCCCATTAATCGTCTCCATATCCAATTTTTAATTTTAAACTTACTATTTAAAATTTTTTTTTTTTAAACACCCTTTAAAACATGTTTTAACTTGTTTATTCTACAGAGAGGAAAAAATTGTAATATTTTTTAGGTGATCTATTAGAAAATTATTGTTGGGACGATGATTTAATGAATTTTAGTCGAATTTTATTCAGCGGTAAGTAGTATTCAACAATATGTTCACATTCCAGAAAATCATGGTCAATAGAAGTTTTGGATGTGGATACACTATAGCAATCCTCCACACAAAAATGATAATCGCTACAAATCAATTGTTTCAGGTACAATATTATTGACTTATCCAATTGAATGTTTTGTGACGCGTGAAGTTATTGAACATACATTTTTCCAAAATGATCCAAATATTCCAATATCAGTAAATCGCCATTATGCAGTCACCATAATTATAATCGCTGTTACATATACAATCAGTATGACAACCGATTGTTTGGGCGTTGTTTTGGAATTGAATGTAAGTGATACCTTTACTAAATTGCATGGTTCCCAATTATCCAAAACAATAACTATAATCAAAGGTCTTTAAACATCGTGATCATTGGGAAAATATACCGCAACAAAAACTCGACAAAATATTGTTTCGGAATAAATCCAAGAGGATGTCTCTCGATGCACTCAACCTGAACAGGATGATACGCGACTTCGAAAGGTTACCCGATTCATCACCGAACATTATCATTTACGAAAGCATCTACAGACAATAGGACTCCACAATGGATCCAGTATGTGTAGACTGCGCGGCAAAAACCTTTTAAGCAATCTTACTGGCTATTGCCAAAATATGGGAGAAGTGAATCTCGTCAAACTGAAATAGAAAGGGGAGCACAATGGGTCATAAGATCGAAGTACAATACTTTTCATACCCCAATCTATCTATTTATCTACAATCGTGGTTAGTAGTAGTGGGGAGGGGCTTTGAAGCCTGGAAAGTAGGCCTTTTTTACCGACCATTAAAGAACAAGGAATTTGTATGTAGACTAAGAATTGGTAGGTTGGGCGTAATTACTTGAGGGCTTTTCCATCCAATGTCTGTTTCCATTCAATGAGAGTAAACATTTTTGTTTGCAAATATCTATAAAAATATGAGGTTTATGAAATTTTTGAATGAAAATTATCTGTTTTTTTGCTCCAATCCATGGTTGCAGAGATGTGGAGGGGATAAATTATATTATACAATATCCAATTAAGTATTTTTTGATACGTTACTTTCTGAAACGAAAATAATCTTCGCAAGCATTGACTGTAGCAAAAAAATGACCATTTTCATTCAAAATTTAATGATCTAAACCTCCCCATAAAACTAGCCCCAATTTTATCCACATAAAACCATCTCGCATTATATAGTAAGGCTACAATATTATTGAATTGCTTTTTATATTTTAATATCCCAAAAATAATCGTAGTTACATGCCTGAAAATTTTTTCTGACAAATATTTTTTTTTACAGGGTGTATTAGCAGCGGTTCCATTAGCCTACGTATTACCAGCAATGACATATTTAAAATTAGAAGAAGGTTTTATACTATCCAGAAGAAAATTACCAGCATTAGGTTTATTAATATTCGGATCAACCGTTGCAATATTGGGTGTTCTATTTCTAATATTAGACTTTGATCAAGTTGATACATGTTCGCACGGTAGGGTCATGTCATATTGTCAAATAAATTCAACAATTAGTATAAATACAACGGTTTTACCTCCGGTTTAATAGGGGGTTTATCTCCAAAATAACTAGTTCAATGTTTCTGTTTAAATTCGAAATTATATTTTAATTTAGTTATGTATCAATTAGAGTCCTTTCCTCTTTGTACCGAATCTCGATTTAATAACAATTACAGACATGTCCTGTTGACAGGAATCTTAAAAATTTTGAAGAAGTTTAGGACAGTTTCTATTTCAAATTTATATTATTGAAGGAGAGGATCCTAATTTTACATAATTATTCTTAATTTAGTATCAATTGATTTATGACAAACACTTCTAGCTTAGAATTGAAAGGTGTGCAATTATCCTTAATCCATAAAATAGACGCTATAAAACCAAACTGGATGTACCCCGGTAAACAATAATATGGGATCAATCTCACGCTAGTGTAAATAATATCCTTTCGAAATTCAAAGAAAGGATCGGATCAGTCTCTTAGAACTAGAGTACATCCAGTTATATACGTTGATGAAATAGACTATAATTTAAGTTAATTCCACGAAGTCTTCTAGAAAAATTTCAAATTAAGAATGACAATATACTTAAATATATTTATGTAATAGTGAGCAAATGCTTACCAATTAGGACAAATCGATTTTTAAGTACAAATCAATTTTTAATCATTATTACACTCGAAAATATTTATTATGTTACTTTCAAAGCGCCGCCTTAATATTCCACGCGTATTTTTAAAACGATTATACTCAACAGTCAACACTGACGTTATCGTAAATGGCGCATATTTAAAAATGATTTAAAACTAAAGTTCATAGAGTAGACTATACTCTATGGTTTAATATCATAGAATTAAAAAGCGACTGTAGATTGTAATCGTTTTAAGAGTGTCCATATAGAATAGTTTGTTAAAAATACTTAAAAATTTATGTGTAAAAAACGGCGATAAATTATATTTTATCATAGGTTATAAATAAATTATTATGCTTTAATTCGATAAATAGTCTATTTAAAAAAAAAATGTATTTTTGAAAAGTTTTTGAAAACTATTGTGAAATTATTATTAAAAAAAACATATTGCTTATGAATCTTTGGGTGCATTCAGATTAAACGCTTACACTGACATTAACGCTCACTCACACTGACATTCCTCAATGGAGGCAATATTACTCGTATTAAATAAATTTTATTGCTGACATCGTGCAAATACTACATTAGTTAGTAAACCAGTTATGGAACTGCAGTAACTCTTCATTAAAAGTGATAAGAATATAATAACATAAAGGAAAAGTCTATAAGCACGCAGTATAAGTGCTTAATTCTGAATGCAACCCTTTAAATTAATAATCAGGGTTTACTAATACCTATTTAAAACAAAAAGTAATAAAAATATATATTTAAAAAAATATTTGAGCCAAAGTAGAATAATTTAAAAGTTGCATGATTTTTTTATTGAACGATTTTACCAGAGACGATGGAGTGAGAGATTTTCAAAAGATTTTAAATCTTTTGTCAATCAAATACTTATTACACCAATTAATAAAGGCCAAATGTATAAAAAGTTAAGTCCGAACGCAAAAAGTATCAATTTGATCATTCCAAACATGTGATGTGTTTCAAAATGTTGAGGCAACTCAAGGACCCAGATCTTTTGAGATATAACTACTTTTTCAGGGATATCTCTCAGGAAATATGCATTTTCGACACTTTAAGACACAAAATGACCTTGAATTGAATACGAATATAACTTTTTGTGCTGCTACTGATTTTAGGCTTTAATTAATTGGATTTATAGTTAGGTACAAAGTATATTAAAAAAAAATGTTCATCAAATTTTTTGTGTATGTCTGTAAATCTTTTTGGAGTTGTTTGGAAGTAATTTATATAAAAAAAATGCTACACAAATTTTTTTAAATAATCTTGCCTGAGTCATTTATTTTTTAATATTTATTCGAATAAGTTTGATATGCGCAATCCGGTTCGGAGATCTAGCTCCAAACTGTATTCAAATTATTCATACTATTTTTCTAAGACTGCTTCTGCATATATTTTTCTGTAATTATTTTAAGGTCATGGATAAAGATACAAATTCGTATCTGTACATGGATTTCTTTTGTATCACATATTAGCAGAAGTATTTATTTAATCTTTTTCCTGGGAAATTATGATAAAATATCACCAGAGGCAGCATTAGTTCGATGTACACACATTTCAGTATAACTTTTTTAAATACGTTTTTAAATTGGAATTAACAGAGAATGATGTATCTGGGGTGAAGTTTAAAGTATACAACCAAGTAGTGAATATCCTAAAATGGCTGGCATATCGTAATTTGCCCGTTTTAGGTATAAAAAATGCTTTAGTAGAAAGGTTAGTCGTTCATTATTATATGGTAGTTCTGCATACCTTTCCAAGAAAAAGATTAATTATAAAGAGAGCGTTAGTCTAACAATTAGAGCATTTGGAAATCTTTGTAAAGATACGACTTTGTATTTTTATCGAGGGTCTTCCTTTTTTTAAAACAAATCTCGAAACTATTTTTACGTTAGTCTTTAAATATACCACAAATACAAACAAATTTTATACAGCCAAAAATTTGTTTGTTTACGTTTTAAGGGTAAAATTATTTTTTATAACAAGTTTATTATAATAATAATAGGGATTTTTTGGATTTGAAAAAAAAAAAAAAACAAGAGCAATTTCATAATGTATACTGAGGGTTATTATGTCAAACAAATATTTTGTAAGTCTATGAATTATTTATAAAAGCACATTGAGTAGTTTTTGTTATAGAGTTAATATTAGTAGAGTAAACAACACGCTCTGCAAATAGAAACCAAACTCTAGGATATTATTAAAATATATTTAAAATATAAAATTCAAGTGCCATATTTTTCAATAGTCTCTTTATTTTGTCATGTATAGGCAATAGAATATTGAATTGTTTTATCGAAAATTCCTTTCAGAACAATCATTTTACATGGATTCCGTCCTTTAAATGAATCCATCAATAGAATCATAATAACTAAGAATCACATGTATAAAAGTTGATGACTGATTTATAAATTAGTACTTATATCTCGTTCGCTAAGAGATCGTTTCAACAATCTTGTAAATTTTCGTCCAGCTCTGTCATCATTATCGCAGGTCTTAATATAAGGGCTGATTCATACCGTACACTTAAATTTCTCGAATTTTAACAACTGTTATTTGACCTGTAAATTAATAGCAGTGATTGAAGGCAGGAGACCAGTCAGACTATCGGCTCTGATATATAAAACTTATATTGTTACGCGTAACTTTGCAAACGAAGACAATCTTTTAGTTAACGTAACGTTACGAATATTAGGGTACGTTCACCAGGGTTCTATTGTTTTCATATTCAAGTGTGTGCAATAGATACTTCTCCTAACATCGCAAACGATGACGATCTTTCAGTGAACAGATCATACAAATATAAGGGTGCGTTCACCAGACTTATATTGTTTTCATATTCAAGTGAGTGTGGTAATATTCGATAAAATAATTTTTAGTAAATAGAAATCTTTAAAATTAAGCAACAATGTCAGAGAGTCAATATTTCAAACAATCAAATAATTAAATATTTCCTTCTCAAAAAAGTATATTAAAAAACAATTGGGAACAAATGCAAAGGATAAAAATAGCCATTGTGAGATATTTGCTAACTTTATTTGAAGCTTAACGAGAAACCAGTGAGTTGGCACATTCATAAAACAAAGGAAAAGCTAATAGCTATATTTTTTATAAAAATGTTGATTGGAATTCAAATTTTAAAAAAATTTTTGTCGATTGAACTTATTAATATTTAAAAAGAAAAATGGAATCTCACGATAAAATTTTACAAAACTAATGCACCAATATTCGTCCGCAATAAAAAGCGAACACTTCGTGTGAAATATATATATTCACATGAATTTTTTTTTAAATGTTCTTTATTTTTAAGCCATTGCGAATTAAGTCAATATTTATAAATTTAAAAAATGCATTTATTAAACAAAACAAAAACAAAAAAAAACAATTTTGATTATATTATAACTTACAAGTGATAAATTTTCATTTATTGTATGTACAATTTGTGTAACGAATAATTATATAACTGAAAATTAGCGCGCAGTGGATGCATATATGGATGTAATACAGCGATGTCGAACCAATGGCACGCAAAATCCAAAACACCTTTTCAGGGAATGTGATATCGTCGTGGACCCTTCCTGTAGACCACTCTGTAGACCAATGATGGCGAACCAATGGCACGCGTGCCAGGGATGGCACTCGACAAAATAATTCGGGCACGAGATTGATTAAGGAATTTAGGTATCTGATCGAAAAAATTTATTTTTTCGTCTGTAGTATCAAATTTTACTGTGAATGGGAATACCGGTACCTGAACGGCAACAGATTGCGCGGCAGAGATAGGTAGATTTCGCGTGTGTTTCTGACCGAACGGACGAGAGCTACTGAGTGACGAAGTGCGAACGACGCGGTAAGGACTCTTTAAGAAGTCATGCGCTCATTAACGTCATGAGAACATGTATCAGGATCACAATCTGGGCCGTGTCTGAGTATGCAGCTGCTTACGTTCCAGTATGTTTGGCCGCCTCCAAAATAACATCATATATGAGAAATAAAGGCATTTTTAATTAAAGTATTCATGGCTTTTTAGTTCATGGGAATTACGTAATCTATAGTTATATAAAAAATCCAGAAAACGCCACTTCCAGAATTATGGCATGAACTTGTAATAAAAAAGTGACCACAATTTCAACCCAAACATTCTGTACACAGGTCGTGGTAGGCATTTGAATACATTGGATTCTGCCGCGACTAGAAGTCACGGAAAACGCACGACGGAATTTTTCTCTTACAGGTTTCTACTTACAGGGAATATCATCATCGGAAAATCTTAATTTATGGAGGTAATTCCGTCGGTATTGTTAGTCTGATTACCCCTAACTTAGCCTAACTGAGTACCCCAGAATAATGAGAATCTGCTCCTAAAGTTTAGAGATAATTTCTGATTTGGAATCTTTTGAGTAGTATATTTTCAGTTACATAATTGGTTTTAATTTGGTACATACAGTAATAATATAGGAACTACATACTATAATATATTGCATGGAACAATTATAAGAATTTACAAGTAAATAAAACAAAATAAGTAATTTAAATGAAATAATTGTAAAAAATTAATAAAATACTTAAGTGAATCAAATAAAATATTGCAATTGAAAAAGCAACGCTTCAATCTTATTCATTGACCCAATCTATTTCCATAGATCTCCAAACGTACGAAGTTCTCGTAACTGGTCAGCAAGTTTGGCATACGAACAATAATGTCATGTCTAATATCATGAAACTACCCGGCCGATTTACCGAGCAGGCAAGGTAGGCAGGTGCCTAAAGCGTCAAATTTTATTTACACTAGATATAACCATAGAGATAATTATGGATATAACGCAACTTGGGTGGTTTTAACCATAGAGTAACTTGGTTAACCTTAAAGTTACTCTATGATTTTAACAAGGCTAATTTTTGTACACTTAGGCCATTTACATTATTTAAAAGTATACACAAATGCCTATAAACATAACATTGTTTTATTTCATGACAGTTTTAAATAACTGAATATTTAATATTTGAGAGAGGTAGATTTAGAAGGTTTTTAGAACATTGCAACCTCGTTGATCCACCACTCCTGAAATAATTTAAAAAAATTAAAATCTTTTGTTGAAAATTCATTATCGGATAACGCAAAAAAAATCATAACATTCTTCGATTATCATGCAAAATTTATTTAAATCGATCAAGTGCGTATCGGGTCACGTATAACACAAGGTTCCGTAGGTATGCCAAGAACGGAATCTTAATATAAACCAAAATAGGATTATTTAAAATTAGATTATTTAAGCGTACACACGGCCACAAAATTAGCGCTCCTTTAAGACGTCATTTTTCATAATAAAGAGCTCTTAAAGAATTCTTATTTATAAAGCCAGAAAAAGAATTCCTCAAAAATTATTTTCTAAGTCTTAATATGCTCTTTAAGTGGTGCATTGAACATAAGGATTTCTTGAAGAGTTCTTATCTGACGTCCAAATCATAAATAAGTACTCTTTAGGTATTCATCACGAGTTCATATTGCTATCTGGGAGATGCTTAAACATGTGCAACAATTCATGGTTTAAAATACAATCTCGAAGCCATAGGAGTTCGTTTCTTGTCTACAGAACCCTTAATATGATAACATGACTAATATTTAATTATGAATATATTTCATTCAAGACTATTTGAATTGTTATGAATCAGTAGCGGATTTAGGAGAAGGTGATTTCGAATCTAAATCGCTGTATTCAAGCAATCGAAAATTTTTGGACTTGATAATACTAAATATATATTCTATATTGTTCTAACTTTACAAAATGAAACGCCCCCTTCTACCAAGACAAAATCGTGTATCCGTCACTGTTATTAATAACAGTACAAGAATTATTTGATTTAGCGAATCTGTTTTCTGTGATTGAAGTTGAAACGTTTTTTTTATTGAAAAGAAATTTTAAACAAAACAAAAAATTCGTTAAACAGAGAGATTTCAGAGTAGCAATGTACAAAAAATTATAACTGTTTATCTGTTTTTTTTTTTTATATTTTATTACCTCCATATACAGTTCACTAAACAGTACGAAACTAGGTTTTTATACCCTGTGCATAAATCACGAGCGTAGTTGTAGCTTCACACGAGGGGGTGAGGGTGTGTTGTCCAACAATGCACAAAGATAAACTAATTTTTACCCGACAAATTTTAAGACAAAAATGTTCCTTTTTTTAAATGAACTATTTTTGTTTGAAATCAGTTTATATTCTGTCAAGAAAACATGTTGACCCTCAAAAAAACCTTTGAAGTTCTAGGGCAAGATGAAGATCAAAGTCGCCATAATATTCCCCTCTCCGATCAAAACAACATTTATTTGAGTCACTTTTACAAAAACGCTCCCTCGAAGGAATATTCAGGTGCATTGTTAAAAATAAACACCTGTATATCATATTTACACACTACTTTGTATTTTTAATTTTTATACATTTTTGCGTGTGTAATCAAACAATTCTAGCACTAATAATTTACTAAGTATAGACAGGATATTTCAGCCAATTAACTCAGTTAGTTGTTTCACTAGTTTTTTTAAATTTTTGCACAATTTTTTTTAATCTGTGTATATGGAGGTAAGTACTGATAAGAATATTCTAGCAAATGAGTAATTGAACGGTGTATTTCGATGAAACCATAACAATTGAATAAAAACATAGCTAATTCCCCCAAATGAATAATGAATAATTATAGAATTTGATTCCAATAACTTGAAAAAGTAAACAAATAATAAACCCACCTTGAATGTACATAGATCAGGAGGCTATAGTACTTATATACACATTCAATAAGACATTAGATTCGAGACAGGGGCAAGTCTTATAAAAAGTTTTTGTACCGCGACCAATTTGATCTATTGTATCTCCTTTCCTTTAAAGGTGTTCCAGGAGTATCTATTGTACCTCTGGCATCCCAGACCAGTGCTCTGTCAACTGGGTAACTCAGATACTGAGAAATTATTCACGTTCTACCATAGCATCTGGGTAAGAGGAACATTTTTTGTCTTTAAATTTTTGTTCTATCTCTTACGGTTTAAAAGATAGGCAGCTTTGCTCATTATGCTCAAACTTTTACTTTTTACAAAATTTCAGCTCGCTATCTCTTTTCGTTTTTGAGTTAACTTGTTGACGGACGGACGGACACATTTGCGGAAATGGACTAATTAGGTCATTTTATGTACACCTATAGCAAAATTGTTTTTTTGCTATCAATATTTTCAAACTTAATACTAAACTGAATATACCAGGTATAAAAATCTGATACAATGGCCTTCTGGCAGAACACTACTTCTGACTCTACAAAAAAGTATGAGTGTTCATACTCACTAATGGCTAATGAGTAAGTACTAATGTAAGTGAGGTCTGGTGTAGAAGTCCGTCCAGCAAGCCAGTCCGTGTCTGTTTTTAGTTGATCACAAGTTCTGTAGTGGTATAAACGTATTGAATGTCTATCTATATAGTTATGAAAACATAAATAATAAATTCAATATGGCTGGATATTTTGATAACTCCCACTTGAAACACAGATAAAAAGTACATCAGAAACAAACACAATCCACAATAATTTCATAATGTTTGATTCACATAGAAAATAAATATTAAAAACGAGTGTAAGTTTTATTCACTTCAAACATAATTATAATTGTTTTCAACAACAAAATTTAGTACATGGGAACCTTCTTATTGAATACTGTGTACGACAATGTCAACACTAGCATGTAAACAGATGATGTAAACAGAGATGGATGTACAGTTTGTGGCAATATTTTTGTATACGGGAATACCGCTATGAAAGTTTAATATTACATTTGTGTTTTTTTCTTCTTCTTTTTTTTATAGTTATGTGATTTTTGTAGTGTGTATTGTGTGACAAATTTGTACCAGAACGATGTTACGATTCTTGAGTCGTCGAAAAAATCGACAACAGCAAACGCAACCGACAAATGTCACGACAAGTAGTAATCAGCCCCATTCGATTAGTGGCAATCATAATTTGCAGGCTTTATCGAGCAGTATCCAACAGAATATTAAGAGTACACAACGAAGTTTAAATAATAAGAATATTGTGCAATGTAAAGTGATCCTTTTGGATGGAACGGATATATCTGTGGAATTATCGGTGAGTCCTTGTTTGTAAACATTGGTGTTGCTAGGATTATACAGTCCTATAAACAACTTATATTAGTTTGTAATAGTTAGAAACACACAAACAAAATTTTGGTATTCTCGAATCCAATTAAGGCGTTCTATTTTTTTGGTGTTGCAAGGATTACAGTGATATAGCTACCCCATAAGGAGCTTATAAAATCTTAGCATTGAAATTGTGCCCAAATTAATTTTTGTATGAACAAATTGTGTTGAGAATAATTTTTGGGACCTCAACACATAATTCAAAAGTTATAAAGAAAAATATTTGAGACAAAGTATTTTTCTCCTTAAAGAAGGAGTTTCTTACAAAAGTTTGTTTTTTATTTAATAACCATTACTTATATTAAAAACATTTCTGCACCTTTTAAAAGTTTGGAGCTTTATGGAATTAAATTTAAAACATTACCCCAATTCTTAGATCAATTATGGTATAAATATGTATTTCGACTATAAAGTAGTTATTATCAGTATGAATTAGCTAGGCGTAATTAATCTCCGTGAAGATATTTTACTCGTTGCTAATATCAATTTGGTGAGATCTACCCGAATTGAAATGAAATTTTGGTATTATTGTCTCTAAAAGGGGGCGTTTTAAAATTGTACAATTGATTTGTACCGAATTCATTTGTTTTTCGAACCGAATGTTTCGAATAACAATTGTTCATTATTAAAATACAGAACATTAAAATTGAAAAGCAAAAAAAAAACTTTCTTTAATTCTGCCCAATATTTAAGTGCGTTTTTTATTTTGTTCGAATTTCAGAAAAAAGCATTGGCTTCCGATTTATACGAACAAGTGTTCTATTCTTTGGATCTGATTGAAAAGGAATATTTTGGATTACAGTATACGGATATACATCATGTCAAACATTGGTTGGATCCAACCAAAGCAATTAAGAAACAAGTGAAAAGTAAACCACAAACTAAAATTTGTATAAAAACAAAAATTTCGAGTGATTTATTTATAAATTTTCATTTATAGTTGGTCCACCCTATACATTACGTTTAAAAGTCAAATTTTATTCATCCGAGCCGAATAGTTTACGCGAAGAACTAACACGATACCAATTTTTCCTCCAATTAAAACAAGATATTCTAGAAGGGAAATTAGATTGTACGGAGCCAATTTGTATTGAATTATCAGCATTATCTTTACAATGTAAGTATTTTACGATGTCCAAAAATGTAATTTACGTAAAAAACGGAAAAAGTAATTGTGTGTTTTGTTTTAGCTGAGCTTGGTGATTACGATGATACGGTACATAGTGCAGCAACTGTAAGTGAATTTCATTTTGTTCCGAATCAAACGGAAGATTTGGAGATCTCAATTCTAGAAGAGTATAAAAAATGTAAAGGTTTAACTCCAGCTCAAGCTGAGCTCAATTATTTGAACAAGGTCAAGTGGCTGGAAATGTATGGTGTGGATATGCATACCGTTTTAGTAAGTCATTGGTTGAAATTTAACCTAAAATATAAGCACTGTGGCACATTAAAATCTTGATTTCAGACGATATCTCGTAAACCGCTCGACAAATTGTCAAATTAGTAAGATTTTCGTGTTTTTTGAGTCCAAATTTATATATGTAGTGAATTTTATTCAAATGGGAAAGCGCTTTCTCAAACGCAGGAAGCTTTGGGTGGCGACCAACTAGGGAAACTAGGAAATGTCTGAGAATTTTGAGGTTCTGGAAAAGTTCAGGAATAGTTTTCGAGATATGCCCTCTTTATACGATTTTGTGCTTCTTTTTAAGATTTTTATGATTTCAGACGATATTTCATGTTGTTTTGGGATTCAATTTTACGAATAGTTTTCGAGATATCTCCTATTTATACGAAATTTTATTCCCCCTTTTTTACGTTTCCATGCGATAAACTTCTCATCAATTCTCATAGTAGATTCAGGATAATAATTAAGTAATTTTATTTTTTTGTCAAACTCTGAGACCTTTAAATTAAACAAGGAATTTTTTCCGTAATAATCAAGGAAAAGTCGGAAAATTTAGTAACACTATTTCGATTACCACTCTATACAGTTAACCCTTTAGTGTAATAGTGAAACAATTGAAATAATTAACGATAATTAATTGATTTTTGTATAGGGTAAAGATGGTAAAGAATACCATTTAGGTTTAACGCCCACCGGTATATTAATATTTGAAGGTCATGAGAAAATTGGTTTATTCTTTTGGCCGAAAATTGGTAAATTAGATTTTAAAAAGAAAAAATTAACATTAATTGTTGTTGAGGATAACGATGACGGTCATGAACAAGAACATACTTTCATATTTCGGTAAGTTTCGAGTTTAGTTTGAATTCACCGATACCTGAATATTGATCTAAATTGATTTTATCCATAGTTTATACAATGAGAAAGCTTGTAAACATTTATGGAAGTGCGCTGTTGAACATCATGCGTTTTTCCGATTACGGGCCCCAATTAAAGGTCCATCAGCTCGTCAAAACTTTTTTAGAATGGGTTCGAGGTTTAGATATTCAGGTACAGCTTTTATTATTATTATTTTTTTGGATATTTCTTAGTTCTAGAAGTCAATTATTTTGGTCTTTTAGGAAGAACGGAATATCAGACAACACAACGTCAACGAGCTAGACGTACTGTACAATTTGAACGGCGTCCATCACAACGTTACGCAAGACGACAGAGTCATGTATTGCGTGAACGCCAAAAGTACGTATTACTAATATTACAATCCAATACTAATTCTGGCCTGATGATCCATTCAATTTGGTTTCATTTAAGCCCCCCTATACACGGAGACATAAGTGGCGGCCAGTAGTATAAGCTTTGTCCGCTAGTAATTGTCTCTCTACTGTCCTCATGTACAGGAGTAATACCGCTTCAACGTCCAGTTGGCAACTGATGGTCACCAAACAGGTTTGAGTTTAGTGGACGCCAGAAGACCGGTAACGTGGTTACGGGACCTAGTGTAGTATTTAGATGCTATTCTTTTCAAATGAACACACGGTATATTTTATTAATGCTTATAAATTTTGTTTTTAGAGTGGTTCGTGTTGAGCATACAGAACCAGCATCGACTTCCTCGGCAACAACTACAACGACAGCACAATTGACTGACCCCACATCAATAATACAATCATCATCTTCGAGATGTAGTGGTCGATCATCAAAGAGTGACCTTACAACAACTACCGGTGATCTATTACTATCGTTATCGGATCCACCATTAACACCAATTCAAGTGAGTGTGGATCAGATTCTATTGAATCCAAATAGTCCACAATCGTTATCACCAGCCATATCAACATCTGATACGGGTACACTGCGTAAAAATAAACCGGCATCACCGTCACCAGTCAACATCAGTGTAAATAATCCATTGGATTCGTTAATAAAATCTATTGCCAAGGAGAGTTTAAGTCATATTCAATTTGAGGAACATAATTCCACTGTTCCGGAACATCATAAAACAGAGGATTCGTTAAAGAGTGATGTTTTACAAAATAATCAAACCAAGTATTTGAGTAGTGCAAAGAAAATTCCAAAGGATCAACTTAAGTGCAATATTCTTAAAGGTAAATTCTGAACTCTGCTATACCTTTCGGTTTCAGATCAAAAAGCCCATTAATTGATCCTAAAAATTATAGTTTTCATCTGCTCCAATAGGATCATATCAACAAAGAGTTGCATCATATTTAAACATATTTTGATTGGTTTTTTTCGGAAATATCTCCGGAAAATATGATTTTTCGCGAATAATTTTGAATACATCGAATGAGATCGCGCAGACCTCTTTTATCTAGTTTAAAAATTATGATATTTTCATAATAGTTATGATTTACGCATCTAATGATCCCTACTAAAGTAGAATTCGTTGCCATTGGGGTATGAAAAGTACTGCACTTCGACCTTATGGCCCATTGTGCTCTCTCTTCTACTTTAGTCCAACGAGGCTCACTTCTTCCATGTCATGGTAATAGCCAGGAGCTTGCTTTTTAGGTTTTCTCGAGAGTTCATATATTCGGAGTGAGATGCACCGAATATATTGTATCTGCTGTAATCGAGACATTCGCTGTTAAAGATGATGTAGTTGAATGTTTCTTCCTCCTCGTCGCCCAATCTACACATAATGGATCCATTGTAGAGTCCTATTGTCTGTAGATGCTTTCGTTAGGTGATGAATCCGGTAATCTTTCGAAGTCGTATCCTGTTCAGGTTAAGTATATCGAGAGACTACCTCTTGGATGCATTCCAAAACAGTATTTTCCCTAGTTTTTGTTGCGGTATATTTTCCCAGTGATTAAAGTCTATCGACTCGTTGATCACTTGTTATTGGGATTTCTAAAATAGGTCCTATGAAATGTATTCCTTCTTTGCTAAGGTATTTACTTTTTCATTTCCTTCGAAACCTTGTATTCAGATCAATTTGGAGCACATTTCTAATAAATGCAATGCAAATTACCTCGATTATCTAGGGTCAATTAGTTTACGAGCTATAGCTGACCAAGTGAATACTGGCGACAGCTTTGTTACGGAATCCTTATGCGTAGCTCGACATGTATTTGATTGATTTTTCTTTTGTTTAATTTTAGCAAAAGCAGACGAATTTCAAAATAATAATAATAATAATACAATAACGCCATCGTTTAATATCGGTGGCAAAATAACGAATCAAAATGTGAAAGTGATATCACCAAAGTTACGTGACGATATTAATTCAAATAATAGTTTATTGGATGCGTCGCTTGATTCATTCAATCAAGCGACCTTCGTTAGTGTGGTAAGTACTTATACACACTTGTTTTTTCTCTCTCGAAACAATGAACTCGTCCAGAGCTAATTCATTCAAGTGCAAAATTTTCTAGACGAATCTAAATGATCATTGATTAATTATCAAAACGGGACCATAAAATAGTAAGCATTTCGAATTTACTAGTAATCTATTCGAAATTATAGTCGAAAGTTCTAGGTTCGATTCCTGGCTAGTTTACATTCATATATATATATTTAATTTTTTATACAAATGACAAGATTTCAGATTTCATTACTTAAGAAAGAAGTCTAAAGACGCTAAATCGCACGATCTCGCACGCTAAATCGCTCTCTAGCCATGCCCTAAAAACCGTTCGTGCAGAATGTCCATTGTTGGAACCACATGTTATTGGTATCCATATCATACAGTTTAGGCCACAAGAAATTGCATATAGATCTGTAGTCAGTTTCGTTTTGGAAGATGATTCCGTCAGTCCAAAATCCGCACCAAACATAAACTTTCTCGGGATGCGTTTTGTGCCGGTGTATTTCGTGTGGATTGGTATCGCCCCAAATCCGACAATTTTGCTTGTTCACGCATGCATTCATCCAAAAATCGGCCTTCGGTCGATAAGATAATTTTTTTTCCTTGTCGTTAAAGATGATCGAACGAAGCACTGATTTTGATTATAAAATTTGATGATTTGCACACATTATTATAACCTTCCATAGTGATTTGCCATACACTACTAAATAATTCACGTATTAATTCCAGCTCATATGAATGTCAAACTTTAAGATACTTAACGAAAACAGGATTTTGATCGAGACTTCGTGGCTATATGATGAAAACCCGTGTGTTTAAGAATCATCTTGTTTATTTCTTTATTGACTGGGGTGGTTAAACTCTGTTTCAGCTACTTTTAAAGATTGTTACCTCTCTTGGGATAAAATTTAACACCATATGATTCATATTTTACCATTTATAAGTTTAAAGTATTTAAAAAATCTTGACATTTGTATAAAAAAAAGAGTATTTTCGCATTTACCCCGTTCAAATAACCGATACAGTAAAATTGATTGATTTATCCGAAGCAGAAAATAACCGACGATAAAACTAACGCCACTTGTTTATGCTTTTACCGCTCAGATATTTAATGTGTTAAACTGAACCCTAAAGCGTATCCGTTATTTGAATTTATGCGTACGGATTATAAAGTCTTTAGTAGATAAGAAATGTAAATATTTAATATATATTTTTTGGGGGAATTTAATTAGTATAATTTTTATGTGCTTGGAAAAAATCATTTTCGCTAATTTGCTTTTTGTTTTCTTTTTTTTTTTTGTTATTTTTTATTTGGAATTATTTAACCTTTGACTATCCACAATCCAATCCAAAATACACAGGGCGGGGATAAATTAACACTGAATGTATCATGTTTGAATCCGGCACAATTGAATATGTCGACACCGCTAGCGAAAATTGAAAATACAGAATCGTCTCAAATTGAATTAACCGAACGGAATATAACAAAAGAACAAAATGATCTCACAAATAATGACGACAGTGTAACGGATGTCAAAGATATTAAAAGGTGTCCCACACCAGTCACTGTCACCCATTTCAGTTACAGTAATCAGGGTAAATTAGAAAAAATCATTTTACCATCTCAAAATGAAATTTCAAAAACACAACCGCTCAGTTTGTTAAATATCAGTGATAATAATGATGTGACTGAGTCGAAATTAAGTCCGAAAGATGAGTTAACTGTACAAATTGAACAGAATCTATCGAAAATCAGTCAGAAATCACCATTGAACAACAACGGTGATAAAACAATATTTTTTGATACATTTAATTCGAATATTATCAATAAGAATAATCCATTTTTCAATACGTCACCATCGAAACATGATTCTGTAATTACAAACACACTGGGTACCGCTTCAAGTCCACCCATTACCGAAAACAATCCGTTCCATCCAAATAATCCATTTAGAGACATCAGTCATTTATCAGATAATGAAGACACTAGTACCAAGGACACAACTGATTTACCAAAAATGGTAAGTTTTCAACATCATTTTATCCGTTTTTTTTTTTTGTTTAGTTGCATGCTTTTTTGTTTCATTTTATTTGTTTTTTGTTTTGTTTGAAAGCGATTATGTCAGTCGATAAACATTTACTGTAATTCGTCTTTAATTATATTCAATAAAATATTTCTGCGTTAGGTAAGGTTCGAGTGGCTGTCCTGGGGTGAGACGCACTTGGACCATAGGGTCCGTTGTGATACCGAAATTGTGGGTTGGCTCATCCCAAGCCACTACTCCATGAACCATTTGGAGCTGTATAAGAACAGCGAGAGTGCCTTTACGTCAAAGGACTTAAGATCGAAGAGGTCGTCAAAGAAAGGCTGACTTAGATGAGTCCATCTTCTCATGGCAAGAGCTGGACAGAGACAGAGAAGATGAGATATCGTTTCCCCCTCCTCTCCACTGTGACAGCTCCTGAAATAATCGTGATGCACTGATAGGCCTAGTCGTTCAGCGTGCATGCCGCCTAGCCAGTGTCCTGTAATAGCCGCAACGATTTTGCTTATATAGGCCCTTTGAAGCGAGACAAGATCTTCGAAACGCCTACGATTGTTGTACTCAGACCATATCTGCCTTGTAGTATCACAAGTACGTTCCTCCCTCCATCTAAGATTGGCCTTTCTTAAGATATTCTCATTCAGGAGCAACTTGCAGTTCGCAAACGGAACTTCCGGATGCCTATTGATGCTTGTGTCCGACAGCCTTGTGCCATTTCTAGCAAGCTCGTCGGCTTCACAATTCCCTGGAATGTCCCTGTGTCTCGGTACCCATATCAGGTTTACATACATTTCTTCCGCCAGCTCATTTAAGGACGTTAATATTGATATGAAAAAATTAACTCATCTACCAGGTATCGAACTCCAGACCTCTGGATTTCATGCCCAGTGTGCGTGCTACCGTTATACCACGGATAATAATGATGAATGAGTCAATTTTTTCATATCATTGACATATTACTATTGAAGTCAACGTTAACTTATTATTTCACATATTATCTGTGTATACTCATGTCAATTTCCAGTAAGATTACGAAGATATAGTATGATAGAACTAACGTATATTATATAGACAAACATGTCATTGAATCCTTTCTATGTATTCGACTTGGATTCGAATATTCTTTATTCTAGACATACACTTCTCTGCAATAAAATTTAAGCAAGCTGAATCCAAAACTACTATAAATTTTATACTCGATCCCTTGAATCTCGCAGAATCTCAGATCGGGAGTATTCACCACCCATCCCAGGTCTTCTATCGCCCCTGTTCAAGTTATTTTCTTCGATTAATTGAAATTATTAAGATACTTGCATCAAAAGATGAATTACACTAAAGTTTTACGATTGATATTATAAAGTTTGTTCCATTTGCGGTTTCCGAGAACTGTAAAAACTATTAATTAGACAACAGTAAACTTCAATATCGGACGTTCTTTCTCGAAAATTTCGATAGTTATTTGTTAAAAATGGAACCAACTCCGGAAAACAATCGCTTACATTTATTTGAATTGATTTGAGTCTCGTGTTTAAGTCCGTTTCATTTTTGTTGTTGCAACTACTAATCGTACAGTTGTTCTCTCCAAAATTTATATGGGTGTAGTTTTGAAATTGTACTATGCACTTAATCTGATTGAATACAGCATGGAGACTAGACAAGGAGACCGAACTCAAACGGGAGAATTGATAAAATATGTCAACGTAATGATAGAAGTTATATTTACTTTTTGTGCCACTAGCGTCGCTAGTTTTTCTTTTGCACCGAAATGAATATAGTATAATAAATAGGAGTGAAGTATATATTTGTCATTTTGTTAGACTTATTATTAAAAAATAAAAGTTTAATTTAATATCTGATTCAATAATCTTCTAAATTGATTTTAATAATTTTAATATAATTTATTTTCATTTTTACAATTCCAACTGTACAGGTTACTGTTTAATTATTCGATGTTTTATAATTATTTTGTTTTTTATTGTTATGGAATTATTTTGCGAATTTTTAACTATCACTTACTTCAACTAATTACTTTATTTCATTTATTAAAAAAAGTATTTTATTGAAAAAATACTTTGGCTGCAAATAATTTCTATAATACTACATAAATGCGTCATGTTTTTCAATTCAAACCCGCGTCTTATACTCTCTCCACTATTTCCGGTGCAGAAGGAACGCTACTGACATCTTATTTTTGTCAATTATTTGTTTACATGGAGTTCGGACTCCTTGTCTAGTCTCCATGGAATACAGACTGGGAAAAGTCGTATGAACAATCCCATTCTGTATGGCGCACATCGCACTAATATTGAACTGATATACGTCTTAATAACTTTTGTAGTAAAACACATCGACTGAAAGTTTTAGTATATTTTGTAAGTCGATGGTAATTTTTTTTTTATGGTATATGAAATAAATATAAAAATTGAGTACAGGATATAGTTGCACTATCATTTGGAAAACTCTTGATTGTGTGTCTATACTCCTCATTTATTATTGATTTCTAATTAAAAATTTTCATCTAGGAAATGAATCAAATAAGTAGTACAAAGCAGACAACGCAAGGAAAAACCAATACATCGAACCAAAGTTTAAGTCAATTATCACCATGGCTTGTATCAACCGAAAATGTTGGTACAACTGTACCCAAATCATCGACTAAGCAACAGGATACAAATGTACCGAAAATTCATAGGAAAAGTGTTATTATTACACAATTATAAAATGAAAAACAACAAAACACTTAATTTCCCTATAAAAAAAGTGCCAACATATTTTATTCCAAGTGCTTTTACCATTAAAAACAAAAAATATTTCATTTAGTAATGGGTAATTCATTTTAATTACTTGTAACATAATTGATTAGGAAGTTCTCGTAATCGTCAGAGCTAAAATTAAATTCTTTCTAAATCCAAACAGCCTTTATACATTAAAAAAATACTTGTCAGTATTATCAGGGACGGATTTAAAAAAATAAAATAAAATGCCTCAAAAAGTCTAAAAACGAGCTAAAATTAATTGAAATAAATCGATTATTGTAACAGGACGAATGTGAGACCTTCCTATTTATAAACAGTTCAACTTCATTGAAATTGGGATCTAAAATTTAGAAAATCCGGGATATCAACTTTAAATTAAATGGGACGCACCCTTTTTGAATCAGTATTATAAAAATATTGGACCACAAAGTTAAAAATTCATTTCCCTTTAAAATCGGGTGTAAAAAGAGATCCAGAGATTGGGTTATCTTAGTGAGAATGAAAGAGAACTTAGTCAATGATTTCATTTTTCTTATGCTCTGGTCCCTTTAAAAACTGGTCAAGCCTATCAATATGTGCCTTGGGATCCCATTTCATTAGAAGATGTCTGTTTTCAGTATTAAACGAATTCCCATGATTAAAATAAGGTGCCTTTTTACATATTCGAAATTTTTGACGAATTTTATATAATCAATGACCAATTGAGAATATTTTTGCATTCATAAATTTTTAGAGAAGGGGTTGTCCATTAAAAATATATAAAACTAAATTATACAGTCGGCTTTGCTCCAGTTTTATTGTTATATCACCGGCTCCCGTCACCGTAGCCAGATTTTAAGTATAATCATAAGATTTTATACACAAAAAGTTTCATCAAAATCGGTACAGTAGTTTTTGCGTGATACTCGAAAAACAAACAGACAATTACAGTTTTATACTTGTAGAGAAGAGATAAGGGGGAATTCAAAGTAAACGAGATTGGAAGATTTCCCCCTAAATTTAATGGATTTAAGAAAATCTAGATTATTTATTCTTGGGGTATTTTTGTATTCAAGTTGAATATAACGAATCAGAATACAAAATGTTTATTTAAACTGGATACAGGATGGCTTACGATATTTCATATTATTAAATCCCGTAAATTAGGGGAAAATTTCCAAATTTGGCAACACAGCTGTCAGAAATAAATTATTATTAGACTAATAGGGAATATGCATGAAAATTTTTTTTCACTTGAATTGAAGCATGTTTACTTGACAAATATCAAGGTAAAATTACTTTTTAAATAACTTTAAAAATAAGCGAGATATGAATGATTGAAATTCCCGATTAGACAAAGAGGGTGATAGCCCTCTTGACATGTTATGTGACGTCATATTACACTTTCACCATTTAAAATACACGTAAAACTTCGTTTTTAGTATTTTTGCAAGAAAGAGACAGATAATAATCTTTAAAAGCTTATAGCTTCCTTGATATTTGTCGGATTTTAATTTCGTTTTTAAATATTATTACAGTATTAACAGTATTTTCATATTCTGAAAATAAATGTGAAAAAAAATGTTCATGCATATTCCCTATTGTCTTAAACTAGTTTACTAAGGACTTAGTTGTTCTGAATACGACCATAATCGATTGTCTAAATGAAAAAGTGATATTATTCTAGAAAAGGACAAAAAAAGGTGACGAACCGTGAAAAAGAAGACCGCAAGAGCATGATATATTTGATGGAGAACCCCCGTAAAGTAGTGTTCTAGTTTTTAAAAGTATGTTGCCAGAAAGTGATACAAAAAAGTTCCCATTCAAAATATATCGATTGGTATTTTAAAATTAATTTTATTTTGGAACCAATATTTTTTTATTATTGTTTATTTTAACAGAGAAAAAGAGAGAGAAAGATGTTATTAAATTTTTTTTTTTAAATACTCATATTTATGAAAGCAAATTATGTATGTTAGGGGCCAAAACTGTCAGTTAGAAATTCTCGAAAGTGCCATGGATCAGATCAAATTCAATATTTAACAAAAAAAAAAAAATCAAACAATTTTAAAAATCTTGCAGCTTAATTTTATTTATATTTTTACAGCTTAAATAGAAATTCGAAAGTATATTTATTTATTGTTAAGAGATAGCATTTAGAGATTCGATGTTTTATCGAAAATGGTCAAATCGTTAAATGGGATTGTTTGTTTTGAAAGTGAATCCAACAACTATCGTCGAAATTAAAATAATTTTTTCTGGATTAGGCACTGTATTTTTATGGCAGTGTATATTTCTAAAGCTCACTGTACACGGGGACAGTAAGGGCTTTTATTACTTGGCTGCAGGTAGTCAGCTTTGTGTGGACGTGGTGAGAACTTGAGTCTAGAGCTCTACTAAGACAGGTCCAATAATGGTTGCAACCAGGTCACATGACCATGGTACTGACATCTGACGTCAAACCTGTTTGAATTTGGTGGCCATAAGTAGCCAATTAGACATTGAAGCAGTAGTACTCCTGTATACGAGGACAGTAGAGTGATAATTACTGGCTAATACTACTGTCCTCGTGTGCAGGGGTATTTAATCTAAATATTGGACTGGGTAATTTGACCATTTTCGATGAAGTATTGTCATAATATATATTTCTAAAATTTTAATTTTTTGACTATTTCTATTTTTGTTTTGTGATATAAGTTTTTATTTGGACAGAGCACCATTTTCCAGAATATATGGTCTCAGAAACGAATATGTTAATTAAAACTTTCGAAGTCACATTCCTCATGACTTCAGTCAAATTGGCCTAACTATCCCTACGACGGGACTCGTGTGTTGTTTTTAAAATATAAATGCATTCGTTTCTGAGACACCAATTATTAAACCAGTTCAGTTAGAACAAAAAATATACTTTTTTATGGCACAATCCGATATATACTCAAGATATTCATTCCATTTTTCTGGTGTAGTTTCAGTGATGTCATGCTTATTTGGGTGGGCCAGTATTGGAATCGAATGAATTTCAGGTGGGCCAAATGTTTCTTACCTTAGATAGGTGATTATCTAAAAAGTATTGCACTTCGACGTTATGGTCCATTGTGCTCCCCCTTCTACTTCAGTCCGAGGAGATTCGCTTCTCCCATATGTTAGCCAGAGCTTGCTTATCAGGTCTTCCTGAAAGTTCATATATTCAGGGTGAGATGCACCGAATATCCTGTATCTGCTGTAACCCAGAGTTTCGCAGTCAAAGATAATGTGACTGGACGTTTCCTCCTCCTCGCCAGACAATCTGCACACAATGGACCCGTTATGGAGTCCCATTGTGTGCAGATGCTTACGCAGGGTTAGTAAAAATTTTAATGAATTAATTAAAACTGAAGGTATTTCTTTATTGATTAAAGAATCTTTTTAGACTATTTTTAAAACTACAAAATACATCCCCTTATATATTTCAACTCATCGTATGGTAAAAACACATATTCACTTTATACAAGCTCAGATCGGGGAAATGAAGGGGAACCCGGCGGAATGAAATTTGACGATTTTCAGTGTCAAGGAAGGAGGTACTACTAGCGAGCGGCAATACGTAGAACTAGACCAACCTGTGACTGTTCAACTACGACATTCATGTTACTCTAGTTTTCTTGGTCGTCGGTGCGTGAAGTTTTAGTTTTATGCTCCTTTCTTGTAAGTTATGATGATCTTGTAACGAAAATAAGGTTGACATACTTGTTTATATCTAGAGCACGGTAGTGCGCAAGGTCGAGTTTATAACTACAGTTAGTACATGAGTGAACTTACCCTCCTAACCCGAATCGTGTCTCTAGTGCGGAATGGGGTTCCCCATTCTGCCGCAATGTTTCATAATGTCTTCTAGCAGACACAATTGACTTCAGACTTGATAGAACTTCAAGTGAAGAGGCTAATTTTACTACCCCTGAGTGCTGTTGGTTGACAACTGACAACAGAGTCTCTTCATTTCATTTTTCATCTGCGGGAACAGATAGCGAAGATGATGAGGCTGTCCTATTGTATGAATTTTGTCCATAAATTGCTCCGGGTGATAAAATAAAAAATATATAATTATCCTTTTAAATAAACCAAATGTCATTTCCTGAAATATAAAATCCATGATAACAATAATCATAGTATAAGAGGGGGTAGTTTTTGGATAATAATTTGTTACAAATCCAACAAGATGTATATCCAAAAAAAAAGTTATATATTCTTAGGACCGGATTTGTTCAAATTACACCAGAAAATATAATATTCGATCGTGCCATATAAAAATTTGCATGCTAATTTTCTATTTTGATTCCATTTAAAAACATTCCATAAATAATTCCATTTTTTCCATTGTATTATTAAATTTTTATGTACGAGGTCTGTCCGGAAGGTATCCGACCTACCTTCATATCTCCGCGCTGGCGTTATTTTTCGTCATCGGGATCATTCATCAATGGCATCATTCAAAGTAGTCCCCATTTGATTGAATAACACGTGCTTTCAGCGATGTTTCCACTTTCCGAAGCAGTCCTGGAAGTCAGTCTTTGGAATAGCCTTGAGTGCCCTCGTCGCATTATCTTCAACCGTCTTTTTGTCGTCGAACCGATGTCTTTTGAACGGTTTTTTCAAATTCGGGAACAACCAAAAGTCACAGGGGGCTATGTCGGGACTGTACGAAGGTTGGCGAAACCGTGCAATATTGTGTTTAGTTAAAAACTGCTGCACAAGATTCAATGAGATTTCCCACCGCTTCCACTTTCTAAATTTGAGGTTAAAATTTCCAAATTGTAGTTTTTGTTATTCCAAGTGGCATGCGCTCGATATTATCCGGTGTTGTTGTCGTCGAAGGTCGGTTAGAACCATAATCACTATCAACAGATGTGCGGCCACTTTTGAAACGATTATACCACTCTTTGATTTGTGTTTTGCCTATACACTCATCCCCAAATACCTTCTGCATCATTTGAATAGTTTCCGAACTAGTTTTTCCGAGTTTAATGCAAATTCGTTGATCTGATCTTTCAGTCATTTTTAACAATACCAAAATTTTGACTCAATTGTTGAAGCGACCTTAAATAACAAAAAAAAAAAAAAAATCCGACGAACGCAAAAAAGGTTTTGTAACAAAGACACGCTGCGCATGAACTATACGTCTTGTTGGTGTCGGCGTGCAACCAATAAGTTCGTGAGGCCTTACTGTTGACGTTCATGCCTCGTAAAGGAACACTTTGGCGCGAAGATATAAAAGCAGATCGGATACTTTTCGGGGACAGACCTCTATGTATATATATTTTTCAAATTCTGTACTTAAATATTAGAATCAATGTGCCGTTTTTTTTTTTTGAAAAATGATTATTTTAAAATTGAGATTTGAAGAGAGTAATAATGTTTCACTTATCGAACCTATTATCAATGAAAATATATGTTTTCAAATATGAAAACATTTATTATAGAAGACATGTTTCAATTATTGAGTTCCTTTTATGAGAATTTGGATAACATAACCATATTTATAGTTAATTTGGCAGAAAATGGGCATTGTTGTTCTAATTCTCACACTGTTTGAAAGTGAACACGTGTGTATAATTTAATTTAGTTGAAGAGCTATCAGATAAAAACAAACTTCATTTGAGCGAGTTTGGAAATTTCCGTCAATTCACCCCTTATTGAAGGATATAAATTCTATTTCGATGTAGAGGAAAATTCGAAAAATCTTGTAAAAATTAACTGTACAAACATTCAGTTTGTGAAAAGTTTTTCTCTACATCTTACCATCTTCAGAATAAAGTTTACAACCCTTTTCTGGAGAAGTTTGGCTGATGCAAGGACAGGCAGGAAACCCGTTTTTAGATGAGATATGTTCACAAATTTCCCAAACTTGTTTTGGTCTGATAGTTCACAAACTAATTTGAATGTAATGAAGAAAATTTCGATTTTCTTTCTTATTTATTTAAAAATCTATGGATGTCTCAACTAAATTTATGTTCGTCAGCATTAAATGGGAGGTAGAAAATCAACTCAAAAGTGGGTGGTTAGTTCATTGTGTAAATATGATATATCATGGAGATCAAGATCTATGATACAAATGCTGTTTGTGATGTGAAAATATTTATAGCGAGACTATAAAAGATTTTATACGGGGAGTGAAATTGTAGGTTATCCGAAGTCACGTTTTTTGTAACGATGTTACAGTCGACAATCATCGGTATTGTTAAGATAGCGAGAGATATCACCGTTCAAGTAGCCGAGCGGTCTGAAGCGTTATGTTTATTTGGAACTGGGAGGTTATAGGTTCGAATCCCGTCATCGAGATTTGTCAATTATTAAGAAAAAAAGGGCGTTTAATTGACTAAACTGTCAGCGTATAGACAAGAATGAAGTAACCGGCTATGCTTGAGAAGGTTTTCAGCAGTTTCCTTCACGAACTCGAGATGAATATCGGTATAATTCCCATCAGAGTCGGCTGCATTCTATCAATTTCTAGTCTACACACAAAAATTCCTTCCACTCTACTCACATCCTTAGGCATTTCGATGGACCTTATGGTCGAAGTGTAGCCCGTCCAGAGCAGCCGCTTCAATCTACAATCACATTTCTCACAATTAATACGACATAAACGTTTATGTTTTCACATCATGTCGGTTTCAAGACTTTCATTTAGTAGAGACATCTATGATTCAAATATGACAAAATATATTATCTATGTACAATGAAATTCTTTAATAATATATTATTTTTTATTAATTTTCCAAATATGTAATAAATATATATTTTCCGTCCATTTTCATGATTGCTCTATTATATAATTATATTCTTAATAGCATTCAATAAAATTTTATTTCCTGCTACAAACTTTTATTTTTTATTTGTACCTAACCCGATGGTGATTGTTGGGGATAAGAGAAGATTCCAAATAGATTTGAGACCTAGTCTAACGCCGGTAGTACACACTCGACGAGATATTTGCAAGGTGAGGAGCTGCGAGTGGGGCTGTGTTCACTTTCGACGAGTATTCAGTCGGCAATACAGTTCTCGTCAGTGATGATAACGTGGCTTGGCAAAAACTTACGTTTGTATACCTGGAAAGTTACTCTTTTAAATTAAAAGCTACACGGATTAGTAATTTTTTGATTAAACTATTAAAATGAGTAATGACACGATAAGAATATACAAAAAAAAAATTTATTACGCAGGAGCTACTTCAACTTAGCGAATTTCCTTTGAATACATAAATCACTTTTTAGCGGTCACAATTTTAGTCTGATCAAAATGAAATTTTAGTATTTGCAAGGCCAATTTTATTCATAAATGACATACGTCAACGGGAAAGGAGAGCATAAAGAAGAAAACACAAAATATAAAATATCTCTCTTTATATTAGAACAATCGAAAAATGCGTAAGGAATAAAGTTGTAGAAAATCAAGTGGGCTACAATTCATCACCTCATCATTTTTGCTCAAACTTTAATGTGTACAGAGATATTAAGGAATTTAATTTTCAATCTTATACCGTCAATATTTCTGTAAATATTAGTGAAACAGAAAAAATGATAAGACACAAAATTACAGTAAAACTTAGTATCTACAACTTTACTTGTTATAAATTTTTCGATTTTTCAAATATTAAGGGAGATATGTCAAATTTTGTGTTTCCCCCTCCCTTTAAACCCCCCTTTCCCCTTGTCCGTTTTTACCCATTAACAAACTTGACCTTTGAATACTCGCTCTGCTCGCAAGGGGGGCACCCCCTTGACCCCAAGGCTGCCTTTGGCCTTGGATCCGCACCACAGAAAATAACATTGCATGAATTGTAAAAAAAGTTTTCGGGGGGTGTTTTTACGATTTTCCGGGGGGTTGCATAGATCAGTGAGTGTGTCAGGTTCACTTCTAGCTTTATAGTATATTAGATATATATATATATATATATATATATATATATATATAAATTTTGCAGATGGTGATTTTTGACATCTACTAGGTAGGATCGATGAACATTTGAAGAAATTTTTGCGAAATTTTGACTTTGGTACGAGACCAAAAACTCTATTTCCTTTCAAGAAATTTGCTAAAACATCCATATAATAACACGTCTAAACACGTTGTGATTTATACCATCAGTAATGCTAAACACAATAAGCAACATCCGCAAAAAGTAATAATTGCGGATGCGGTATATAAGCGTTTTTGGGTAGACTAAGGGGGATGCCCGGACCACCTAAAACCCACCATTATATACGTCCGTGCGCATGCGTGATTTTAAGAAACAATGAGGCTAATTCAAAAATTTTAACTGTAACTGACTGAAAAATTTATACACACGAATTAAGTAGACTTTGTTATATTTTTAGAAAAATCAACAAAATAGTAAACATCAAGTATAAAATTAAAAAATTTTTTATTCAGAAAATAACTGTTTATTCTAAATGGAAAATCTACCATTGGAGGTAAGAATATATTTTGGAATATTTTTTTATCAAAATAGAATTACAATTTAAATCACAATTGAAAACATGAACTTACGATAATTTAACTTATAACGATTAATTTATGTTTTGTTATTAAATGAAATCTACGCTAATTTTAAAATGTATTTCGTCAACGTGAGAAATAGAACAATCAATTCAGCTTAAAATAGATTTCATTCATTTTTTATAGCGCTTAGGCAATTAATATATCAATTATGTAGTATCATTGCATTCTAATTTCAGAACTTTTGGTGTATCTGGATTACGGTCGTGTTTACACGTCTGAAAACTCTGTACACATGACGAAAACTCTGTATATACTTAAATAACGCTTCGCGTTCGTCACGCATTGCGTTATGTAATGTCTCGCGTTATGTAACGGCGTTAAAAAATTTGGAACGGTTTGAAAACGGCTATAATTATGGAACAGCATCTTTTGTTTGAAACTATTTGTCATGCATCCAATATTTCTGGCGTAAAAACAAAATTTACGTCCCGTATTTATACCAAAACTAGGGGATGTGTGAGTAGTAGTATGTAGTCTCTCTCTCTCTACAAGGTATTTTTTTTAAATTTCTATTTTTAAAAATTTTTCTTATATAGGCTGCAATTGATTTTAATGGATTTTAAGATGGCTGCCAGTTATGGATGTATTCTAATTATTCTAAACTTTTAAATTAGCTAAATATTTTTCAATTAACATATGAGGGAAGTAAGTTAAGTTTACTTTAAGTTTGAACACCCGGCTGCAGGTAACCGTAGCAGTAATAAGCAGCGCTGCCTGCTATTACAAGATTTGTGGTATCGTATACTATGTTATTTAACAAGCCAAATTCAATTAACACGTGAGGGATTTAATTATAACAAAATCAATTTTTAATTAATTAATTAATGTTAATTGCAGCAGAACTACCCTGACAGACATTAAATTGCCAAATTGTTTATATTGCAATAAGCGTTTTCAATAATATTTCAATAAATTAACAGATAAGGGAAGGTTTTCACTAATGCCGGATCTTAGACCATAACAGAGATACGATATTTCATTTTGATCACACTAAAATTGTGCCCGCTAGAAAGAAAGTTATGAATTCTAAAGAAAGCTCCTGCATAACGAATTTTTTTAACCCGCCTTCAAAAAAGGAGGATGGTTCTCAATTCGTCTGTATTTTTTTTTTTTTTTTTATGTTTGTTACTTCAGAACTCCGTCATTTATGAACCGATTTTGAATTTTTTTCTTTTGTTTTAAAGGGTTTGATTTCCGATTGGTCCCATTGTCACCAAATCGCATTCTGATGAGGGGATCTCCGGGAAATCGAAGAAAATCCTCATTTTATATGTGATAATCGATTTCTGCGAAATTTTTTTTTTTTTTTGAAAGGGTATACTCATTCATAATGGGAAAATAAGAAATTTTTTTAAAAACCGACTTCAAAAAAATTTTTTACAAAAAAAAAAACCGACCCAAAAAAAAAACAAAATGCTTGTAAAAAAAACTGAAAATCTGTTATAAAAAAATGCACTAAAAATTATAAAAAAAAAAAAAAAAACGGGTAAAAAAAAAAGTGTTATAAAAAAAGTGTTATAAAAAAATTCACTAAAAATTACTTGGTCGTTTAGTAGGTCTACCCATATTTAGACAAATAAAATCAGTTATAGAACTTCAAAGTCACTAAAAAGCGAGAAATAAAACCTATTTTGACAAAATGGAAACCCGACTTCTAAAATCAAATATTCTATAACAAAAGATGCACTAAAAAGTAAAAAATAATTGCATATTCTTGTGCCAATTTTAGTTCACCAAAGCAAAAATTTTTAAATATATATGTACAATTATTGTTATTTTTGGAGGCGGTGTCCAAAAGTTATGTGAATTTCTCTATGTTGACACCGCCTCCAAAAATAACAATAATTGTACATATATATTTAAAAATTTTTGCTTTGGTGAACTAAAATTGGCACAAGAATATGCAAGTATTTTTTTACTTTTTAGTGCATCTTTTGTTATAGAATATTTGATTTTAGAAGTCGGGTTTCCATTTTGTCAAAATAGGTTTTATTGAATGTATTATATTTGTTTCAGATAATTTCCATAATTTTGAGTTACCTCGATATGGAAGATTTACTGAATGCAAGAGTAGTGAATAGGATAATGTATGAACAGACATGCGCATATCCACTGAATAAACGTTTTCAAATTGTAATTAAAAGTCTAGAAAAAAAACTCGAATTATACAAATTAAGTCCACGACATGTTCGAGTTGAATCATTAGAAATATCGACCATACTATCCAGTTTTCAAGATTTCAGATTGCTGGAAACATTGAAATTTGAAAACAGTCGAGTCTCAATTCAAGAATTGAGAATCATCACAAAGAATACCTGGAAAACGATTCGTACAATCGAATTTACAATTTGTAAATTAATTCTACACTCAAGTGATCCCAACTTAGAGAATCCACAACATATACAATTTCCGAATTTATGCAGACTTAAGATCTTGAATTGTATAGTCACAGATTTATTCGTATATAAAGCTCTTCTACAAATGTCACCAAATATAAAGGACATTATTCTGCGACCACAATCCCTAAATCGATTAATCCTGATTTATATTTATAACAAATTGACCGAATGTAGAGATCGTATTGAATTATTGGATTTATCATTTCGAAATTATTTCTACTTGGATATTGTACAGTTGCTTCAGATCAAATTCACGCATTTAAGAACATTAAAATTGCAATCGGATTTTCGTAAACAGGGATTGTTAAAGATATGGGAACAGGTTGGAGCGTTTGGATTAGAAACATTAAAACTAACATATCATCCGATTGGTATGCGAGTAGTATCACCACTTGTAGGTGGTATCACCATGGAATTCATCCGAAAATATAAGGACAATGTGACATTACTTAAAAATTTACGATTGAAAAATTTTGTCATTGATGACGAAGCAATGGAAGCCATTACAAATGTACCAAATTTGAAACAAATGGACTTCAAGTTATGCAAATTCGACGGTATAATCTGGAATCATGTAAAAATGAATAAGAACATGCGAGTGTTAAAAATTCAAATGTGTAAATTGAATCACTACATGTACAACTATCCCCAAATTCTAACATTGATGTGGCCATACATCACATACTTGGATATTTCGGGCTCGGCTATCAAGAATGAACATTTTAAGTATATATGCTTAAATTGGACCCAATTGGTAGCACTCAACATTGATCGATGCAGTGGATTGTTTGAAACTGATTTTGTTAGACAACACGAGAATCAAATTCGATTTGACAACTTATCAAATTTAAAATATTTAAGCTTGGATCAAACTGGCTTCTCTGACAGAATATGTGATCATATAAGATTCCCAAATCTACGAGTGCTTCACTTATTCCCAAATGTAAGTTATGACCGATTTTGATTTGATTATGTCAGAGATAAAATTTCAAATTCGTCCCAATACCTAGATCAGTTTTTGTATCATAAATACGTATTTCGACTACAATGTAGTCATTATCAGTATAAATTAGCTAATTGTAGTTTGACAATAGGGAATATGCATGAAAATTTTTTTCACATTTATTTTCAGAATATGAAAATACTGTTAATACTGTAATAATATTTAAAAACAAAATTAAAATCCGACAAATATCAAGGAAGCTATAAGCTTTTAAACATTATTATCTGTCTCTTTCTTGCAAAAATACTAAAAACGGAGTTTTACGTGTATTTTAAATGATGAAAGTGTAATATGACGTCACATAACATATTAAGAGGGCTATCAGCCTCTTTGTCTAATCGGGAATTTCAATCATTCATATCTCGCTTATTTTTAAAGTTATTTAAAAAGTAATTTTACCTTGATATTTGTCAAGTAGAACTTCAATTCAAGTGAACAAAAATTTTCATGCATATTCCCTATTAGAAATAGATAGAAAATAAAGATCAATAGACAAAAATAAAAAATTCGTTACACAGGAGCTGCGTCAACTTAGCGAATTTCCTTAGAATACATAAATCACTCTCTAATCACAATTTAAGTGTGATCAAAATGAAATGTCGTATCTGATATCATTTTAGTATTTTCAAGGCCAATTTGTCAAGGTGAAATGGGGGGGGGGGGGGCATAAAGATAGAAGAAAACACAAAATATAAAATATCTCTCTTAATATTGGAACAATCGAAAAATGTATAAGGAGTAAAGTTGTAGAAAATCAAGTTTGCTACAATTCATTACCTTATCATTTTTTCCAAACTTTAATGTGTACAGAGATATTTAGAATTTTAACTTTCAATCTTTAGTTGTAAATATTTCTGTAAATATTAGTGTAACAGAAAAATGATAAGAAACAAAATTACAGTAAAACTAAATACCTACAACTTAACTCCTGATGTATTTTTCGATTTTTCAAATATTAAGGGAGATATGTCAAATTTTGTGTTTTCCCCTGCCTTTAAACCTCCCTTTCCCCTCGGCCGATTTCACCCATTAATGAACTTGACCTTTTGAATACCAAAAGCGCCTCAAATACCAAATTTCATTTCAATCGGATTAAAACTGTGACCACTAGAGAGTCCCCACACACATTAACTTATGTGTACATACATATGTATGTATATATATATATATATATATATATATATGTCTGTAATCGTTCTAGCGGTCACAATTTTAATCTGATGAAATTTGGTATTTGAGGCGCTTTTGGTATTCAAAAGGTCAAGTTGGTTAATAAGTAAAATCGGACAAGGGGAAAGGGGGGTTTAAAAAGAGGGGGACACACAAAATATATATATATATATTGATATATATATATATATTGATATATATATATATATATATATACATATTTATATATATATACATATATAAAAATTTTAACGATAGTGATTTTTGACATCTAGTAGGTAGGATCGATGAACAGTTGAAGAAATTTTTACGAAATTCTTACATTGGTACAAAAACAATAGCTGCATTTCCATAAAAAATTAAAATATAATAAATTTTATTGAAATTACTCTTGTTAAAATTGCTTTCATTCGATTTACTCTGATTAAAAGTACTCTTATATTGTCTCAGGATATGTTATTCGTGGCTAATTTGGTGACACTTTCACGTGAGAGTGATGTTAACAAGAGTAAAATCGACTGAAAGTAATTAACAAGAGTAATTTCAATAAAATTTATTATATTTTAATTTATTTTGTTTAATTTTTTATTTATTTTTATTTTTGTCTATTGATTTTGATTTTCTATCTACATATTTCTAATTGTCAAAGAGTAAACTACGACTAGCTAATTTATACTGATGATGACTACTTTGTAGTCGAAATACGTATTTATAATACAAAAACTGATCTAGGTATTGGAGCGAATTTGAATTTTTGGACTTTTATGAATAATGTACTATATAAGATTTTCATGAATTTTATAAATGGACTATATCTAGTGCTCGTACATCCTTAATTCAAAATAATAATGTCACACCACAATTTCAACTCAAACATCTGTAATTACTTTTCGATTACTGATAAAAATACATACATAGAGCAAAATAAACAGTACACGCACTGATAATAATAGAACTCAATATATATAGAGTATTTAAACAATTTAAAATATTTCTAATAACATTTGATATTTTGTTAAATTTTACAGATAACCATCGATGGTTTACGAATCCTAGGCGAAAACAATCCATTATTGGAAGTTGTGTGTCCAGGAATATATCACATGATAGAAATTGAACCAGAAACATTTCATATTCGAGATTATTTTCCAAATTGTCATCGACTAAAATGCCAATGTTCGGAATACTTTCGGCGGTATCTTGCATCAATATAAATTTTTGAGCAAACAAATCATTCTCCATTTAAAAGGCCATAGGTCATATGTTCGGAACTTAACCAAGTCCTTAATAAACTAAGGGAGTTATTAAGTATATGTATCCTCGATTACTTTCATCAATATGGTGTCAACTGGCTACAATATACATCAATGTACATCTCTTTCTTAAATTAAAGTAGCCAGTGACGTCATATTGATGACAAATTAAGATAATCCAGTGTACACTCGATTACACTAATTTTGTCATCAATATGGCGTTCAGTGGCTACGGTATGTTTTTTAATTTATTGAATTAAAAAGATATGCATATTGATGTATACTGTAGCCACTGGACGCCATATTGATGACAAATTAAAATAATCCAGTGTACACTCGATTACACTAATTTTGTCATCAATATGGCGCTCAATGGCTACGGTATCTTTTTTAATTTATTGAATTAAAAAGATATGCATATTGATGTATACTGTAGCCACTGGACGCCATTTTGATGACAAATTAAAATAATCCAGTGTACACTCGATTACACTAATTTTGTCATCAATATGGCGCTCAATGGCTACGGTATCTTTTTTAATTTATTGAATTAAAAAGATATGCACATTGATGTATACTGTAGCCACTGGACGCCATATTGATGACAAATTAAGATAATCCAGTGTACACTCGATTACAATAATTTATCATCAATATGGCGGTCAATGGCTACGGTATTTTTTTTAATTTATTGAATTAAAAATATATGCACATTGATGTATACTGTAGCCACTGGACGCCATATTGAGGACAAATTAGAGTAGTTGAGTGTACCTAAGTTTTTTCCCCAGGACATTTGACAGAAACTAAGTACCTTGGATTTCGTCTGTTTATGTGGCTGGACTCTATAACTTGAGTTTACTACATAGCGTCAACTAACCCTCCTTTAACGATAAGCATAAATTTTATTTGTACAACTCCAAAAGTGTTCAATTTGGATTTGAAAACTACTAAGAATGAGCTAAAATTGATTGAAATAAATCGATTATTGTAACAGGACGAATGTGAGACCTTCCTATTTATAAACAGTTCAACTTCATTGAAATTGGGATCTAAAATTTAGAAAATCCAGGATATCAACTTTAAATTAAATGGGAAGCACACTTTTACGATCAGTATTATAAAAATATTGGACCACAAAGTTAAAAACTCATTTCCCTTTAAAATCGGGTGTAAAAAGAGATCCAGAGATTGGGTTATCTTAGTGAGAATGAAAGAGAACTTTAGTCAATGATTTCATTTTTCTTATTCTCTAGTCCCTTTAAAAAATGGTCAAGCCTATCAATATGTGCCTTGGGATCCCATTTCATAGAAGATGTTTGTTTTTAGTATTAAACGAATTCCCATGATTAAAATAAGGTGCCTTTTTACATATTCGAAATTTTTGACAAATTTTGTTTAATCAATGACCAATTGAGAATATTTTTGCATTCATAAATTTTTAGAGAAGGGGTTGTCCATTAAAAATATATAAAACTAAATTATACAGTCGGCTTTGCTCCCGTTTTATTGTTATATCTCCGGCTCCCGTCACCGTAACCAGATTTTAAGTAAAATTATAAGATTTTAAACACAAAAAGTTTCATCAAAATCGGTACAGTAGTTTTTGGGCGATACAGTTTTTCGCTAAATTGACGCAGCTCCTGCGTAACGAATTTTTGTTTGTATTCAAGTTCAATATAACAAATCAGAATACAAAATATGCTTATTTAAACTGAATACAGGATGTCTTGCAATATTTCATATTATTAAATCCTGTAAATTTTGGCAAAACAGCTGACAAGTTAGTATGTCAGAAGTAAATTTTTTGACTGATTGTCTTAACCAGTTTACTAAGGACTTAGTTGTTCTGAATACGACCATAATCAATTGCCTGGATAAAAAAGTGATATTATTTCAGTAATTTTTTTTTATATCAGCAAAGCGCCTGCGCTATAAAAAAAATAGTTAATCGTTAAATAATTTAATAATTGATATGGATTTATTTAATAAAACTTGTTATAAATAATTATATTGAATATTTTTATTAAGAATAAAAAATTTGTTTTGTAATAAATACAAAAGCTCAAATAAAAATTACAGCCTTTTCACTTCTGTTTTACAGGGATATGATTGGAATGCTGAAACAGAAGAAACAATTTTTTTTAAATTTAGTTAACTAAACTGCGATTTCTTAAGTGAAACAAGGTCAAGTGCGAGTCGGACTCACGCATCGAGAGTCTTTGAATGTTGTTTTCTTATATTCCTTAAAAACTGTTCCAATTTGAAAACTTAATTATACTTTTCCTGTAAAATATAGATAATTATCTATCAGTCTGTCATTATTTCATAATTTTCGGTTCGCAAACTTCGGATTTAATGAGAATGGTCTATTTTGGCGTGAAAACTCTCGTTACACTGGTGGTCGGTCGAACATTCTAGTGTGACGAAATAATGTAAGAATTTAATCGCTAATAACTTCGAGACTAACAATAATGCGTTTACAACGGTTTAGTCTACAACCGATAGATGATGTCTTTACGTATCTGCCGCATTGCATTTGTTTTGCCTGTGACATCATCGTAACAGTATAGGCGCATGCGTGTGAATTAACTTTGCGTAAATATATAAATTGATGTAGCGTGAAAACGCGTTTAGCTAGGATAGTGATTCTAGTGTCATTGTAAAGAGCTTGCGAAGCACTGCTAGGAGACAAAATGAGATAACAGAAATATTCACCGGAATATAAGTGACAATCGGTATTAAATTGAAAATTTAAAAAAAAAATTAAGATTTTGTCTCATATGACTCGTAAATATGCTCGGAATAATAGAAGACTTAAATCAGAAGAAAGCTCGTGTCAAAAAGAATCCAATGAGCTTAAACAGTCCATTTCCCGAAGGAAATGAATAAACGGTGAAAGATTTCATAGCTGGACCATCGGGCATACAGTAACCAGCGACAGACTACACGTCTACAGATCATGTGTAGAACGTTTTCACGGAAAATCTACGGCGGGGGCCCAAACTGCACCTTTCTTTTCTTTTTGTACATTTTTTGCCCTAAATCAAAAACCATTTCATATAAAACTATTGAAAAACATATTTTTAGAATGTACAGCCCTGTCATATGACACTTCACTTGCCGTAGTAACCCCACTTTCAGATTTCGACCCCTCATTTTAGAACCCAATAACTATAAAAGTATTTTTATGCTCTAAGACTAAGAAATTTCAAGTCAATAACATTGTTAGTTGCTGAAATAAACTGCTATGACAGACGAACGGACGAAAGGTTAATTTTTTAATCATTTTGGTACGGAACCGTAAATACAATTCATTGCAGAGGAAATTTAAAAAAAGGAAGTTGGCCCTCGAACGAGTTGATCCTTTCTCAAATAGGGGTGCCACCTCTCCGGTTTTGATTCGAAGAGATCGGTTATTTAGACTTATCGTCAATTTCCGGACTACTCTAGGATTCTCCGAATTTTCAAAGAACCGGAATTTATTTTAACTGACACTAGCAAGGGCTGACAAAACACAGTTTGATATTGAAAACATCCTTTGTTTTGACAAATTTCCAGACGGTTCATTAAGAAAAAAAAATCAATCAAGATAATTACCCTGCGAATCTTTTCGAACGTTTTCCTTCTTCGGGTACGATTAATTTGGATGCAGAAACTTTTAATGGCATTGTACGGCCTTGACGCGCTGGATCTTTTTTTCGTACGTGTAATGATGATTCCACAACAATTTCATCAAAGGGTTGACCATATTCAGCTTCAGAATCAAATCAAATTATAATTCAATCAATCTAAAGCGTGTTTTCTCCAAAAATTTAGGTTAGAATCGAAATAATGCAACATTGAAATAATTTTTGATAGTCGAAAAAAGATGACGAAAATTTGGTAAGGCCAAGCCTTCCATTTTGTGGAAGTAACGGTAGTGGCGTTCTTTTTCAAAATCTGATAGTTTGAACGAAGAAAACACAAAATATAAAATATCTCTCTTAATAAAAGAACAATCGAAAAATGCGTAAGGAATAAAGTTGTGGAAAATCAAATTTGCTACAATTCATCACTGCATCATTTTTGCTCAAACTCTAATGTGTACAGAGATATTAAGGAATTTAATTTTCAATCTTAAACCGTCAATATTTCTGTAAATATTAGTGTAACAGAAAAAATGATAAGAAACAAAATTACAGTAAAATTTAGTACCTACAACTTTACTTCTTATAAATTTTTCGCTTTTTCAAATATTAAGGTAGATATGTCAAATTTTGTGTTTCCCCCTCTCTTCAAATCCCACTTTCCCCTTGTCCGAATTTTACCCATTAACGAACTTGACCTTTTGAATACCAAAAGCGCCTCAAATACCAAATTTCATGTCAATCAGATTAAAATTGTGACCGCTAGAACGATTACATACATATATATATATATATATATATATATATATATATATATATATATATATATATATATAAATTTTAGAGATGGTGATTTTCGACATCTACTAGGTAGGTAGACATTTGACGAAATTTTTGAAGTCGGTATGAGACCAATAGCTCTATTTCAACAAATAAAAGTTATTCGTTATAAAAATACAAACAACTTTTGTTATAAACATTTTCCCGTAACTTGAATAGATTCGAAACAAATCATGAAAAACCTACGTTAACCCACAAAGGTATCGGTTATTTATTCAAAATTTTATAGTTGGATTTGTGCCTAATTCATTCGGTTTTTGTGAAAATGTTTCAAATAAAAGTTGTTAATATATTTATAATGAACAACTTTTATCCGAAAATCTTTTTTCGAAAACCGAATGAATACGGCACAAATCAATAATAAAAATTTTGACAAAATAAGTGCTACTTTTGTGGCCATGTGTCAACTTTTAAAACGCAATAGTACAACCAAAAAAAAAAAAGTGTTTATAACATATTTTCGATAATGAAATAAAACGTTAAACCACTTACATTTATTCTTATTTAACGTACTTTGTGATGTCACAATTGCGATAAATGATAAACAAATTAGAAGAATTACATATCGTAAATTAAATTGAAACATTTTGATTACAAATCAAAAAAAATATATAATAAATGAAATCGATGTAATTGTTCGTCGATTGATTGAATAATTCCATACAACAGAAAGTGAAAATAAAATTTCACTATATATTTATATTGTTTGGATGTATCCCCCAATCCACTATCCACTGGCCGACTCTGCAGCGACCTGCAGTGACCACTTTTGTGTTGGTGGGTATTTTAACCTTTTTTTTCTTTTTTTTTTGTATTTACATTTCTTTAGTTGATTTAGTTCTCTGTTTTATCAAACTTGATTTTAGTCAGATTCTAATAAAGAAAGCATAGGCGTCTCTTAACATATCAAATGTTTGGGATCACGTTCAGAGCTGGACATTATTCTTTCAAGTCAAGTACTTAAAGTACGACCTCCGTTAAGCTAACAGAGCAAAGTACCGAAAATGAATTTACTACGTACCAGAATTTTGTGCTGCAATTAAAATTTTTGTGCTTTTTTGTTTTTAAACTGTACACTTTTAATTTTCAATTTCCGCAAAAAAAGCATCAAATTTTTAATTGCAGCACATAATTAGCACTTAATTCTGGTACGTAGTTTTTATTTTCAGGACTTAATAATCGATGCTCTGCTATGTCTTGATGTTAAGTTAGCCGAGCACTTTCAATTTTCAAATTCCGCCGAAACAAAAAAGCACAAAAATTTTAATTGCAGCACATAATTAGCACTTTATTCTGGTAGGTGGTAAATTCATATTTGGGACTATATAACTGATGCTCTGCTATGTCTTGATATTAAGCTAGCCGAGCACTTTTAATTTTCATATTACGCCGAAACTAAAAAAGCACAAAAATTTTGATTACAGCACATAATTCTGGTACGTAGTAAATTCATTTTCGGTACTTTGCTCTGCTAGCTTAACGGAGGTTAAAGTACGTTTGTAGTACTACAGGGTACTTGTAACAGAAATCCTCAATACTTTGACAGAAACGCACTTAAACTGAAATTGTTCAGTTTCTCCGGATTTCAAAGGTAAATCTCCCTTTGCTAACCAAAATTAATATATTTTACAAAAACAATTCTACATATGAATCTAAAAAAAAAAAAATAATAATAATATTGTTATTCATTAATATTAATATGAATAAATAACTCTTTAATCCGCCAGGAAACGAGCCTCGGACCTTAGTATGTCGCGTCCAATGCGCTAACCGTTACACCACACTTGATTATCTTGTCTTATTCTAACATATTATTCTTGTGTAAACGTCACAATTACCAATTTTAGCGAATTTCCTGAAAGGAAATAGAGCTGTTGGTTCCGTACCGAAGTCAAAATTCCGCAAAAATTTCTTCAAATGTCCATCGATCCTATCTAGTAGATGTCAAAAATCCCCATCTGTAAAATTTGTATATATATATATATATATATATGTCTGTAATCACTCTAGCGGTCACAATTTTCATTTTATCGGAATGAAATTTGGTATTTGAGGCGCTTTAGGTATTCAAAAGGTCAAGTTCGTTAATGGGTAAAATCGGATAAGGAGAAAGAGGGGTTTAAAGAGAGGGGGGAAACACAAAATTTGACATATCTCCCTTAATATTCGAAAAATCGAAAAAATATAAAAAAAGTAAAGTTGTAGGTACTAAATTTTACTGTAATTTTGTTTCTTATCATTTTTTCTGTTACATTAATATTTACAGAAATATTGACGGTTTAAGATTGAAAATTAAATTCCTTAATATCTCTGTACACATTACAGTTTGACCAAAAATGGTGCAGTGATGAATTGTAGCAAATTTGATTTTCCACAACTTTATTCCTAACGCATTTTTCGATTGTTCTAATATTAAGAGAGATATTTTATATTTTGTGTTTTCTTCTTTCTTTATATCCCCCCCCCCCCATTCCCCTCGACGTATGTCATTTATTAATAAAATTGAACTTGCAAATACTAAAATCATATACGACATTTAATTTTGATCAGACTAAAATTGTGACCGCTAGAGACTGATTTATATATTCTAAGGAAATTCGCTAAGTTGAAGCAGCTCTTGCGTAACGAATTTTTTTTTCATATTGATATTAATTAATTAATTCAATAACTTGTTAGTCTATATTATACGCTTGTTCTTTCATATGTATGTCTTCGTAGTTCGTGGAGCATTTTGGATCATTTAGATTTAAGCCCCCTATCAAAATCAAATTGATTTAGGTACGCCTTTGAAATATAGAAATACATTCAAATATCTGGTTTGTTGCCATTATCTCAGACGAAAGTTTTTGTACTATGTGCATTTTACAAAAAAAAAAAAGTAAGTGTGTCTAGAGAACCACATCATATAAGGTTCTAAATTATCATATTTGACAAACATTTATTAAACTCCTAAAGCTTCTTTCCATTAGCTATCTACGATCTACGATTTTTCCGAACTGAGACAAAACACTTGACATTGCCTTCTATCCAGCATTTAAGATGATGAAATAAAAAAACTCACGAAACAAATATACTGGGAGCAAATTTTTGTGACTAGGAGAATAAAAACCATTAAATAAATTTGCACTCTTTATGACTTATTTACTATAGCTTTAATAATAATAATAATTAGAAAGAGGTGTACTGCAAACGGGTCTTTAGCACCTAGACCAAGGGATCCTCTGTGCCCTCCTTGAGAACAACCAGTCACCCGAAGGCCAGACGCCTCCGAGTAAGAGGTGATATTTTAAGCAGATGAAGCTATAGGATTTTTTTGAGGCCAGACGCTACACAGAAGGCCCACAACTTCTCCGCCGAGATTGCTTCCAAGATTGATGGATCCAATGTTTCGGACCCAAACATTCTATATCTGACACCCTGCAGGCTTCTGCAGGTGCATATAACATGTATGGAGGTTTCATCGTCCTCCATACAGGTCCTTACAAGTGGGATCATCAGAGATCCCCAAGTTATGAAGGTGGTAGTTTAATCGACAGTGTCCTGTCAAGAGCCCCACCACCTTTCTCAACTGCATTCTATTGAGCCTCAACCGAGCACAGTCAAATGGCCTAGCTGTGCTTATGCACAACTTTGCTTGTCGCATACCCTGCGCAAAGTCTCAGTAATCGAGATGAGCCTGTGAAAGGGGCACTTGAGATGACTTACTACAACTTTACATGTCGAGTTTTCCATTCCGCGAATGAGTATATAACTTCATCAAAGACCGTTTCATCGGCAGTTCTATTTTCGATGGCTAGGATCGCGAGGCCAGTTAGACGTTTCTGACTCATTGTTGAACGTAGGTTGGCTTTAATTATTTTTAGCTTGCTGAAACTTTGCTCGGAGCTTGCAGATGTCGTTGGTAATATCCTTAAAGCTATACTAATATTGGGAAAAGCTTCTTGAAAGTCATGTTTTGGAAAGTAATCAACGTAATTTTAGACACTCGAATCATTTTTAGAAACGTTTGAAAACTTTAGTTTTAAATTATACGCAAAGTTGTTGCTACCGCCGTACTATGCTGCACTGCACGCTTTTCTGAATGTACCCAGTAAAACGAGTTTCTTTTCAAACATACAAATTTCGCGCCCCCTGAAACTGTCGTCCGGGGCAGGTGCCCCGCTTTGAACAATTCATATCGAATCTGTACATAAAGGGTTTTGTACATGGTACGGAACCCTCGGTGTAGGAGTCACACTTTTCCCAATTGTTAGGTACTTTTTTTTTATCGAATCTTGTATTTTAACCTATGTGGGGCCTCTTTTGACCCTACCTGCAGATATCAAAAATAATTTTATACCTAATATATCGAATTTTTAATGGAGCTTGATTTTTATCTACGTACAAGTTATTGTTATGTGTGGGATATTAAAAATGTAGGAACGGTGTATATAGGAAACAAACATTACTGGAAAACTATTTTAAAAAATCGTTGAAAAATTTCTGTGTTGGGTTTGGCGACGACCTTGGAATGTAAATTATATATTCAATATTTGAACAACTTTTTAAAAAATATGTGAAAATAACAACTAACTGAGCTATAATTCGTCAAATACTCGATGCATACTAAGTTTATGAAAAAATATTCCAAACAAAAGTTGTATATTCTTAAAAAAAAGGAACGAAGATGGATACCCCCTCTCTGACCCGAAGGAAAGGGTTGTTTCACACGGTTCGATTTTGTCCATTCACGAACTTGACCTTACTTTTTTGCTGTAGAACACACACACAAAATTTCTGTGTTATCTTTAGTCGTTTTTGAGTTATCGTGTCCTCAAACAGCAGACATGCGTGTATGAACTAATTAGATCATTCTATGAACACCTATACCAACAATTTTTTTCTGCAATCTATATTTTCAAACGTTGCAAAGTCGGGACTAAACCTTATTTTACCCTCATATATATTATATATACCGGGTATAAAAATACATTAATTTAGTACATTGAACAAGGAGCTTAACAATCAATTAAATTACTTTTTTATCCTGAGTTATATTGTTTATTTTACTTCTACACATGTATAGATGTATAAAAACATGACTTGAGTTTTCTATACCAAGATATTGTTTATTCAACGCATGCTTCTGAAGGAAGGTTGTTTTAAAAAGTTGTTTGTTTTTAAAAGAATTTTTGGTCTATTTCATGGAGATAGAAATGCAAGTAGCACACCCTCTGTGTAACAAAAAGTGTCGCCCAAATAGCCTTAAATAAAGATGGCATTGTTGTACCAGAGGACCATTTTTAAACTTCAATCAGTCTTAAAACAGTCCAGTTCAGATCATACCCCTTTATTTCTTGTGGACACTTTTTGAGTCAAACAGCCATTTGAGAGTGTGCTCCTTGTATTTCTAATCTCCTATGGTCTATTTCTAATGATTTACAAGATAGATTTTTGTATGGGGAGAAGCAAGATGAATGCATTGATCGATTTTGCTCGTTCATGATCAGGAAGACACTTTTAGGTCTAGAACACGTTTAAGAAACTTTGGCCTTTTATCTTGTTTCGTTTTTTAACATTCGATCATTGTGTAAACTTTGTTTCGAAATACTTTCACATAATCAGAACACAGGATCGTTTACAGGAGCGTCAATAACTTAAAATTAATTTTCAATTTCGAAGTTAGATGCCATCTTTTTAGTGTATAAAAGGCCATCTCTGATTGAATTGCTGAACAAATTGACAGAACTGAACTTGTGTTTCGAGTTGGAGTGATTTTGGAATTGTATTAGAAGTATTTTAAAGTGTAAATTATACAGTTTGAATTTTAGACCGTTCTGTTGTAAGAATTTGTTAAAAATGTTTTTAAAAGAGTTCAAAATTAAAGGGAAAAATGCTTTAAAGACATCCGAACGGTAAATATATTTTCCAAAAAACAAAATTAATATTTAATCATAAAAAATTAGGTTATACGAGAACATCAGGATAGCTGGAATAAATATAAATTCCGGTCCAAACAAGAAAAAAGCATGGAATTTGACATTATGTAACTTTTTTGGAATGTGCTTAAATGTGGGAACACGTGGAGATATAATTATTCCCACAAAACTAAACCTTTTGCTGGGGTAATAAACAGGTTATCCTGTATAACTCCTTTTCTATATATTTTAGGGAAAAATGTGAAGAATCAAAAATTGTAGTACGAAAAATTTGCAATGGAAATGCATCTTCTGAAAAACAATTTTTTTTGTCGTTTTTGTGAATTCTACGTACTTTCAAAACCAAATCGATTTTGTCACATGTTAATCGAGAATAATTGATGTTTACTCCGCTAAAAGTGTAAATTTTATAGGAATAAGTGTTCCTTTATCTACATTGAACCACTAGTAAAATAAAACTACTGGGCTATTCGTAAAATTCGATTATTGGGTTAAATTGTATCCCAATTTTGGCTAAAATGTTTCATTTGATTATTCTAATCATATTTTGAACTCGATTTGCTCAAACTCGCCCAATAATTCTCAGACTTGCCAGATTGGGTTATATATAATATCGATTAACGGTTGAATTTTATTGTTTGCGGCAAATAGCCGTTCGGGCTATTTTGAATTTTCAGTTAAAAAAATTTTTTTTATTTTGAAAATGAACTTTTTCCTTTAGGTCAAACGCTATATATATTATAGACCTCATTCAAAATCGTCAATCCACTATAAAAACTTCGATCTGCGTAGGCTATTTTTGGGCTACTCCGACAGTGTTACCAACCCGAATTCTGTCTAGGAAGTAGATATCATTTCAAAAGTTAATAGTTTTCAACCAATCCTACTTTGATCAATTTTCATCGTAGAGATCATATTTCTGTTCTCCTAGCAAAATATTTTAATGTATTGACCCGTACAAAATTTATATCAGCACTAAAATGCATTTCAATTCCAGTTTTTAATCAGAACGAGGACTAAGAGAGTCTTATTTAATGGATTTTTTTTAAAAATTATTTCATTCATTCAATGTATATTTCTCGAAATATCCATGAAAAAACCGTGTTTTCAGGTTACTCCTTTTCTTAAAAATGAAATATTTTGACCATTAAATTCTTCCTGTTTTAGTAAAAATTTACATCAGACGATATTAAAACAGTATCCACACATAACACAAGAAAAATTACGGGAATATATGCCATTAACTGATACACTATTCAAACTACGGATATGCACCTGCAAAGGTATCCAATTATATGTTTATTTGGTCGATCAAAAGCCCACATTCTTCAAATTAGATTACGACGATCATCTGTATCCAACCGTATTCACATTATGGACGTGGACATCATTGTTACCAGCATTCACGACCTACAAAGAAGTATGGCCACGATTATTAAATGGGGCTGATTTAATGTGTCCCGGTGTCCTTACAAAACCACCCACAAATTCCAATCACCATAAATGGGGTACACATCTCAAAGGGCAAATAGTTTCCATCAATTTAAATTCAAATGAATCTGCGCATGCTGTTGGTATTACGGCATTGTCTAGTGATGATATGTTTATGTCTGCTGGACGTGGTAAATGTGTTAAGATCTTACATAGGTATTCAGATTTTTTATGGCGATTATGTCCTTTACCTGTTCCTGAAGTTGGTCCACCACAATGGTTATACGATTGTGGTCAATTATGTTAGTATAATATTCATTTACGTTGCATACAGTGGCGTAACAATCAGTTCGTGCGATCGGCTAAGCGAAATCGACAAGATTACGATATTTTAATCGGAAGACTAATGTACAGTCCCCTGCACTTTAATTGAACCAAACTAAATCCAAAAAGTTCCACATGTTTATGTTGGTATCTGTATTACGTAAAAATTAATTAGACAATCTTCTTTCGCGTCACTTTTACCTGTATGATGGGGTCGACCATCCCAGTACTTTTTCGTCGCACTCTGAGCGTTGTTGTGTAGATTTCCGGCTGTAGTATCATCGTTTTGATACCCGTCGTTCCAATCCAAGCGAGTGACCTCTAGGCTAACCTGACCCCTTTTAGTTTTTTATTAACTAGTAAATATTCATATAAAATTAATTATAAAAAACTTACTAATTAAAAAACTTAAATTTTTTTATGGAGAGCGTAATAAAGAGGCGAGCACAGGGTTGGGAACCCTTGATTTATAATAAATATTGGTTTATTTTACACTAATGCATGCTTATATATGTGTATAATTATTTATTGTGTTTGTTTGAGTCACTATAAATAACTGGACAGATTTGCCTATGTAAAGAAATAAGTTTTGCTCCAGCCGCGCGGCATGTACGTATGTGTGTTAGTGTTTGTGTGGCTGTCATATGTATTTCCACACCACACATAAAGTTTTAGTACCTTGGCTAGTTGAGGCGATTAGACAGCGCTGTTATTTACTATTTTAGGGTCCGTTATTTCACGTTTATACCCATAAATATAGTCTGGCCTATATTACACAAAAATTCTTAGAAATATGACAATATTCTAATTAGATTTGTGTATATTAGAAACAGTAAGTCATTAATAATTATTTTTGGCATCAAATATATTTAGTGTACCAAATTAAACTTTCTAGATATACTATCAAAATCTTGGACTTTCAGATTCAGATAGGTTCAATTTTTTTGTAGGGGAGTGTAGATTTTTCAAATAACCTTGCAAAAATAATTAGTGTCAATTTTAGGAAGGGATGACAATCGATTGGTCTTGAGGAATGTTTAGGGTGTAAAAAGGATATGATTAACTAAATGATCACTTAAATTTTTCCGCTTAAGTCAATAGTTATGACGATATTTACTGTTGAAACGAAGATAGAAATCGAGTTCAAAATTTTTGAGCGTATTGTTTCATCCCCGTTTTCCACGCTTAAATTTTATTTCGAAAACGGTAAGAAGAAATGATGTTACGCCACTCATGGTAAGATTATAATTGCTTGGACGAACATCGATACATTTTGATAATTTATCCAAACTATCAAAATACTCTTCGTCTTAGTAATCGTAATTTTACCGATTTACCATATGTACAGAAAGTTGATGGGTCAAATAACTTAAAGGATGCCTCAAAAGCTACACAACGCGACCTTCCTTGAGTCACATCACCTTGCGTGCGAATATTCGCTATAATATTTCTGTATTTCACTGAAACCGAACTGCATCTCAATTTGCGCAAGGTTTTAAGGAGATCATCTATTTACGCAGGCTACTTTTCGCCAAAATTCGATAGTTTCCGAGTGATTGCGCTTTTAATATTGACTTTTGAAGCACCATATATTCATATTTGACCTATCTGTGTACTTTGGGTAACATCTTGTAATAAAATTTGTTATTTTTTTAGATGATAAAATGAATGAGCAAATGTTTCAAACATCGATTAGTGATGATTTTGTGAATGAAAATAGTGAAGACGATACAACAGCTCCTGAAGTAGATGTTCCTGAAAGTGGTGAACAACCAACGCATAGAGATGATGAGAGTGATTCCGACAATGATGAATCTGAATCAAAACTTGAATCAGCATCAACGTCAGCATCACCTACAGACGAGATGGACAAACGCTTGAGATACTGTTTATGTAAAGTCATTCGATTACATTTCAAAACAATCAAATTACCAATGTTAGTCTCAACATTTTATCCTAATTATATGTTACCCGCTTTACCGGACGATCTAAAAATCAATATTAAACAATCATCGTATAAAAAATTGAATGTATTCTTAAAAGAGATGCAAATATTAGGATTCTTAACATTCACGGAAGTGAAATTAGTACAATATATACAAACATTAAATAATACGCATCCAGATGTGATTGGTTTTAAATTATGGGATAATGATACGATTACAAGTGCGGAGACGAAAAATCAGGAAGAATCATCGACACCAGCGTTACGAACAAGCACTTCAATTGTACCAAGTGAATTCTTTTCAGTAACAATGCCTGTCCTAAAACTATTTAATTATGCAGGAATCAGTCGTGGTGATTTGATTACTCCCAAGGATATTCGAAAACATTTAACGTTCTATGTTAAGGAACATCAACTTGCTGTTAAGTATGTGTTTTTTTTTTAAGTGAAACTTCTTTAGCTACGTATTTGTTTGAATTGTTTTGTTACAGTAAAGGGGAAATGATTCAATAGAGGGGAAAATTAGAGACAACGCTTAAGTGTGAGAAAAAAGGAATTACATATACCGTCTGTTTTGGAATGCTTTGCTAATAGAGAATCAATGTTAAATATTATTTACTATAATAACTACACAATGCTTCATAAAGAAATATAAATAGTGGGGGTACTCTGTAGTGTGTGTGTGCATACGTAATGAATAATATTATAAATTAAGTGGGCATCACTAAATCCCCACTCTTGAATGACATCAAACATCATACCACAAGCATCCAGATGTTTGTAAGTATGTGTGTATGGTTTTATAGTAAATATTTTATTTATTTAACATCGATTCCCTATTAGAAATACTTTTGAAAACAGACTGTATAAAAAAGGGCTTTTTTAAAAATCGTATACCCGATATATAATATATACTAGGGTATATTAAGTTTAGTCCCGACTTCGTAACGGTTGAAAATATTTATGGCAGAAAAATAATTTTGGTATAGTTCATAAAATGACCTAATTAGTCCATATCCGTAAATCCGCCCGTCCGTCTGCAAACACGATCACTCAAAAACGAGAATAGATATCGAACTGAAATTTTGTATGTGTGTTCTAAGGACAATAAAGTAAGCTCAAGTGCGTGAATGGGCAAAATCGGACCATGTTTAGGCAAAATAAGAAAAACTGTCCATCTTTGAAACCTTTTTAAGAGATAGAACAAATATTTGTACGAAACTTCAGTATATACCGAGTATTTAAGCAATTAACTCAGTTAGTTGTTATTTCCACCTGTTAATAATTTTCAACATTCTAGTGAAAATGAAACTTTGTACTAATTTTTGTAATATTTTTTATACAAATTTTGAAGCGAAATTTTTTTTAGCGATGTATCTGTTTGAAATTTTATGTGACATTAAAGGGGAAATAATTCAACAGCGGAGAAATATAAAAGAAACCTTGAATGAAGATATAATCTAACACTTGTGTATAATTTTTTGAATTGACTAACTGACCATTGATCGTTTTTTAGGGATAAAATTCAACCAGATGAATTTATCGAATCGTTAGTGAAGACAAAAGAATTATCAGCATGGGCTGATGTAATAAATGCCATAGCAGCCCAAATGACACCATACCATGGTAGTACAACGGAGAAAGTTGAACGTGGTAAAGTACGACCCATACAAATGTGTGTGCAGACACGTAGCGGCAATAAAAAAGTGACTCTTGTCGAGAATTTAGAATTATTTAATATCAATGTACCAGAATTCGCCAAACAGTGTCAACAGGGTGTTGGTGCTAGTGCAACTGTTCAAACACTAGATGGCAAAAAATTATCGCAATTATTAGTTCAAGGGAATCAAATTATATTTATCCATAGATTATTAACAGGTAAATCATTTTTAAGTCAAGTATCTTACCTTAGTTCACAGATGCCACCAATGTAACAGTTTAAATTACTAACCTCCATATATGGAGGGTAAATCCCATCCGATCAGCCAACAGTACTTTTTTATTTTTTGACGTGGAAACGTCTATTCGTTCATTAAACTGGTGGGTCGGTCGACCATTCTTGTGTGATGAAATACCGTCAGATTTCAAGCGCTAATAACTTAACGCCCAAAACATTGTGAAGAAATTGCCAAGCCCTGCTATGAGGAAAAGTGAAACAACTAAAATATTCTGCGGAATAGTAGTGAAAATCGGTATTAAATTAAAAATAGCAAGTGGAAATCTCGTGCCAAAAAGAATTCCACGAGCATAAAAATTCCAGTGCCGAACGAATGCGAGAACTACGGCATATTCAAAAATGAAATAAACGGCATTACGTAGCTGGTCCATCGGGCATACAGCGGCCAGCAACAGTCCCAACGTCTACGGATCATGTACAGGACGTTTTCACGATAAATATACGGTGTAAACTCGAACTGCACCTTTCTTCTTTTTTTTTATAGTGATTGCCCCGCTGCCGGATCAAGTTCTCGCAAGGTTGCTCAAACAAGTGATTGAAGTCATTATACATACTATCTTTTCTGAAGGTGTCATCCTCTAATTAAATGGACACCGTATTTTACGGTCCCCGCTTGGATTATTATAAATTTAGAAAAAAGTACTCTGATTTCGTGACCACGTCCTAATAGTCACATTATTTGACCACTAGAGGTCATAAATCTGTTATCTGAAATTCCCATATTAAAGTTCTTCTATAGAAGAACATTAGATTTAAAATGAATTATGTTTCTTTTTAGAAAAATATAAAGTTCCAAAAAATATGGTGAATGGTTTACAAAATGCTCCAAAACCAAAGAAAAAAGTAACAAAAAAATGAGTGGTTTATGTGTCAATTTCTACATGTTGTAAATACTTCTAAAAACAGCAATAAATTTTCCAAGTCATAATATTTTCAAGTGCCTCTATTTTCGTTTACCTGCAATCCAAAATGAATTTGATGAAATCGAAAGTGATATTTTATTTTATTTTTTTGTTTATAATATTTGTTGAACCGATTTATGATTCACGCTAAATTCCTTCATTATATTTTTGATTTAAATAAATTAATTCCAGTTAATTGTGGTTTTATTATTCAAATTGGGTCATGAGCAGTCGAGAGCTAAGAGTTTGTGTAGCCTTTCTCGAAATATCTCCGCCTAATATGTTTCTAACGGCTTCATTTTTCAAAATAGTAATGTGTGACGAATCCATCCGGCAATTTTAATAAACTTGATATGTAGTTCTACTAAATTTGGATAATACGAGGACAAGGTGAAAAGTTCCCGACTGAGTCCATAGATGGCACTGATACAAATGAAATTACTGTTTAAATATGTTAAGGACGTTTATTTGATACGCTAAAGTCAAATGAGTACTATCTTTAAAGTATATCAATAATCTTATAACAATTTTAAAAGTATTGATTGTAAAATATCAGAAAGTGTTAATTAGAAATTGTTTTGACTTGATGTGACAGATTTGACGGTAAACTATGTTGTATATTTGTATATATGTGTATATTATTTTAGTGTGCGTGGTCGCCAGTTTCCAAAATATGGTGGCAAAAACACACCTACCAAAACAGTGTTAATTTTATTAAATAATTAATTCAAACGTTTGTCAACACCATTTTTTTAATGCAATTATATAAACTGTATATTTCAAAGAATATTTTTAAACATTATTTATGATGGTGCCTACTTTAATAATATAGTTATTCTAATTTTAAGTACAAACCAATTCTGTTCTCCATAAGACGCTGTATTCAAAGTTTGATTTTTAATCGATAATTACTCTTCGAAATGATCGTCAACAGGTGTTAAATTTTTAAGGGAGGATAACTACTGAATTGAGCTATTCAATTCACTAAAAAAAGAAATTTGTATCTATTATTTAGCCTCATGCATGAACGTCCTTAACACACAGTCAATAATATTGATAATTTGCAGGACCTTCTACATACATTAAATTAGATTAGAGTCAAATCAGCAGCAAGTCTTTTAAAGAGCTTTTGTACCGCGACCAATTTGATCTATTGTACCTCCATTCCTCCAAAAGTGTTCCAGGAGTCCTATGGTCTTGATAAACGTTAAAATATCCCTTGGCGACAGCTCACTGATTTCATCTGGCTGGAGATCTGTCCATCCCAAATGACAGTGTTTTTTGAGAGAGAGAGGAGAGACTTTCGTATTCACACAGATTGTGAATTCCAGTTTCCTCCTCTTCATGACAAAATCTGCAGAGATCATTCCCTGTGAGATAAATTTTATGCAGATGTTTATTGAATTTTCAGTGGCCTGTAAGTATCCTCAATTGGTTTATTCCTAGTTGTTAACGCTCAGAGACCTTTTTCCATGAAAAGCTTTTTATAAGAGCCTTTGCCATGATCTTGACTATGAGTATTTATCCAAGAACGGTTGGACTCTTGTACCGCCCATTATTTTATTTTATTGTGCTTTGCGGTATTCCAAGAAACACGGCTCTGGGCCGTTTAGTGGAGCACTAGCACCCATTCTCTCTAAGTCATCGGCCTGAATATCCAGGCACCCAGCCAATAGTGACTTTGTAATGTCAATACACTCCAGAACAATTTTGGAGTTTATTTCAGGTGAACTTAACGCTTTAAGTGCGACCTGACTGATAAAATATATATTATTCTACCTTTGTAGTTTCGCTGAAGGTTCTCGATTGGCATATACTTTAGCCTGGAATATCGAGACGTATTTACCAAGACTGATATAGATATTCGTACTTGGTCGCTGACAATATAGTCCTAATCCTATTCCAGTATCGGTTTTGGATCCATCCGTATACTAGATTATATCTTGATCGATGTACAATGGTGTCGTCCTAAAAATCCAATCCGTAATATTGGAAAATGTCTAAAAATGAAAACAACAGATATAAATTTTTTTGTTTATTATTATTATTAATTCTAATAATTTATTTATTTTTATTAAATTTTACAAGAAAATTTTCTTTTAAAAAATTAAATACGTTTAAAATAAAGTTTGCTGTATGATCGATAACTTTGTTACGAGTTACTTTTTTTGTATTATGTATAAATTTTTTTTTCTCAGACCTAAACAATTACAAATTGAAATATTTCCATTTACTTTTCCCAAGGAAAGCAAAACATTATATAACGCAAATATACAAAAGAAAAACAAATGACGATGACACTGTCGAAATGGAATATGATCGATCAGGTTCAAATTGATGGGGGAGGAATGAGGGTGGGGTGCTGATGGTAGGGACCGGTTGTTGGTTTTGTTATCAAAAACAAACAATGGCAATGTAACTATTTTATATAAACATTTTTTGTCATCATTATTAAATGGACGTATCTTGAGGAATCGTCCCAAATGCCGGGAAACTTGAATGTGAATGGACATACAAAAATTCAGGGAAAATTCATTGGAGGGGATTATACATAATTATTTATGATACAATTTGTGTGTTAGAGCCTTAATAGCCTTAATTCAAAATATAAATTATGTGCTTTGTTTCATCATCTTCGATAAATATTTTGAAAATTATTTAAATTAAAAATGAGAAAATTAAATTAAAGACCATGAACCAAAATGAAAATTATGATTTTCAAAAAACAAAACAAAAATAATTCTTAAAAAATAAACATAAACCTTGCTCCTTTTTTTGCCTCGCGCTATGTACAAGAAAATTATAAAAGTATTTTATGAAATATAATTAGACTAAATTTTTAAGCCGTTTATCCAACAATCTCTCTACCGTAACCCTGAATTTGGGGGTTGTGTTAATTATTTTGATTAATTTCAAAAGAAAATTTTCATAAACTGTTACAGGACGAAATTTAATCGGATCCCCGGACTCGTATCTATCATCCCTTTACTTATAATGAAAATTTTCTTTATTCAAAAATAAAATCCCCCCTTATTTTCGAAGGATTTTTTTAAAATCCATTTGAAAATATTCCCACCAATCTATATATATATATATTTTATGAGATGGGAAATTTCCTTTTTTTTTTTTGGTAGTGGAGAAAATTGGGAAGTGGCTTGTTTTTTTAAATCACTCTGTATTCGATTTGTATAAATAAATAAAAAAATTGTTTGAAACTGAACGCTTCACAGTTTATCCGGCACATGGGGGATTTAATTCAAACAAAAATATATGGCGCATATTTTTACAAAAAGAAAATCGTTTCACTGGTATTAATTATATCATTAGTCTAGTCAACAAGTTAAAAAACGTGTTAATTCTTGCTACTGCGTATTAAAATACGTGCGATAGTTCGTTGAACTCGTTATGACGTCTAGAAAAATGTGAAAAAATTTCAAACCCGCACATAAACAATTGCAAAAGTTATAAACAATTAAATATTCCAAAGAAAAGGGGTCTACTTTTTTCAAAATTACTCGAAAACTATTGGTGCTAGAGGATTTTTACAAACAGATTCTTAAAGAGGACAAAATTTCCGAAAAAAATGTCGACTCCCGGAACTTGACCTCTTTTGTTAATACTTATTATTTAACGTTGAAAATAGGGGTTCCGAGCGCAGTGCCGATATTTTTTTAAAATCATAATCTTGCTCAACAAACTATTTTTGGAACGCGTGGAACCCTATTTTCAACAGTAAATAAACAGTTTTAACAATAAAGGTCAAGTTCCCGGAGTCGACTTTTTTTTTCCAGAAATTTCGTCCTCTTTATGAATCTCTTTGTAAAATTCATCTCGCACCAATAGCTTTTGAGTAATTTTCAAAACAGTAGACCCCTTTTCTTTGGAATCCTAAACTGTTTATAACTTTTTCAATTGTTTATGTGCGGGTTTGAAATTTTTGCACATTTTTCTAGACGTCATAACGAGTTCAACGAACTATCGCACGTATTTTAATTCGCAGTAGCAAGAATTAACACGTTGTTTAACTTGTTGACTAGACTAAATGATTAACTTTAACAAATTGTTAACATTTTCATAGATTTTGTTGGACGTAACAATAGAAGTTCTCACTATCATTTACTTAGCGAATTTTTTCTACAAGGAAATAGAACTGTTGGTATTGTGGAGGGGGAATCACAAAATTTAATACATCTCTGTTAATATTGGAAAAATTATCAGGCCATATATTATAGTCAAGTTGATTTTCTACAACTTTACTTATTAAACATTTTTCGATTTTTCTAATATTAAGAGAGATATTCTACATTTTGTGTTCTTCTTTCTATAAGCTCCCTTCTTTTCCCCTTGCCCGATTCTTATCATTAACGAATTTAGTCTTTCAAATACCAAAAACATATCAGAGACGAAATTTCATTTTGATCGGACTAAAATTGTGACCGCTAGAGAGAACAAAGTAAATGTGTGTGTGTCTGTAGCCACTCTAGTAGTCACAGGTTGCTATGAACAATAATAAGATAAAAGTTAATTAAGATCTATTTCCAAAACAGAAAGGACTCACTTGCGGTACCCCTCTTGCTAATTATTATTACTGCAAGTAGGTCGAAATGGACAATAACATAGGGGTAAACCTTCTAACCTGATTAAATGAGACTTTCTATTGTACGAGAACCGAATAAAAAGCGGATGCAACAAAAAATATTAAAAATTTGCTGATTTGTGCTAAAAAATCATGACTGGATATCATCTATAAATGAGTATTGTTGCGCACCCCGAATACTTGTTTGAATTGCGATTACAAATGATAAATCTCCGTGTTAATTCAGAAGAGAATGCGGGAAGGTGAACCAAAAAAAAAAATACAAATGAATGCTGTAAAATTTGTATGAGACCATGTTTGTTATCAATTTGAATTGAATTTATCAAAGCATTTTATAATAAATTTTTTTTAGTATTTTTTTTTTTTTTGTAGTTTTTTCAATTTTTTTTTTTTCGTTAAGTTTTTTTTTTATTTATCAAATACAATAGTTTATTAGGTTTTTTTTTTTTTTTTATATTTCTAAAAATTCCACTCACAAAGGCACATAAGGATTTTAACAAATATACAGCCCAATAATTTTATTTTTTATAATAATTATTTTTTTTTTTATATAAATTAGCTTGTAATGAATTTAAGATCGATTTTCAATGTTTTTTTATATATCAATATCAAATATGGCGTACATGATGATGACGGGACGACTATTCATTAGTATTGATGTTCAACCGTATCGAATAGACGGTTCTATCTTTTGGGAATCATTTTGAAACGTTTGCATAATGATATGATGATACAAATCCGAATTATATTTTGTAAAAAAATTTTCACCGCAATTTAGAAAAATGACGTCAATGTGTTGGAAATAAAAGCGTTCATGTAGTATTCAATGAAAATGATATGACTTTATCTACAATGCCGAAGTAGACGTAATTTATGAATCCATTATTAAGGTACACTTGGCTTGATTCGACTATCGCAAGCGATGCGATTGTTGGTTACCATTCTGCTCGAAGCGTCTGTGATTTATTGCTTTTGATTGGGGTGATGGAAGACGACAAACTACTTCTTCAAAAAAATATTCGGTTATTTGACCTCCAGAAAACGAAGGTGCCATGATGCACTTATTCTTCAAATTCACGATTATATTCATCCTTCTCCTGAACGACTATTCAAGATGTGCAATCATCGTTAATGATTCTAACGGCAGTTGCTTGAAGCAAAACAGCTTATCTCGATTACCGGAACTTTGTGCAGGCATACGACAGACCAAGCTGTGCATAACCACAGCTAGGCCATTCGACTGTGCTCGGTTGAAACTCAATAGAATACAGTTGAGAGAAGGGTGGTGGGACTCTTGACAGGACACTGTCGATTGAACTACCACCTTCATAACTTGGGGATCTCTGATGATCCCACTTGTAGGGCCTGTATGGTGGACGATGAAACCTCCATACATGTCATTTGCCCCTGCAGAAACCCCAGGATCCATCAATCCCGGTGAAGAAGCTGTGGGCTTTCTGTGCGGCGTCTGGTCTCAACAGAATCATAGAGCTTCATCTGCTTAAAATAGAGCACAGAGGACCCCTTGGTCTAGGTGATAGAGACTCACTTGCGGTACCACTCTTGCTAATTATTATTATCGTTGAACGATCGAGGAAGAAGTACCGTTAAACTCATCAAATGTAGACATTACGTTCTGCATTAATTAAAATAGAAATGAATTGCGTGACCACATCCCGTTCGATGAGAATGATATAAAATACTCTGCGGCGCGCGTGGATATGTAATACCACGTGACATTCTATGGTAATTCATAATTAATACATATAGAACGTGATGGTTACGTTCCAAGCTAATTGATTGCGTTATTGTGTCGCATTCAGTAAGAATGGTATGAAATAATCTTCCGCGCGGTTTCCATTATGAATACCCGCAAAACGAAGTGATTGATAGTTTCGCATTAATTATAAAACGGATATAAATTACGTAACTGCGTTCCGTTCAATGAAAATGATATAAAATGGTATGCGACGCGATATGATGTTTAACGTTTAATCGCATTCAGTATGAAACCCGTACAACGTGAGAGATACGGTTCACATTAAACGGGGTAATCTATCTATAAGGCAAATTATGTTGATACGGCATAATCTCTAAGGCAAACTATGATGATCCATAAGAAAATTATTGCAAAAATTGGCGTTATATAAGGCGCTATATTTTATCGTACTATAAGAGTACATGTTATAATTTTTAGGGTAGCTTGTTGTAAGGGTTTTTACTGTACTTGGAAACATATACAAAACTTTATATCCTACACAATGACGTCACAATATGATGTGTATTTGTGTGCGCATATCATATTTCATATTAATTCGCAATCGAAACAAAAATCCACCTTAAATTCTGGTCCTGTTGCGAAATTTTTTTTAAATGTTTAAAAAAGAAATTTCAAAAAAAAAAACAGAGTGACGCGGCACGTTGCTATGGTTCATTTTACACAAACGAATCTGTACAGTACAACCTATTTATAAAATTATAAATTAAGTACACCTATAAACATTTAAATCTGGTAATCTATTTGTTGTTTAGTCACATGTTGGTTTTTTACGCATGCGTAAAAATAATATATTATTCTAAACATTTAAAAAAAACTCATAATATATATCTATATATATATAAGTTAATTAAATAGTTTTGTATCTACATTGATTTACACCAAAAGAACGTACAGGGAGAACAACATCAAAAAGAACTAAATCACTGAATTGGATTCGGTGAACATAAAATGATAGACTAAGGTCACAGATTAAACTAGGTATATTTGTCATGATAAATGAGTGTGTTGTAATCAGTGTGTTATCAGTGGTGTAAATATTCGATCGTTAATGTAAGGTTTGTACACTTAAACGATAAACAAAACAAATAATAATGGGAATGCTAAACGTCATCAGCCATCAAATTTTTTCAATTCAATTCAACAACTTGGGTTTGTTCACTTTGATAAATTCAAAAGAAATAAGATTTCACATTGGTGTAGAACACTTAAGGCTACAAATTCAATAATGTACTCATCCAATCCGCATTTATTGGCCTGGGCATACATTTGTGTAATAATAATAATGCTACACTATCATTGTGTGAATCGGACTTTAGATTTGAATATTTTTCAAAATTTTATCAATTAATTTATGGCTCATTCATTTGGTTTTCAGAAAGAAAGAAAAAAACTTCGATTAAAAGCTGCTGATTATAAATATAGAAAGAAAATATATATATAGAAAGTTGTTGATAGTTATTAAATAAAGTGGATCTGCAAATCAAATAGTTTTGAAATTATTATTTCAGATTGTTACGAACAACTTTCGTTCGAAATATTTTCCGAAAAACCGAATGAATAAGGGCACAAATCTACTAAAAAATTTTGAAAAATGAGAGCTATTATTACCATGGAAATTATTAAATGGCGGACAGTGTGGACTGACTTCGATTACAGCGCCAACATGTTTAATAATTGAACTACTAAGATGGATCACGTTAATTTTTTGGTCGTATCTTGAGCGAAGTAGATCCCAAAAAATGTTTAGACAAATTTAAATACTCAAATCTTCAGATTATTCGATTTTTTGGGAATATCTCTGATTTGGTAATGTAATCGATCACTTTTGAATCCAAAACTAAATTGAGAGAAAAATTTTTTTCCAAATTTCTCATATTTAGGAATCTAAATTGGATTTTAGAATACCATTATTGTAACTGTCCCATGAAGTCTAATCTAAAATGAATATTTTCCAAGATATTCCCGAAAGATCTGCGACACGTCGCTCTCACAGAAATATGATAAATAAAGTATGAAATACACTCAATTTTTATTGTAAATAGTTTTAGCTATTAACAACTGTAAAGGCCATTACACAATGAAAAAAATAAGGAATAAGATATAAGATATAAAAATAAGATATAAGAAATAGCACAGCGACCAAAACACAATAGGCGATAAGATACAATATTCAACCAATCACAGCGGTTGAATGCCAGCTGAATACTGGTGTGTGCACAAATGTCAAAAACATAAGTCGAAGAGTCGACTGCGCATAACATTGTGATTGGCTGGGAATAAGGAATAGATATCCAACGCGACGGAAATTCTGTTATATCTTATTTCTTACTCCTTATTTTTGAATTGTGAATTGATCAACGATTCTGCCTTCTGCTGGATTCCACTATTCCTTATATTTTATTTCTTATATCTTATACCTTATTTTTTCATTGTGTAATGGGCTTAATATTTAATTTTATGTATTATTTACACTGACATCTATGTAACTGGACAGAGTATGTTTATGGGTCTAAACGTGAAATAACCATAGAGATAATATATACGTAGAGTAGGCAAGCCGAGTCAAAAGTTGTCCCTCAGATAGCTACAGATAAAGAATCGCTGAGGCAGAGCTATATCTTTTTAATGATTTATATAATCATTATATATTAGTCATTTAGAAAGAGATAGCTCTACCTCAGCGATGTCTGACCTCTCTTTCTATTCAGGAGACGTTCCCACTTACACGCGCGCCTATGACTTGCCTACTCTATGTTATATTATCTCTATGGGAATAACGGCTCCAACTTAATGACAGTCAGCGCCGCCTTAACTAGCCAAGGTACTAAAATTTTATGTATGTAGTGGAAATACATGTGACATCCACACATACATGCCACTCAGACGCGCTGTAACAAAGTTAGTTCTTTGGGTAGTTGAGGAGCGCTTTAATTGGGGTTAATGGCGTAACAAAGGATAATCTGTGCGGTTATTTAGAGGTCAGTGATTATTGACATGTGAAATGATATCAAAAACTATACTTTGGACCATATAAAAAGGTTGGGCTTACTTTAATTAGAAAATTTCCATCATGATAAATAAAAAAAACAGCTATAAAGTATGATTATCGCACCCTCCTGTTCGATATATTAACTACACGAATGTATGCACGGTAAAAATTCGGACGAGTTCATTTTACATAACTTTTTTTTTTTTTGGTAAATTTGCAATATTTATGGATCCGATCCTATTGCCAAATTTGTACATGATTCAATTTATACAGAAATATTGTTTAAAATAAAATACATTCGATAATAATTAATTAATTTTTTGATCGATAATCGAAATACGATTTTGTTTTTTCACATTAATTACAAATTTTTGTTCAATTTTTTTTTTATTTCAATTTTCTACAAAAAAAAAACATAAAATTTTCACATGGAGTTTAGTTTGAAAAAAAAAAAAAACGAAAAAATTGATAAAAAAAATGAAAGTTAAAATTTAGTTGGTCCCCTAAAAAAACTCTATTCAAATTTAGAAACATTCAGAAAGTCAGATTGAAAAGTTTCGGTAGTAAATAAACAGATTTGTTATGTATTCTGTTCGTTTACTACCGAAGCCAATTATAAAAATTTATTTTCAATTACGAATTCCCCGGAATCTTCTAGTAAATTTTTAACAAAAATTATCACAGCTTGAAAAATGTTCGATTATTTAGATTTTATTGCTATACAAAGAAAATTAATTAAATTCGATTGTAAAAGTAAAATATAAGTACCAGCAAAAGTAGCACTCATTTTCCAAAAAATTTGTTCATTGATTTGCCTCTTATTCATTCGGTTTTTAGGAGAACAACTTTTATCTGAAACATTTCTCCGAGAACCGAATGAATGAGACACAATAATAAAATTTTTGAAAAATGAACACTATTTCTGTGACATGGTACCAGACTTTCTGAATAGATTTTCAAGAAAAACAAAATTTCACAGACAGGTGGTGTGCGAATACCCACACACACACACCCAACATAAAATTTTCTAAATCCATGTAAAAAATGGTATAATTATTGCATCCCATTAAAAAACAAAAAATATTAAATGCTTGTTTCTTTTTAAAATGATTCCAAAACGCAGTCATGGACAATTTCGCAGGGTTAGGGGTTGAGTGAAAGACGGGGCGGGGGGTTAATAAATAAATAAAAATTTATATTTATTATAAATATAGAAAATTTCTTTTATTATATTCAAGAAAAAAAAAACTTACAATTTTTTTTTTGTTAAAAACTAATTATATATTTTTTTTTGAAAAGACAAATTTACACGTTTTCTTTTGTTAATTGCGCATCGAACATGCGCATTCATTAATACATTTTAAAAATTTTGTATTAAATAAAAATACACTGGTGTGGAAATTTCGTAGGGGGGTGGGAAGAAAATAATTAATTTTTAATTTGAGTGCGTTCAAATTTAAAAAAAAAGGGGGGGGGGGGGGTTGTACTACATTTAAAAAATAACAAAATTGAGGAAATGGGTTCAAATCGTTTCACAGGTCCAATTTATTTATAGACAACGTTTCCAAAAAAATTAGCATTCTCTTGTGACATTAAATTTTTTTGTTGATTTTGGTCCTACTTTAAAATTTTATCAACAAAATAAAGTTTACTAAAACGCATCCATGCGCAATACAATTTCTCTCTATAAATATGTACAAAGAGTGTTCGGGGAAAATATTGCAAAAAATTAGATCATAATCAGAATAAAAAAATTCATATCAACATAAATCCGGAAAAAACAATTTTCTCGTTGGCATTCATATTTAATCATACAAATTGTCTTTTAGAATCGGATTTGTTAAAAGATCCGTCCCCGAGCTAATCACAAATTTTTGAAGTACGTAAAATAAAAATTGTACACGCATGCGAATGAATAAAGACCATGCGCACAAACCGATTGAAGAGTGAAACGTATGGGGGTCGTGGTTAAAGGATTTTGTACGATCATGCGCACTCAAATCTAATTCATACGTACACGAATGATAAATTTTTTTTCAAAAACAAAAATCATTTCAAACAAGCATTTAATATTTCGAAAAACAAACAACTATTGAAAGAGATTAAGGATTTTAAGGTTGATGGAAAGGTGAGAATGGGCTTGGGGAATGGTAGATATCAGAGTGGCCACAAAAATCAACTTTTCCGGGTCGTTTTTCTAATATAAATTTCCAGATCTATCAAAATTCAAAACACTTTAGAATATTCTTAAGTTTAAAAATTATATATATATATATATATATATATATATATATATATATATATAATCAACGTTAAATTATTATAAAAAATATTATAAACACTGACCTCCATATATATGGACTATCTTATGGACAATTTGATGCATAAATAAGTGGCAGAAGCGGCTAGCAATAATATGAAACAGTTAAGGACGTTCATTTGCTACGCTAAAGTCAAATGAGTACTATCTTTAATAAAATGTATTTATTTGTGTTTCCCTCTTCCTCTAAATTCGAATTTTGGGAAAGCCTTTCATATTTATAGTATTCCTCAAACTTTTATCGAACATAACCTATTTAAAATAAAAATATATCTCATAAAAATTATCTATACTGTGTGATTTAAAAAAAAAATCTCTTAAGGACGTTCATGCGCTACGCTAGAGTCAAATGAGTACTATCTTTAATAAAATTTAATTAGGATTTGAAAAAAGTTGTAAAGTATATCAATAATCTTACAACGATTTATAACCTTTCTTTATTTGTTGTTAAATATTTTAAAAGTATTTATTGTCAAATATCATGAAATGTTAATTAGAAATTGATTTGACTTGATGTGACAGATTTGACAGTAAACTGTGTTGTATATTTGTATGTATGTGTATATTATTTTAGTGTGTGTGGTCGCCAGTTTTTAAAAAAATGGTGGCAAAAACAAACCTAACAAAACAGTTTTAATTTTATTAAATAATTTATTCAAATGTTCGTCAACACCATTTTTTTCATGCAATTATATAAACTGCACATTTCAAAAAATATTTATAAACATTATTTATAATAGTGTCTACTTTAATAATATAGTTATTATAATTTTGAGTACAAACAAATTCTGTTCTCCATAAGACGCTGTGTTCAAAGTATGATTTTTAATCGATAAATACTCTTCGAAATGATCGTCAACAGGTGTTAAATTTTTGAGGGAGGATAACTACTGAATTGAGCTATCCAATGCACTAAAAAAAATTGTTGTATCTACTATTAAACCTCATGTATGAACGTCCTTAATGTATCTAGATAAATTTATATCTAAATATAATACAAATTGGTTGTATCCATATCTGTAGCTAGATATTAATTTATTTGTAGTATCTGTATCTAGATTCATTTAATAAGTATCTGTTTTTTTCTTTTACACCATAAGGAAACGCTGTCCATATAATACACAGAGTGTTTCATTTTACCTTTTATCCAGGTCATTTTTTCCATTTGACCTCTACAGGAGGAGGGCCACCCTGTAGAGGTCAGTGATTCATTTAAAAAGTGTCTGTTTTCTACTTTTACACCATGAGAAAACGCTGTCCATGTAATATACAGAGTGTCTCATTGTACATCTTTTATCCAGGTCATTTTTTCCAAAAACGACGATATATTTAGATGAATTGTTTAAAAGGAAGGAAGTTGAGGACATCCTGTAGAGGTCAATGATTTTTAAATATTTAAAATGAATTTATAATAATGATAATAATCAGAAAGAGGGGCACCGCAAACGGGTCCCTAGCACCTCGACCAAGGGGTCCTCTGTGCCCTCCTTGAGAACAACCTGTTACCCAAAGGCGAGACGCCTTCGGGTAAGAGGTGTTGTTTTAAGCAGATGAAGCTATAGGATTCTATCGAGGCCAGACGCCACACAGAAGGATTGCTCCCAGAATTGAAGGATTCAAAGTTTCGGACCCAACACCCTGTAGGCTTCTGCACGTGCATATAACATGTATGGTGGTTCCATCGTCCTCCATACAGGCCCTATAAGTGGGATTATCAGAGATCCCCAAGTTATGAAGGTGGTAGTTTAATCGACAGTTTCCTGTCAAGAGCCCCACAACCCTTCTCAACTGAATTCTATTGAGCTTCAACCGAGCACAGTCGAATGGCCCCACTGTAACCTTTCGTGTTACAAATCTGGACACCTCTCAGCATGGCGAAAATGAATTTTTTTTTATAACTTGACATAAGAAATATTCTTTTTTTTGACTTGAATAAATAAGATCTGAAAAAATAAATTTCCCGACTATTCTGCAAGAATTTCGGCGCAGGTCTGTTGTTGTGGCCACCCTAAGAAAATGTTAAAAAAAAAAAACAAAACAAAAACAAGTAAAAAATGAAGCTGGTTGATTTGTACCGTGTTTTTCGATCAAAATTCATGAAATTTTGAAATGAATGATTTTATCAATTTTTTTGTTGTTGTATTTTTTTTTAAATAAATTGTTTTTTTTTTTTTGTTTAAATAATTTTTTATATTTTTTTTTTTTGTTTGTTGAGATTTTTTTTTTAAATTTTTTTACTTTATAAAATTCTTCTGTTAATTATTAATTGTTAAAAATATTATTTTTTTTTTTTAAATTCACTTTTAAATTGTGTTGTAATTTAAATTTTCTGTTTTAAATTTATAAGTTTTTTTTTTTTTTGTTTGTTTGTTTTATTTTATTATTTCACTTTTTTGTGCAATATTTAAATTTTTTTAAATCATTTTTTACAAAAACAAAAGAAGAAATTTTCTTTTAAGACTTGGGTTTTTCTTTTCTTTTTAATATTAATCACTCACGCATTCGCACCACTACTTAGAATACGATCAATTTTTTATTAAAGAGTTTGTTTGTATTTTGTATTCTCCCATATATTCAAATTTTTCTCTGTACTAAATAAAAGCTGATAGTGTATGTTTTAAATTACTATGTCTTTGTCACACACATTCCTTGCACACACAATATATTTACTCTTGAGTTCTCAAGTCTCAAAACAAAACAAAAACACTACAATGGTATGAGTTGTTACGCTAAAAAGTCTGGATCACTGCAGTCGTCTGAATCTGAACCTGAGGATGTTAATATTTTTTTCCGTTTTCGTTTTGTTCGAGATTTTTTCGATTTTTCAGAGGCACGATGCGACCGTGATCGATTTCTTGTATTGTTATCTGAGGTTAAATCAACGGTCGCTATGGGCCGTCGATTTGATATCACTAATTTTGGAACACGCGGTGGACTGTCCTATTAGATAAATAATATATATTTATTAATAATTTGCTCATATGTTAGGTTAAGGTCCATTGTGATATTTAGGAATGTGAGTGGAGGACTAGGAATTTGTAGGAACTATTCATCTTGAGTTCGTGAAGGAAACTGTAGAAAAGCATCACAAGCATCGTCGGTTACTTCGTTCTTGTCCATACGCCAGCAGTTTAGTCAATTAACCGCCCTTTTTTTTTTAATAATTGACAAACTGTCGATGTCGGGATTCGAATCCATAACCTCCCAGTCCCAAGTAGAGCGCCTTAACAAGCGCAGCTACTTGGCCGGTAATTTGCTCATACTTTCTAAGTAAAAGTTAGGAAATTTCTAGAAACAGCATCCCCTCAATTGCGCAACTAAACAGTGGCAAGTTTTTAATGGGGTATATGCATACAAAAATCTTACGAATTATCTACTGTATTATGGATTTATGTCTTATCCATTTGGTTTTCGAAAAAAAATGTTTCGTATAAAAGTTGTTCATTAGAAAAATACTAACAACTTTTGTTCGAAACATTTTTTCGAAAATCGAATGGATTCGTCACAAATCAACTGTGAAAATTTTGGTGGGATAGAAAAAAAGAAGAATAAAACTTACTTTAGTTAAATTAATAACAGGCGTATGATCAGCCAATGGATCCTTTTCCTGTGACAGTTGAGAGGATGAATTGTACGCCGATTGAAACGATTTATTTGTTGATTCGATAGTCGTTGTATTCGATACCGCTGACGTAGATAATTGACCCGTTGATATTTGTCCACTTTGTGTCGATGGTAACGTTGTCGATGTTGCTGATGATGCATTTGTCGTACTTCCCAAATTGTTCACTACAGTACTCCCACCCAAACGATTTTGTGGATTTGTTGATGTCGAACTATTATTCGTGTTATCTTCGTCCTCATCGTCGTCAGGGTCCAGTTTTAACATTAATTGCTTAAACTATAACATAAACAATTTGGATTTTACTTTTTTTTGTCTCTATTTCGATGTAGTTTTCTCCGGATCTTTACGTTTTAAGATCTTAGATAGATAGATACATCTTGGGGTCTATAAAGTATTGCACTTCGACCTTATGGTCCATTGTGTTCCCCCTTCTACTTCAGTCTGACGAGATTCGCTTCACCCATATCTTGACAATAGCCAGGAGCTTGCTGATCAGGTCTTCCTGAAGGTTCATATATTCGGGCTGAGATGCACCGAATATCTTCTATCTGCTGTAACCTGGAGGTTTGAAGTTAAAGACAATGTGGCTGGATGTTTCGTCCTCCTCGCCACACAATCTGCACATAATGGACCCGTTATGGAGTCCCATTGTCTGTAGATACTTCCGCAGGGGATAATGCCCGGTAATAAATCCGGTAACCTTCCGCAAGTTGCATCCTGTTCAGCTTCAGTGCATCGAGAGATAGCCTCTTGGTTGCATTCCGAAGCAGTATTTTCCCGAGCTTTTGCTGCGGTACATTTTCCCAGTGCTGTTTTATGAGATCTTCCTATGCCAACAATATTTTTGGTCATTGGTCTGTGTATACGCACTCGATATCTCCAAAAAAAAGGATAATTAAGTTTTCAATCACTAGAGATTGCAAAAATAAGCTTTTGAATAAAACCTGAGAGCTACTGAAAATAAGCCTCAATAAAGTGTCTGTTCTTTTCTCTATTAGGATCCCCAGAGCAGGTTTAGGTTCAGATCCTTGATGAAACCCAGTATTTTACCTGGATTAAATTGCTTCACTTCACTTGGTAAGGGGAAAGAAATTCTCTCCACCTAGAAAGTTCAGTCTGCTTCCGCGCAGGTGGACTGTGTCTACATAGAAACTCGGAAATGATCTTAATCCTTCTCGACGAGTGGCTATGGAAAATTTAGCCTGTCTTATCCCTGAAATTTTGTTCCAGAAATGGGTAATGCTATTGCCTACTCAAAATATTATTGCGTCCTAGAATTAAGACTCGAATACTCCAAAGAATAGTTTCGGTCTTAAGAAGTAGTATCTCGATTCTATTATTTTTAATCCGAACGCAGAATAAAAAACCCAAAACCTAAAGGTGTGAGAAAAGGAGAAGAACAAAATTCGTAGATTGTTTGGAAAAAGATCTGGAGATTATGAGAATAAAAATTCGTCTTGTCAGTGAAGAAGAAGAATAAAAAAAAAGCTGATATGAAGTTGCTTCTCAACACCTATTATTAAAAAAACCACATATTTATTTAAAAAATTACAACTTACGTCTACATATTGACTGACTAAATCTTTACGTCCCACTTCATCCAGAATCGATGGTGGTGAACCTTGTTTAAGTCGATTTAGCGTCGCTTTTGGATTAAATAGTGAATTAGTTCGCCTGGTCACTGCTTTTTCATAAACTTTTGCTGTCTCCGTCGGTGAATATTGTAAAATTTTACTAGAAAACATAGAATACATGATTAAGCTACTTTTAAGTCACAAGATGACCATAAGTGATTGACTTACCTATCACTAATACCATAAATATCTTTTAGATGTTGTTTTAGAACCAATAGTAGAAGACATCCTTGTGCCGCCGTTATACAACTCTGTAACGGTTTTGTATCTTCTGGTAGTCGTGCTAGAATATCAGCTTCATCCTCTTCATCGAAATCATCGATGATTTGTGACGAATTCAACAGCATCGTTGAATTTGCACTTAGTGCAGGTACCTGTGAAGGGGGCGGCATTAACGGTGACGAAGTCGTTATTGACGAATCCGTTTGTTGTTTCTCTGGTGATGAGAGTTGCATTGAATCATTCTCAGATGAAACATTTTGTTGTAGCATTAATTCTTGTAGACTTTGTGGTAGTGATGGTTGTTGGAAACCATTTATCGGTAATAAGGCCTACAGAGGGAGTTCATAAATATTAATATTAACTTGTTTATTTGTATGTGATTCGTCACCAACCCCCCTGTCCATGTTGGACTTATAAACCGGCCGGAGATTTCGTAGAAATACCAAAATATCAAAAATAAAGGCTAGTTTAAAATCGGTTAAATACGTGTTAAGTATCCCATCAGATAGAATTTCCTACGCTTGCTAACAATATAAACTAGTTTTAAGTTATACAGAATCATTTAGAAATAGGTGACCATATTTTGATGGTTTATGAACAGACCAAGAATAAGAACAATTGTATCTAGTAATATGCAATTCAAAAGGCTACAAAGTTTGTAGGTTAAGTTAGAGTGGCTATCCTGGGGTGAGGCACACGTCAACGGACTTAAGATCGGAGAGGTCGTCAAAGAAAGGCTGACTCAGATGAGTCCATTTCCTCATGGCAAGAACTGGACACTGACAGAGGATGAGACATCATTTCCTCCTCCTTTCCCCTCACTGTGACAGCTCCTGAAATAATCGTGATATGCACTGGTAGAACCAGTCGATCAGCGTGCCTGCCGCCTAGCCAGTATCCTGAAATAGCCGCAACGATTTTGCTTACAGAGGCCCTTTGAAGCGAGATAAGATCTTCGGAATGCCTACGATTGTACTCCGATCATATCTGTCTTGTAGTACCACAAGTACGTTCCTCCTTCCATCTAAGATTGGCCTGTCTTAAGATATTCTCATTCAGGAGAAGCTTGAAGTTCGCAAACGGAACTCCCGGATGCCTATTGATGCTTGTGCCCGACAGCCTTGTGCCATTTCTATCAAGCTTGTCGGCTTCACAATTCCCTGGAATGTCCCTGTGTCCCGGTACCCATATCAGGTTTGCATTCATTTGTTCCGCCAACTCATTTAAGGACGTTCGGCAGTCGTGTGCTACCTTTGAACAGTTCGTAAACAGGACTTAATTTTGAAAGATCTTAATTTTAAAATATTTATTCAATGAGACCCCACTCAAGAGGAAGTACAAGAAGAATACATATAGAACTAGGAAAAAGGTAGAATATTAGGATAACTCAACAATTCTAACGATTTTGGATGATTAATACCGAATTGACCTTTTTTTGATGTACTTTTGGGTCGAATTTAGAAAAGATAAAAATAACGTTTGCGATTTTGTGGCGTCAAAAATATTGTAGGGTGTTCCCTTATACTTACCTCTCTAAAAGATTGTAGTAAATTTGTCCCTGAGACTGAAATCATAATATCAATATGATGAATTATAAATAATGGCTCGTCCTGTACTTGAAACGGAAAATACGCTAAATTATCAGCTAAATACAGCATGTATGATAAAGTTGTTCTCTGTAATAAACACAATAATTGATTGATTTAGTTAACATAACCTTCAAATCAAATGTCAAATACATGGTCGTGTAGATAGGATTGTAAACTATATAAAATATTAAGATCATCTCAAATCAGAGCATAAGATCTCACAACAAACGAGAAGAAAGGGACACTTCTTATCGATACTTTGAGCTTTTCTTATAAATTTCACCGATAGATAACATATAGACAACTTATATACGACCAATAATACAAAAAAATCTATGAACTTATAAAAATACTTACAACTTGTTCGTCGAATTGTTTTAATATTGATAAAACAATTGCACGTCGTTGTTGTTTGGTATTACGTAATATTGAATAAAGAAAACCATTTAATGCTGTGGGTGGTTCACCTTTCTCTTTAATACGATAGCCACGTACAATTTCATCCGTTTGAATGATACGCTGTAATTGATTCGATAAACGGATACCAAATTGTGATTTCATGTGTATAAAACCTGGATACTTTTTCTCAATATCTTGTAATTGTTTATCCGCACAATGCGATACAATTTTCTCTTCATCGGTGCTCATACATATCAAATATGGTACAATCTATAACAATATACCAACGATTATGCATCAATAGGAACAAAAATTAATTCCCCTATTTATCCCAGTTTCTCTATTTTATTAATATTGAGTATCTCGAATCAAAACTGTTGTAAATATGCACACCGTTGCCAATATATTTCAAAGAGAGCCTCCTTAACGAACAATACAATGAAAAAACAATTCCCGTATTTATCCCAGTTTCCCTATTTTATCAATATTGGTTAACTCAAATCAAGACTGTTGTAAATATGCACACCGTTGCCCATATATTTCAAAGAGAACCTCCTTAACGAACGATACAATGAAAAAACAATTGCCGTATTTATCCCAGTTTCCCTATTTTATCAATATTGAGTATGTCGAATCAAGATTGTTGTAAATATGTACACCGTTGCCAATATATTTCAAAGATAATCTCCTTAACGAATGATACAATGAAAAAACAAAACAATTCCCCTATTTATCTCATTTTTTCCCCTATTTTATCCATATTGATTATCTCGAATCAAGACAGCTGTAAATATACACACCGTTGCCAACATATTTCAAAGAGAATCTGCTTAACGAATAATACAAATAACAATCTTACCTGAACAGGATGTACGAGACCTTGTTGTAAGATCAATTGTATAACTCGCATGGCCGTATGTCGTACAACAATATTTGGATGTATAAACGATTGTAAAATTTCCTTTAGATATAATTGAATTACTGTACTGGCCATACCGGATGATACATCACCCATTTCCTTTAAATTTTCATCCTTTGAACGTTTCGACCCTAAATCAAAGCACATAGTTATTTAATATTTAACAAGGATATGAATCAAATTATTAAGCGGGGTGAATCTACTTTATGAGGCCAAAAATATCGATAGATTTCTTTTCACCCATGAATGTACGAATAGGGATGATATTGTATTATTTCTTCAATATTTGGATACCTGTAAGTATAGTAAATGTCTCCATGAGTTACCTGGTAACTACCAACAAACTCATGTATTTAAGTAAAATAAACGTTTGGTTGAAATTCCAAATCATTTTTATAGATCGAATATACCAGGATATCTTGGTGTATTCCTACAATATCATAATGCGATCTGAAAGATCTAATGCTAAGACCTCCGTAGGATCTGGAGTCTGTTCCCCACAGACACCTAGTATGCATCCGGGTATTTGATTCTCTTGGTCATTAGCAAATGTTCCGATGTTCCGTAGAACCCAGTCTCCGGATATAAAGTAGATAATGTAATAATTCCTAGATCAATTTGAAAAATAGATTCCTCCATTAATAACTACACGGGAAGGAAGGGGGGGATTGATTTTGAGCATAAACTTACATTCTTGATCCTGTTTAACCATACGATTCTCTTCGGCCATTAAATATGCTTCAATATTACGTAATACTTCAGTCTTCATTTCTAGCGGTGAATTTGTATTGACTAACATATGATGATAAAATTGTTTTAAACCGTCTAAAAGCATGAAATCATAATGGCGGACACATATTGAACCAATTGCCATTAGTGTATTCGCTTGAATATTTTTATCCTCTAAATGCAGATAAAATGTCATTGTATTGAACACTTGATCCTTAATATCACTCTGTAACACACAAATAAAACAAATGATTCAGTTGAACACAGTCTAAGTGAATAACTACAGTCAAAACCAACCGGCTATACCGACATCGGTTAACAACAACAGATCGGTTACGACCAAATAGCAAGGTCCCGCCAAATCCTTATATAAACATACCGCTTATAACAACATCGGATAAAGCAACGAACCTTCATCATACGCATATATATACCTCATCACGAACCTTATTCTAATGAAATAAGGCATAATAAGGATTATTTTATCTTATTATTAGCTCTTGGTAGTGATTCTGTAACTGAAACCTGGTGAAAATACTAAATGTGAGCACTTCTCTCGATTCCGTAACTTTCACCTTAGTGAAAATGTGAACCATCTCACGTGAGTTTGTTCGACAAGGAATTTCATAACGTATAAGTGAATTCCAAGAGAGGAAGGAAAGAAGTAGAGAGAGAGAGAAATAATCGATGACTTAAAACAACGAATGGTAATGTCCATGAAGAATAGATAAATATTCTTCATGGTAATGTCAAAGAATGTATATATGTATTCTTTGGTTATCTATCTATCTCGTCCAAAGTCGGGGTCGGCACCCATGAAATTTAAAATTATTTGCTTTTGTTTATCAGTCACATTCATGTTGAAAAGTGAAATATTGAAAAATTAAACAATCAAAGCAAAGCTGTTTATTTTTACACGGATGCCAATGTCAAACACTACTATATTCATAGAGGTAACTACTATATATTATCTATGATCCAAATCATCTCACTCAGTAATTTCGTATTTTCACTACAACCTTACAGAATCAGGCGAGTAAACTTACGTGAGATGAAAATGCGAGAAGTGAGCTATCTCACTTAAAATATAGAATCGGGTACCTGCTCTTTCTCCCACTCCACTCGAACCTCTTCCATGCTCTGTGCCATTTAACCTTGCATGTATTACGACTTATTATTCAATCATCGACAGGTCATACGTATCGTTTTGATTTGATTTTGTTCGCGCGTTTTTAAGTCACCATGTCGTAAATAAAGAGGAAAGTGATTAATATTGAGGAAAAATCACACATTATATGGAGATTAGAAAACGGTGTGTCAAATGGGGATATTGCAAAGGAATGTGATGTCTCACACTCTACAATATCAACGATTTGGAACAATAAGGACAAAATAAAAGCTTTTGTTGAAAACAATTCTTTGAAAATAAAACGGTTGAGGGTATCTGACCATAAAGTTATAGATGAGGCTTTATTAACATGATTTATACATCAGAGGACAAACAACGTGCCAATAAGTGGTCTGGACCTTCAACAAAAGACCAACGATTTCGCTCGACTTAGGAAAGAAAATTTCGAGAGCTCGTCATTTTGGGTACAACGTTTTCGCGCTCGTCATAACATTGTGGCTGGAAGTCACAATTTCCGCGTTCGTCATAAGTGGCCTGCACTGTCCGAAGGTTACAACCCAGAGGAAATCTTTAATGCGGAAGAAACCGGACTGTTTTTTAATTTGACCCCTGACAAGACCCTTAAATTCAAAGGTGAGCAATGCAAGGGTGGAAAATTGTCTAAAACAAGAATTACAGTATTGGTTGCTGCAAACATGACTGGATCGCGTAAAGAAAAACTTTTAGTGATCGGAAAAGTTGAGAAACCACTTTGCTTTAAGAATATTCGCTCATTGCCTGTAACGTACAAAAAAAAAACAACAGAAATAAAGTGTAAAGTTATTAATATAGTTATAATGAACAACTTTTATCCGAAGCATTTTTCGAAAACCGAATAAATAAGGCACAAATCGATTATAAAATTTTAAATAATAGATCGACTGTTCATATGTATATCCAGGGTGTTTAGTAATATTTTGGCAAAAAATTCCCTGACTTTTCCAGGGTTTGCAGACTTGAATTCGAATTTTTCCAGACCATTTTTTCATATAATATTTTTTATTGATAGGAATATAAAGAAAAGTATAGATTTGTTCATTTATATTAATTTTTTATGGATAATATTATAAAACCTATACGTTCTTTATCATCAGTAACAGACATAAAATTTTTTTAAAAACCTCAAATCAGGTAATTATTAGTAATAAGTTATTTTAAATACGATTATGCGAAATTCCATGAAATTCCCTGGAATTTGACGAAATTCCCTGTCAATTCCATGACTTTTCCAGAAACTCAAAATTCCCTGACATTTCTAGGTTTTCCAGACAACTAGACACCCTGATATCGCTTATAACGACTATCGGATATAGCGTCCTTAATTATGTAGTCCCTTCAATGTCGTTATATCCGGTTTTGACTGTATTTGTATAAAAATTCGATTATCGATGAATGAGTAATATATACTTACAGGTAAATCACGTATAACATCTTTATCAGTGAAATCAAAATGTCGTAATAGTAGACCAACAGTGAACATAGAACGTCGAAACGACGGTTTATACTTCTCTTGGTGCATCAACGATAGATCCTTTTCTAATAATTGCTTATAGCTACATAAATTACCATAATATTTATTAAAACAATCACGTATCAATTTATAATTTCTGGTAACATTATTCACAATCGAACTCAAACAGGCGATACAACTAGCGACAACTGGTCGATCACTTTGTAATATTAATTTGATTGCATCCTCCTCTAATTGTGCTAAGAATGTCTCACTCGGATGTATTATCAATGGTACAACTAATTCTAATGTTTGAGCTACATAGCTCACTATTTGATGATCAAGTTTGGTCTATAAAAAGTATAAAAGAAAAGAAATTTATTAAAATTATTGATTCACTTAACACTTTCATGCAAATTGGATTAAGTAATCATGATTCAAGAGTTAACAATAGACCTCAAAGATAAATGCTTGACTTGTCTTCAGAAAATGTAATTGAATTATCCACGAATCGATTTTATCAGTATCAGGCGAAATTTTAATTGTTATTTTTGGAAATCAATAATTCAAGCTAAATTCTAACCCAAAAACACAAAAATTGTGCTAATTTAGCGGTTTACGAGATATCGTATAAAATGGGGCATAAAATATCATGGAAATCATCCGCCACATCACCAAACTAACTAGATTTTTGTTGATGTCAATAATTCAAGCTAAATTGTATCCCAAAAACATAAAAATTGTGTTAATTTAGCGGTTTACGAGATATCGTATAAAATGGGGCATAAAATATCTTGGAAATTATCCGCCACATCACCAAACTAACTAGATTTTTGTTGATGTCAATAATGACGAAAAATATTAAATATGTATTAATTTTTCTCTTGAAGAGTTAGATAGAAATAAACGTTATAAATTCTTAGACATATGACAATGTTCAAATTAAAAAAAGGTATACATATATCGGTTTGTGTATAATAGAAAGAGTGTGCCATTAATAATTATATTTGGGACCGAATATATTTATTGTATCAAACAATATGTATTAAACTTTCTACTATCTTGGACTTCTATCTCCTTTTCAGCCCCTAACACATCTATGAGACAGTATAGAACCTATTTGACCTATGATTACTTAATCAAGTATTGGCAAATTGTACTTACTTGACATTTGTAACTTAAATACGGTTGTAACGTGCTCGCATGTTTAACTAATAATTGTGGACGTATTTTGGCAAATAAATATAAAGTAATTAAACATGCGACTAAACGTTCAACGCCAGCTTGTCCACCTTCAGTGCCTTGACCACCTTCCTCCAATCGTAGCACATTCTCTATCAAACAATCAACAATCTGTCGACACGCTGTCAACAAAGACTTTGGTGGTTCGGAGACAACTTTCGTTGAATCATCTTTATCTTCGCGTGGCTTGAACAATGATATCAACAGCATTTCAAACCATTCGATACCCATATCTTTGGACGAAGCCACCACATCGATAATATTCATAACTTTACGTAACAAGATATCCGAATCGACCACCTGTCTTTCGGGAGTCGGAGTAAACCACATATTCTGAAAGACTTCCATCACTAGCTTCTTGATACCTTCTTCGTCGTTGACTCGTCGTATCATCTTCACACAGATCTCTGGTATCTTATGGAATTGTGGACATTCAATGCATACATCTTTTAATATTTTAATAACACGCTTGCGCACACTCACGCCCGTATCCAGGATACGTGCTAGCAACATATTATAATATTTATCAATTAATTCTGGACGACTTAGAACGAATTTACCAACTAGATCGACAGCTGCCTCACGCACGGACGTTGAATGATCGAGCAATGAATGTTTCACACCAATTTGCATATCAGATCGTCCCAAAACCGATGAATCCGCTTCCACAATCATTGTTAAACATTTCATTGCTTTAGTACGGATTGCAATCGATGTTTCACGTAACACGATTAGAATATGCTTTAAAAATTGATCGAACGATTGTGAGAACGAACGCTTCGATGCTAAATATTGTGATATTAGCTCCGCACTCTTATAATCGATGTACGTTTGAAGCACTTGTACACGATTACCCGCTGATAGATTATCTTGAAATGGACGTATTTTACTGATATAAAATTTTTTACGTTCGTCAATCATTCGGTATAGTTCGTTTTGATCGGTTGTATTATTTGCTAATCGGTTCAAAGGTTCATCCATTTCCGAATCATCGCCACTATCATCGCTAGTCGTTTTCGATTTACTTTTCGATTTACTATTTGATTTATCCGATTGTTTGTTACCCTGATTTGCGATTGTTTTCTTCTCGGAAATAGCATCACGAAACCATTGAACTAAATAAAAATGGCGTGCGTATCGATGAGCTTGATCTTTTTGTCCGTTCACAGCTAGATAATCGAGCAAGACACGTTGTAAAAAATGTGTACGCTCTTCTTCTGAACTAGAGAATTTTATTGTTTGCCCTTTTGATTTTGTTGATGATGTATTATCCTCGTCGCCATCTTTGATCTCTTCATTTTTAATATCTTTGATCATTTGATCGATCGTTTCAAGTTTACATGACGATTGGACAGCATCTTTACGTAATCGTGCCGCAATTACACCGAGATAATCGAGTGACGCAACACGTAACGTAGCATCCAATGATTTATTTGTAAAATTAAAGACTAACATTGTACCTAAAAGACTGAGTAACATTTCCGAAGCTGGCCATTCCGGTTTATTCACTGTTGTTAGTAAATCCTGGACAAAGTTCTCGAATAATGGACGATAATCGATATCTTCATTTTTGTTACCGCATTTGCCAAGGAATACTGTTAGAAATGTCCCGGCTGTTGATTTAGCGGTCTCATATTTGTTATGTATTAAAATATCTTTATCAACTATTTTCGCACCACCTCCACCACCTTGGCCAGTATCATTTGTGATTTTATCCCTATCTTTACCTTCAATACAAAGTGTTTCAGGTAAAGCTACTACACACTGTATTAATTGTAACACTAAGGCGGTTAACATTTGGATATACTCTTCTGTATCACTTAGTAAACGATACGACCGTAGACCACGTTTACTGCTTGGTAATCGTGCTATCGACGATAGAATATCATCCAATAACAATCGTCGATGATTATCATACCTGGTGAATATTGTTGTCACTAATTTTAAACACGATAATTGTAATTCGCTAACATTATCGACAAAAAATGGTGCTACACCCATCGAAGACGCATGCAACACTGTCGTATCTGTTAACGTTTGTAACTGTAACAATTCCGCGAGCAACGCTACAAGTTCATGAATTTTATTATACAATTGGACAATACTTTTCTCACGAACTTGTGTACTTGGTTGTGATCGATTGCTACGCTTACGATTATCAACCTTTTTCTTGGTATTGATCCGATACACCGTATCAAAAGATGGAAATATTGTGTTATGTAATTGATATTTGATAAATAGGATAACACGATCGATTGTGTCCTCCAGGTAAACACGTTTAGACATATTTGATGAGGTCATCACGTACATACAGGTTAGAGAAGCATCTACAGCGCTCATGACACGTTCCATAGCTGTTTCCATCCACATTTGTCGTATGTCTTCATTGTCGTCGGGATCTGTTAATGGAGATATTCGATCTCCACCCCGTATACTGTCTTCAAGTAGATTTAGTAAGCGTACAAGACGATCAGCTGGTATCATATGCATAGCACCTAGGGTCTTTAATTTCGCTGCCTCACTGCATACCTCTTGAAGTTGATATCGGGATATTAGTGGTTCTTCTGATAACATTACATCATCATCATTACGCCGTTCTAAAACATTCCAACAAATTCGATTATAATTCACACAGTCAACTGCTATTAGATATGATTTTGTCCTCGCTTGACCATTTAGATAGTGTGCGATTGTGTACAAATTTTGCAGTCAAGTTGGACTATTCGATTCGTTTAAATTAGGTATCCTCAACCCTTTTGTTTAGTCTGTTGGGCGGCAGACACTATTTATGACATCAGGATCCACAAAAAAGGTTTTGACCAATCATAGTTATGTTTAAGCGTTTCCGATGAAGTTTTTTGTAATTATACTGAGACTGGTCCAAGGAATCTATTTTTATATTAAAAAGGATTATTATCCAGCAAACTCGTAGTTAAAAAAATGAAATCCTTGTTCCAAAATAGTAGGTTTCCAAAAATGTTCTCTTAAATTTGGATGATTCGCAAAAAAACAAATTGTTTAACTTGGCAACACGTCAGTAATATTAAAGAACATGCTGTTTGACTTACATTAAATAAATTTTAACCGATTTCGAAGAAATTTATTGTACTTTCAAAAAAACAATTTATAAAATTAGTAGACCGTTTTACAGCGGCGGAAACATGTAAAAGGTCGGTTGGTGCCCGGGGGAATATGGTTGTGGACCCCTAGATTAAATAGTCGATCATTAAAGGAAAGTTGACAATAGGCAAGTAACTTGGTCAAGTAGACGTGCTACACATTACAGTAGAAGGCTTTTCCTAATACCTCGTCTACACGGTCAAGTTGCTTTACAGACAGCTAATGTTGTCATGTAAACAGTCGAGCAAATTACAGCAATTGACCATTTTTATTGGTCAGTAAAAGTCTGGTGACAGGTCAGTTACTGACAAAGTGGCTCATTACTTTACAGTTTATGTCGGCGTGTTTTTTCCAACTGGTATAATTTCTCGGAATCTTTGAGTGATATTAGTAATGTAGTAGCAGTAGTAATGGAGGGGAAACCGGACCTTTCGAGGTTTTTTTACCAACTCCTAAGACACCCATCCCCTTAACTTCTTCTATCCTCTATCACACCTGGTTCGTTTCTTCTAGCCCTGTGTTCGTTGTCGAACCTACCCATCTTCTATACGAATGCCAGAACGGAGCTCCACTTTAGTTGTTTGACCTCATATTCCTCTATTACGGTTGAGCCGAAGGCTAGGTACCTCATTCTAGCTCTGTAGGGACATTCTGCTAGGAGATGGAAGTGCGTATTATCCGCCCCGATATTCGTAATAGAGAGTGAATTAATTTTTTTGTTTTTAAATTGTATACAAACCTGAATATGTTTCATCAAAATTTTTCAGAACGTTATCGATTGATCGACTGAATCGTACATAAGTATTTGTTTCCATTAATTCTTCAATCGATAATTTTTCTAAAACGGGGACGAATCTTCGCTCAACTTTTCTCAATTTTGGTTTTGATACTTCTACAATGAAAAAAAAATCATAATAATTACTAATAATTCTAGATCCTTAAAAATTAATCCTGGTTAATTCAGGAAATGATTAAATCAAATTCTTCTTAGACAGAAGGTTGTTGAAAATATAGGACCCAACCAGGATTTTTCCTAGAAAGGAGGTTTCTTATGGAAAAGAATGAAAGTTTCAATTGCAAGAGCTTATAAGTTCTATTTTTTAAATGAAATTAAGTAGATTGAATTTGATTAAGGATGAATTAGGGTTATCTTGATATAAACTTACCAAATGTAGGTGTTTCAGGTTCTTTGACAGCATTTGTTTTACGTTTTCGTACATTAATTAACGATGTAAACGAATCTGTTTGTTGCGTTGGACCTAAATCATCTTTACCATCGTCCGTAATCCGTTTAGTCCCTCGACGTGTAGTTTTTGGTTCGAATACGACATCATCTTGGTCGGATTCGTCTGTACCCTGATTTGAAGTTGTTATACCTAATTTACTAGCCATTTGTGGTCGATTTTCAGCAAATTCACTTAGACTTCGCTGCATTAACGCTTGATCCTGTAAATATATACAGGAATTCAGCAATTGTTTTAAATGAAAATTTTAATATGCCCTCGAATCGACCTCTAAATGAATATAAAAGTTTCTTGAAAAATATCTTTTGTAATGATTCTCCAAATTATTACTGCTACTAGAAACCGTCAGACGAACACATATGCTAATCTTCTACAATCTAAATTTTCTATTCTATATTTTTCCGGTTTTTCTCGAAAACGACGAACAATTTCGATGTAAATGATGTACATGTTTGAATATTTTTGAGATAGAATGGGTCGTTTTTTTAATGATTGTTTTGAAAAAGCAATGAATGCAAAATTTTAACAGATAATAGAAATTGTTTAGAAATTAACCTCCCCCCTCCAAAAGGAATAGAAATAAAATTTTATAAGATAACAAAAAGCTCGTAAAATAGAATCAAAGAATTTTTTTTAATTTCTCGTATTTCGCATATCAATCATTGAAGCTAGTTCGTAAAACTTTTCTTCTTAATAAAACCGGTTTTATTAATCTCAACCGATTTTATAAATTTTCTGAATTACGTTTGCAGTATTTTTACCGAACATTCTATATAAAAAGCTCATTACGCAGAAGCTACGTCAATGTTGATAATTGATCCTAATTAACATTTATCTTATTGTTTATGGCGACCTGTGACTGCTAGAGTAACTACAGACATATCTATATAATTAAATTGAATTAATTTCTATTTGTTACTCTCATATGGTCCTGTTTTTAGTCCGATCAGGGAAGCTTAAAGAAAATCTCTACAGCCATATAGTGACCGAAATTTTGAGAAAGCTTTATTGAATTGTAAACAAATTTTGTTTCAATGGTTAATAAACCTATTTTGGCCACAATCCAGTCATAATTTAGTTTCTTTGTGTTGAGATCTCTGACAGGGGGAGGAGCTTAATATTTCAACCTCTTAGCAGTAGTTTCTAAATTGTTCACCAGAGTGCGAACACGAAACTTGTAGGCCGAAGGGTATGTCACGGAGGTTGAGACAGTAAACATCGATCTATTAGTTCTACTTTTAAATTTATCCATCAGAGAGCATATCCAAGTGCTAGAATTCCCAGTATAAATAATAATTTGTGTGTGTAAATGTATGTACACTCCCATTCAATATATTTGAACAAGTAAATCACATTCTAAGCGTATTATGTTTGTTATCACTTAAAGCCATAACGAATGAACGGATTAACATGAAATTTTCTATACAGTTACTTTTGGTCCTGGAATAACATGTAGGGTACTATTCATCCCGGAAAAATGTATAGTTCCTGCGGGATTGTAAATATTAGTCCTAAAATGACGGGTGTCGGAATAGAGCAATAAAATGCGAGCGAAGCCGCGGGTATAAGCTAGTTATTAATATATATTATTAGATTTTTCCTATATTAAGACAGATATACCAAAATAACTCTCTTTACCCTCCAATGCCAAGTTTCATTCCAATCGGATTAAACCTGTGACTGTTAGAGTGAATTTTCGAGAGAAGTTCGCTAAAAAAAAGTGTGACTTACCTCTTGAGTAATACGATTAAGTCGAACAACCGGTTGAGGCATACTTATTGCCGTTGACGGTTTATTACTAGTTGCATACGATTGTTCACCCCCTCCTAGATATGAGACAGGTGTTGATGGTGCTGCCGGTGCGTCACTAGCTTGAGCTGGTGACGGCCCTCGTATGTTCATTGGTTTAATCACATGATCTTGTCGTTCACAACTACTCACACCACCGACCGTACTGACCGATGACGCACTGGTATTCGTACGTCGTGACACTGTATCACTGGTATTATTAAAGTATGTTGGGTATGTAGGAGATGACATCACATGATTACTATTCACTAGGTCATGTGCACCAGCACCACTACTTTGAGGTGTTTGTGGTGGTTGTTGCGTTGGTGTCGCACCAACTACAGCACCACCACCAGTACTTTGTTGTGGAAAGCAACCCACATTGTAATTGTGTTGTGGTGCTTTTATGATAGATGTATCTGATGACGTTGAACTAGGTGGAGGTGGATTATTTAAAGGCACTCGATTTGTCTCTGACGTTGCATACAATGCGTTTACAGTTTGTATTCGTTGCACTGGCAACACTTGTTCAAAATCTTGTTCTAAATTATTAGTTGCACTAGATGCTGATGAAGATGATGCCATTTGTGATGAATTATGATGAAATGTATTATATTCGGTATGAGTCGGTACACTCTGTTGTATCGATGTATTCAGTGTGGTTGTTACACTTGGTGTGTTGAAACCAAGTGTTTCCGTTGATGAACACGATGATGATGATGTTTGTGTACCAGACAAATATGATGAATCAATTGATGGCGGATGACGTAATAACGTTGTCGGCGTCGGCACTTGGTCATTTGTACAATTCATTAATTGATTATTACGTGGAGAAGACACTAATGGAGTTGGAGGTGCTGCTATACTCTGATGATGGTGTCCACCATAACTAGGTGGTATTGGTATTTGAGGTGCGGTTTGTTGTTGTTCACTTGGTGTTGTATTGTTTGTATGATGGTACACCTGTTGTTCGGTTATTACTGACGGTCGATGAGATGTGGTTGACGCGGACGTCGATTGACTTGCTGCTGATGCGAATGATGATTGAGGTACTACTGTTGGTACGACAAGTGGAAGACGTGCAGAGGCTGGACTTGCAGGGCTACCTTGTGGTGTATGCCGATTCTGTCCACATGTTGTCTGTGGTGATAATTGACCCACACCACCAGGTGTCTCTGATGATAGTGCTGCGGTTTGTGGGTTTGTCGATGATGAATTTGTTGATAAATAATTATTATCATTTATCACATTTGCACCACCAGCATTCCCTATCACTGTATTTGTATGATTCCAAATTGAGGTCAGCGCAGTTTGTTGCTGTTGAGCGCGTGTTGCATTTACTAAAAAACAAACAAATATCACGGAATAAGCATGCGCATTTCATTCTATTTTTACTAAAATCTAAAAGGAAATGTGTTCGATTCTCTAGCACATTATTATGATTCTTTCTAGACTTTTACAGGTAAATGTAACATAATTGGAGGATTCCCAATTTATGGAAATGATAGTTAAGGCGAAAATGCCTCACCCCCTTTGTTGTTATAACCCAGCAAACACCAAAGATCTAACTGTGGTCATGCCCAGCTTAGAATATCGCATACTCTTTCAGAAATTCCTGATTTGGAAGTTGTAATTCTACCAAATATTTCAAAATAAAACGTATTGAGCATGCGCAGTTTACAATTTACATAAAAATAGCATTTGAATTGTAATGCTTGCAGATATTTGTTCTAGAAATAATTGCGTATGTGCGTAAATTAAAGTGTAAAAAAAACATATTTACCCTGAGATCCATGATTAAATACATTTGGATTTTTTTCTAAAATTGCTTGCAACAATTCAGGCTTACACTGTTGCTGATCCACATGCTGCTCGGTACTGGCGTAATGATCTTTTAATTCTCTATAAAATTAGAACAAATTTTAGAAACCCAGAAAAAAGAAAAGGGAAATCTTCAAAATATCCTCAAATATCGATAGCATTTTCCAAAAAAAAGACGGCAAATCAATTAAATTTTTCGATTTGGCGCAACTACATAGCAACGGGTTCAATACCCTTCCAAAAACATGCCAACGTTATCAATTTATATAATTTTTCTTAGTTGCGCCGTTGCGCAAATTGATTATTTCGATGCATGAGGATATTTATGGTGTTACATATAATTCAATAATTTAGAATATTTACAAAAAACTTTTAAATAAAAATATGCGCAAATTTAAATTGCGCATGCGCATAATTTTATTAGAATAAAAAAGAAATTATATAAAATTGCGGGAAATTCAATAACGTGAACAATATCCCAAAATAATAAACATAATAAAAACAAAATTAATAAAGAAAATAAATTAAAAATTGTGTTTGGATTCGTTAAATGAATTATATGCAACCCCAACTGCGATTATTATTATTTTTATTAAATAAATTAATCCAAAATGTGGATAAACACATACATATAATCCGTAGATGATTGCAACAAAGAATGTACAAGTTGAGGTATCAGAGCGTGCTCCCGTGTACCCAGCAAATTCTGCGCTTCTTCCGCGACACGCGGATGAAACAACAGAGATTTGTTGCTTAATGTCTGCAGCAATGGAGATGGCAGAGGCATTTCAGGAAGAACTGAAAAGCACAAAAATAAACAACAAACACACACAAATGAGTTTTTTCATTTTATCCAAAAATTTTTCCGTTTCTGTTTTTTAAACTCCCCGCAAAATATAATGAATTAATGCAATACATCACATTCTACTCCCATGTTATGAAGTACTTGGAAAAATATCAGAAACATATCAAAGATGTTTATATCAACTTAGATTGCTAACTTTCATGGAAATCCTAGCCCCGGCAGGTGCTTACAATAGATAGCACCGTCCCTAGATGAATACATCATCAAGGGATAAGGAAATTACATTGATTGTGGGATCCCGTGGCTAGGGATTGGACACGATTCTAATCGATTCATTGATTGGGAATTAAGATCAAGTGATTTCAAATCCAGTAACAGAAAATCGTTTGTGGCAAATATTAGCAGTCGTTGTAAGCATAATATAAACATCTTTATACAATGAAAATGTGAAAAACATACCAGAGACGTTTATAATATAACTTAGATTGCTAATTTTACATCAAATATCTGTAAAACTCGATAGTTCGAATTCAAAATTTCGATTCAATAAACAATCTTGCCCAAATCTGCATATGCAGTTACTGAAGCTATTCGATTGTTGTTAGCGACCTAGTTTTAATTGATGGAACAATCAATCAGCAATCTAGGTATGATATAAACATCTGAGGATTGTATTCGATTTAAAAAAAAAACCAAAATTATATTTTCCAATAGAAAAAAATCATTTTTCCACAATTTTCATTACTTCCATTACCCCATAGTACAATCATGGGAGTAAAAAAAATTTTGGTGGGAAAATCAAAACGTATGGAAAATTTCGAAAAAAAAAAACAAAACACTTACGGTCAGTTAAGCTAGCGACCCCTGCCAAGGTAGTGATCGGAACGCTCGGAATCTCTCGATCCATGGTCAAACACTACCGATGCACAAGGCTCTGTCGAACCATGGCGTCGCCTGAGTTCATCCACAATCACAACTTACTCACGAATCCCATAACTTGGATGTGAAAATGTTGTACAGTTATCCGTAACAATTTATGTTTATATTCCGTTCAATTTTATATAGACACAAGAACTTTGCACAATTTACCTAAATCAAAACAAAATGTCACTGTAAAACACTAATAAATTGACATAATATGTCATAAATATACAATTAAACACAATAGATAATGACATAAATGGTGACATAAATAGGTTTCACTGTACCATAATATTTTGGTATTCGTAAATTCTAAGTTAACGGTTTAGAAAAAAAATGTTTATTTGTTACAGAATCAACGTCAATTCGATCAAGTAAGGTTATTCAAACATTAGCTGTAATGAGTACAGTAAATAAAATGCATAAAACATAAAAAGTTCAGTACCTGTAATCAGCATTTTTCAATACTAAAAATTGTTTTGACATTAAAAACTCAGTATTTATTGAACCTGTAACACATAACCCACTGTTAAATATTTACATTAAACAACAGTTAAACAATTTTAAATAAGCACTTTACTATTTATTTGTATATTTTATAGAATTTTTATTTATTCAAATTATAACCAATATTGTGAAATTCAATGATTTTTATTCAATGGAAATTAATACCTACATTATACAGAATCCAATGGCGACACAGACAGTTATTGGGGAGGCAAGCTTATTTAACAATTGGGCTATTTCTTCTTATTCTTTATAAAATGTAGTTGGTTTGATTCTAAGATAACATACATGATTCAGTCTTTTTACTATAGATGGCAATACTATACAGTACATAATCATCATCAGTACAGAGTGGTCAAACTATAATCAAATGTACGGAAGATAAAATATCCTTATTGGGAACTCTAGCACTTGGATATGCTCTCTGGTGGTTAAATTGCAAACTAGAGCTAGTAGGCCGATGTTTCCTGCCGCAAGCCCCGTTCATGGCCGCACTCTGGTGAACAGCTTAGTAATTCTGCTATTAGTTCGAAATATTAAGCTCCACCCTCTACCAGAGATGCCAATATGTACCATTGACAGTAAAAGCAAAGTAAAAGTGACCTGTCTTTCTTTTTAATATACAGTTGATTTGTGTCTAATCTATTCGGCTTTAGATCAAATGTTTCCAGTAAAAGTAGTTTGTTATGAAAATACCGACAACTTTTGTTCGAAGCACTTTATTGAAAATGATTTTGACACAAATCTAATACACCTGTAGAAACTTGCACGTCACCAAGTACAGAATGCTTTAAATCCAGAACCTAAAACTCATTTGTAATGGAAATAATTCTTACAAAGAAGGATTCTATAATTTCAAATATCGCTAGGGAACATTTTTGCTTACAGGGAAAAGATTGTACTTTAGAGGACAAAAAGCCTACAGACTTAAGTAGTACAGTTTATCGAGAATAAAATTCCAAGAAACCTTACTTTCTCATTAATTGGCATTCTGTACATAGTTCAAACTGTTCAAACGCATAATTTGTAAAAAACATTAAGAACACTGTCTGACTTTCATTATGTGAGACGCTTTGTAGATTATTCAAAATAAAGTATTCATTGGATTTAATTTAAAACAGAAACTAATCATTTTAGAAATACTTTTATATTGGTTATAGTTGATTTTATGGAGCTCACTTAAATTTTTTGGATATAGTATAAGAACTATAAAATTATCGAATACTAACGATAAATAATTCCTAACTGTGAATCGAAAAAATTTTAATTATATCAATCTACTAATAATTATTCATTAATTATTAGTGAAATCTAACCTCAGATCAGTGACCATTTACCATATTAAGTGCTACCATCTATGATTCTATAAAAAGATGGATAACAATTTTCAAGTTTTATAAAATCGATCACTATATCTTCTATAACTTTGTTTATAATTTGATCAAAATCTTTCTCGAATATAAATTTAATTAACTGATTGAAAAGATTTTCAATTTTCATTGAATTACTTGATTTATTAAACAAAGATCAGTATTATCGATAATATAGATTTCTTTATCAACTCTATGACTAAACAAAATCCAATATAATTTTCTGTTTTCTTATACACATATTTATCAAATATGTGTATATATAAAAAATTTTCCTAACACTTTGTATTATACTAAGAATTATATTTTCTTTTTTCTTGAGCAAAACAAATAAAGAAATTTTCCTTTTATATGTAGCATATCAATCATTTAATATATGTCAAAGATACAAAAATTTTGGTTGTTTATAAATTGACGTATCAATATGGAAGCCATTTCTTGTCCATAGAGATATTTATAAGATAGAGTTGGAGAAATAGGTCAGATACGCCTGACGTTTAAATCAAAGAACCAAGCCCATATTAATTACTCAAAAATCTATTTATATCTATTTTCATAGCAAGAATTGCTTATTGTTTACTGATATTGAAATATATAGCTGAATATCTTCGAAAGCTGATCGAAAAGTATTCGATCTATTTCGGTTTTTCCTATAAAATTAAATTTCTTGAGTAAAATTTATAGCAGAAATGAAAAAAAATTTCATCAAGTCATGAGATCCATAACTGAAAAACTTGTATTGTCAAAAACAAATATAATCGAACTAGGTCTGTTCCTAGAGTGTAATTAAATATATGGTATCTGTGATTTACCAAAAATAAATGAAGAAAGGAGCAGTCCAGGTCCGCACCGTAGATATTTCGTGAAAACGTCCTACACATGATCCATAGACGTTTGGACTGTCACTGGCCGCTCTATACCTGATAGGCCAACTACGAAGTCGCTTTGCACCGTTTTTTATTTACTTTTCGACGGTATCGTAGCTACCGCATTCATACGGCACTGGGACTTTTAAGCTCGTTGGATTCCTTTCAACGCGAGCTTTCTTCTGATATACGTTTTCTATAATTTCGAGTAATATTTACAAGTCATATGAGACGAAATCTGAATTTACAAACGTAACTCTCCCAATCCAGTACACTATTAAGAGACAGCCTTGCTACACATGCCAACCTTTCTTAAGTGAGTCTATTGCTTTGCACTCTATTTTACATAGCTCTATGGTTTTTGACAGTTATCAAAATTTACCTACAGATGGCAGTTAACAGATTATAAAAATGTGAAAACCATGTGTTTACAAAAATAATACAATTAAGTACTTAAAATTAATAAAACATTAAGTGTTTGAAAAGTTATACATCAAATTTTTCATTTCATTATGTCTCTATTTCAAATACGAAGGTATTTTTCAATAATACCAAGTGGTCTTTAAAAACATGTCATTATTACTGTGTGTTCTAGGTATGTTGGAGATGATAAAATTGTATCGTCAACCGATAAGGTGCCAAAAGAAGTAGCTGAAAAGAATTTAGAACGATTGCTAAAGAAAACAGAAAAGCGAAAACTTGCTCGTGAGAAGAATAAATTGAAAAAAGCATTTCCATCATCAAAGAAACGTAAAACAAAAACTGAAAATGAAGAACCGAAACTAAATGAAACAATTGAAACTATTGTATCGAAAGAAAATGAAATTGAAAAACCAATTGCTAAGCCAGATTTTTCATTTCAAGTTATTGGAAATGATAAACTTAGTAAAATTAAAGAAGTATGTACAAATATTTATACTTATGAGCACCGGTAAATATTACTACAATACTATTTTCCAGGTAAATAGAGTTTTGCCCCATTGGCTAACACATCCGGTACAAGTTGATGGAAATTTAAAAGAATCCAAAGTGAAAATTGAGGATATTACATATGTTGAAAAAGAATTTCAGGATATGTTGCGTGACAGTGATATAACACATTATTTTCCAGTACAATCTGCTGTTATTCCATATTTTCTACAAGAGATCAATAAACCATATCCATATTGGCCACGTGATATATGTATTTCTGCTGCTACAGGAAGTGGAAAAACTTTAGCCTTTGTTATCCCTGTTGTTCAAGTAATTTGTTTTTTTCTTCTTCAATTTTTTGCCCAATTTATTAAATATACGCAAATTTTAGGCATTAAAATACCAAGTTGTGCGGAGAATTCGTGCTGTGGTAGTTTTACCCGTGAAGGAACTTGCGAATCAAGTGTTTCAGGTGTTTAGAAAATATGCAAAGTTAACAAATGTTCGAGTTACTTTGTGCACGGGTACGATACCCTTTGAAGTGGAGCAGAAAAAATTAATACGTAAAAGTATGTTCATTTGAGATCTGCCTTTGGAGCTTTCATATTCTCATAGCATTTATATTTATCAGAGCCGTCGATATGTTCAACAAAGTAGTTTGTCTCCGATTTGGATAAAGGTTGAGGATTTGACATCTTGCCTGGAGATGGAAGTAAACTATGGATTATAATGATTATTTAATGTCACCAACTACCAAAAACCTCAGAATCTCCACAAGGCATGGCCAATCACTACCAACTCGACCCGTAAAGAACCCAAACTTCTTATATCCTCTACCACACCTGGTTCGTTTCTTCTAGCCCTCTGATCGTTGTCGAACCTACCCATCTTCTTTGCGAATGACAGGATAGAGCTCCACTTTAGTTGTTTTACCTCAGGTTCCCCTATATCGGTTGAGCAGATGAGGTTAATAGATCCTGAATTGGTCACTTGAGAATCTTTTAAAGGAAGGATGAGAGTGCAATTAGTTTGTAGGACCCTATTATATTGGGAACTCTAGCACTCTTTGGTGGGTAAACTATAAAATAGAGCTAATAGGTCGATGTTTGCTGCCCCAGACCTGCTGACATATGACTCTTTGGCCTACGAGTTTCGGGATCGCAGTTTCGTGAACAACTTAGTGACTACTGATAGGTTGAAATTTTAAGCTTGCCATAGAAATATAGCAAAAGAACTTTTATTGTCAGCTATTCACTACTCTGATTAACATATCGATCCTGATGACTATAGCATTCGAGAGAAGTACAGATCCTCGGATAATGCTGAGGATTCATACATTTCCATAGAAACACAATCGAAAGTGTCAAACATGAGAGCTATGAGATGAAAGCTGCTAAGACGAACGTATCTTTACATGGTGCTATCAAATTTTATAGTGGTTTTCCTTTTTCCAATCGATTTGTACTGAATCCATTCGGTAAAAATCAAAAATGTTTCGACAAAAATGTTTCGAATAGAATTTGTTCACTATGCAAATACTAACAAATTTTTGTTCGAAACAAATAAACTGTTTTGGAAAAAGAACATCACTATTAAAATTAATAAGCACTCGCTAGAATCCGATTGAACCGAGTGATATGTTTTAGTCGATGACCAAGAATATATTCATGAAACGGATGTGATGGTTACGACCCCAGGAAGACTTGTAGATCATATTCATATGACCGAAGGATTTACTTTAAAACATTTAAAGTTTTTAATTTTGGACGAAGCTGATCGAATGATTGATCGTGAACAAAACAATTGGATTTATCATTTGGAACAGCACATGCGTAAAGGTTTGACGAAATTTATCATTAGCAGGGATGGGTAAAATGCCTTTTTAGAACATATTTTTAATGGAAATGGTTAGAATGCTTTTTTAAATATATTATTTTAAATGGTTTATACTTAGATTTTGAATAATTTATCAAAAATTCAGCCAATTTCGTCGACAACGCGCTTCACACGACAACAACCTTAAGGACGTTCATACATGAGACTTGATAATAGATAAAAAATTTTCTTTTAGTGAATTGAATAACTCAATTCAGTAGTTATCCTCCCTCAAAAATTTAACACCTGTTGGCGATCATTTCTAAGAGTAATTATCGATTAAAAATCAAACTTTGAACACAGCGTCTTATGGAGAACAGAATTTGTTTGTACTTAAAATTATAATAACTATATTATTAAAGTAGGCACCATAATAAATAATGTTTATAAATTTTCTTTGAAATATCCAGTTTATACAATTCCATGAAAAAAAAAATGGTGTGGATAAACGTTTGAATTAATTATTTAATAAAATTAAAACTGTTTTGCTAGGTTTGTTTTTGCCACCATATTTTGAAAACTGGCGATCACGCACACTAAAATAATATATACACAAACACAAATATACAATACAGTTTACTGTCAAATCTGTCACATCAAGTCAAATCAATTTCTAATTAACATTTCCTGATATTTGACAATAAATACTTTTAAAATATTTAGGACAAATAAAAAAAGGTTATAAATCGTTGTAAGATTATTGATATACTTTATAACTTTTTTCAAATCCTAAATAAATTTTATTAAAGATAGTACTCATTTGACTCTAGCATAGCAAATGAACATCCTTAATCTATTGAGTGCGTCAGTTTGACATCAATATTCAATATGGCGGATGAAAACAGTTTAGCTGTTTTTCAATCAATAGAATGTTTGTTTGAGTGACTTCAATTTAAAAAAATATATCGGTAATGTAGGTTTTACTCAGAAAAAAAAGAACTAAAATTTTATCCATCCCAGGTCATTAGCAGTGTTTTAATGTTGATTTTATTTTATTTTTTTTAGAGGAAGTCAATTTTCGTGTGGGTAAAATAAATTTACAAACTTTTCAAAATACAAATCCGCCACCACAAAAAATTCTCGCATCAGCCACACTGACACAAGATCCTGAGAAATTATATCAAATTGGATTATTTAAGCCAAAATTGTTTACATCAAATGTGGACGATGATCAAACGGTATTAGAGAATGGGAAGAATGATGATATTGTTGGAAAATTAGCAATGCCACAAGAATTAATCCAACAGTATTTAATATGTTCCGTTGAAATGAAACCACAAGTGCTGTACTATTTAATTAAAACGTACAGTATGTCGAAAGTTCTATGTTTTACGGGCAGTGGTTTAGAAGCACATCGTTTAACATTATTGTTACGGCATATGTCCAACAATCAATTCATTGTTGAAGAATTATCAAGTAATTTAAACACAAAATTACGGAAAACTACTTTAACCAACTTTTCAAATGGTAAAATTAACATGTAAGTTCATGGATTTTACATCAATTACTTTTTTGATATCGTAATGTTTGATTAAATTCATTATAATGTCAAAATTGGATCAAAAAAATACTTTTTGGTGAATAGTATGCGAAATATCGCCTCCAAAAGGACGTTCATGTGCTACGCGAGAGTCAAATGAGTACTATCTTTAATAAAATTTATTTAGGATTTGAAAAAAGTTATAAAGAATATCAATAATCTTACAACGATTTATAACCTTTTTTTATTTGTCCTAAATATTTTAAAAGTATTTATTGTCAAATATCAGGAAATGTTAATTAGAAATTGATTTGACTTGATGTGACAGATTTGACAGTACACTTTGTTGCATATTCGTGTGTGTGCGTTTATTATTTTAGTGTGCGTGGTCGCCAGTTTTGAAAATATGGTGGCAAAAACAAACCTGACAAAACAATTTTAATTTTATTAAATAATTAATTCAAGCGCCCATCAACACCATTTTTTTAATGCAATTATATAAACTGCATATTTCAGAGAATACTTATAAACATTATTTATGATGGTGCCTACTTTAATAATATAGTTATTCTAATTTCAAGTACAAAAAAATTATGTTCTCAATAAGACGCTGTGTTAAAGACAGGTTTTAAATTTTTAAGGGAGGATAACTACTGAATTGAGCTATTCAATTCACTAAAAGAAAATTTTTTTAATCTACTATCAGGCCTCATCATGTATGAACGTTCTTAAGGTGTAGAAATATTGTCACAGTAATCTCATTATAAGATTCTATTTTACGTAAATTACTTTTTTAACGTCGTAAATTTATGTGTTTTTAGTTTGGTGAGCACGGATGCACTAGCTCGTGGTTTAGATATACCCGATGTCGAATATGTGATATCATATAATGCACCCAAGCATATTGAAACATATGTACATCGTGTTGGACGTACAGGACGAGCCGGTAAAACAGGAACCGCAATTACTTTAGTAAATACACAACAGAAAACACATTTCCTAAAATTATTTACTTCACACGTGAACTTAGCAGATATAACTGTTGAAGATGATGTTATTACAAATGCCATAACAATTACCGATTACCAGAAGGCATTGGAACAGACCAAAACTGTTTTGGATAATGACAAACAAGTGCGGATGGATAAAATCAAACGGATCAAGAATGTTCAACGGAAAATCAAAAAGAAACGGCCAACAAATTCAATTTAAAGCTTTATTTTTTGTTATGTTGATTTTGTTTTGAAATAATTTGTCGAAAGAAAATAAATTTTCATAAATAAATATTGAATACTTGAATTTTTTCCTGTTTTTGTAAGCTAAGTAATGGAAGATCCCATTTGAGAGTGTCGTTTCATGGTCATATTTGACGCCACGTTTTGATCGATAGATTTGGTCACGTGGCATTATTTTAGGTGTACAATCAAACATCATTCAGTTCTGACGCTCGTATTTAAGGTAGTATATTTGGTAACGCCGCATAAAAGTAGGAGAGATAGAAATAAAACTTCTGCGCAAGCATCAATGAGTTACATGTATGTTTACTAAAATGTCTGAGTCAAAATTATTAATATTTCATTGGAAAGACTTTATGTGATAAATGTAACTGTATTAATAAAAATTACTTTATGTTTTGTAATAAAAAAATGTGTATAACATTGATATCCCCACATGCCGCATTCGAGGTATGTTTGAATTTTGCACGCGTCATAACCTCTTTGACTTTGGCGTTGACACATGTAATTAACATAGTACATTTTTCGTAATTATTTGCTAATTACTCTTATCACACTCTCTGAACCTCGATTTGTGAGTAACCAAAATGTTCGAAAAATTTTGTTGATACCACTTTCATTGTAATCTGAACGGTACTTTTTGTGAAATAAAATAAAATCTGTGATTTCTCATTTTTCTGGTTCTCTGCAGCTCTTCTATAACCGAGGGTACTACCTTAAACCAGAAAATGTTAGGATTTGAGAATCTTAATATGATTCGAAATTGTTGAAAATATTTCAGCAGTTAGATTCGAGACAAACAATATATGTCCACATTGATGGCAATATAATTATTCTACCACGTGATCAAATTTGAGTGTCAAACGTAACCATGAGAAGACACCTTTAGTTGAATCATAATGAAATGAATAGCGCCATTTTTTTTAAATATACAATTTGTAGGTTGTTAGTGCTATGCACGCAAATAATGTTCACTAGAAAATAGTGATCAACAAATTTAACAAAAGCTTTACAATCATAATTTTGATTCAAATTGGATCCAAAAATGTGTTCTTGTTGCAGAAATATCCAAAAGTATTCAGATATACCAATAAAGGGTGACAACCATGTGGTTGATTTAACGATTAACATCTGGGCTGAACGACTGGGTCTATCTACCAGTGCAACACGATTATTGCAGGAGCTGTCACAGTGGGGAGGAGGAGGAAACGATGTCTCATCTTCCCTGTCACTGTCCAGCTCTTGCCATGAGGAGATGGACACATCTGAGTCAGCCTTTCTTTGACGACCTCTCCGATCTTAAGTCCGCTGACGTCAAAGCACTCTCGCTGTTCTTAAACAGCTCCAAATGGTTCATGGAGTAGTGGCCGAGGATGGATCAACCCACTTTTTCAGTATCACAACGGACCCTATGGTCCTGGGTCGGGGGATCCAGGATAGAAGTGAAACTTCACTCGCTTTATATTGAAACAAAATTTATATAAATTATAAATATTTATAATTGATTATGTAGAATATTACAATATCAATCACTTTATGCAGACTGCTGTCTGTTAAATCCCCACTCCTGACAGTCAATATATAACACAACACCTATTGAAGCTAACTGCCATGGATACTACACAAGGAGACCGAACACAAACTGCAGAATTGACAAAATATGTCAACGTAATGGTAGAAATTATATTTACTTTTTGTGTCACTAGCATCGCTAGTTGTCCTTTTGCACCGATGTGAAAATAGTATAATAAATAGGAGTGAAGTATATATTTGTCATTTTGTTAGACTTATTATTAAAAAATAAAAGTTTAATTTAATATCTGATTCAATAATCTTCTAAATTGATTTTAATAATTTTAATATAATTTATTTTCATTTTTACAATTCCAACTGTACAGGTTACTGTTTAATTATTCGACGTTTTATAATTATTTTGTTTCTTATTGTTATGGAATTATTTTGCGAATTTTTAACTATCACTTACTTCAACTAATTATTTTATTTCATTTATTAAGAAAAGTATTTTATTGGAAAAATATTTTGGCTGCAAATAATCACGCCTTATAGTCTCTCCACTGTTTCCGGTATAGAAGGAACACTACTGACATCTTATTTTTGTCAATTATTTGTTTACATGGAGTTTCATTTCCTTGTGTAGTCTCCATGCTAACTGCTAAGCAGCCAACATCTTTTACTATGCACTGATAGTTCAACATATCATATACGCCTGAAGTGGGAGAGAGTGCGCACACAGCAATATATGGTGGAGTAGACAGTGAGAAGAAACGGCACGATTCTCGTCACATTCCAAAGTGTTGAGTCAAGTTTTTTTTTTATTAATTCACTCTCTGCATTTACTGTTTGAGTGGTGCGCGTAAAGAAGTTTCACTTTAAAAATTACTTTTATGACTGTCACGTCTAAATTTAGTACGAACCCCCACTGTTCTTGGGGTGCTCTTTCCATTTCTACAATATAGAATTGTATATCGTTTATCAATTCTGAGATACAAGAACCATTTGCCGACCATCTCAAAATCCAATAGAGATATGTGGATTTTTCTGATGAAATTTAATTTTTAAGCTAAAATTTAGTGGATTTGATTATATGGCCTAAAATTATCCAAAAATGTGGATCAAATTTATAATTGTAAAGTTATTAATAATAATATAATAGAATATTTTTAATACAGAAACAAATGAAAAACAAATATTGCGCATTAACTATGCGCACTAACAAACAATAAAGGGTGGGGATGTATCACTTAAAAATACTTAAAAATTAGAGAATGTGAATTTTTTTTTTTTTGGGGATGACAATATGGGTGAATAATTTAAATGCAAAAAGAAAGTTAAAACTAAAAATAAAAAATTTTATACACAAATTTTGTTTAGAGAACTTCGAATTCTTCACTCTCTAGATCATTATCAGAATCTTGTACGGAAAAATTAGCATATTCTGAATCTAATAACGGATATAGAGATCGTATTGGCGGTGCTGTATTTGCATCACAACTTTTTCCATTACAAAATACAAATAATGGATAATCCGATCCACTTTTTGTTTCCGACGTAGAATTTATATGCACTGATGGTGGAATCAGGAACTGAAACAAGCAAACATTTCTTACAATTTTTATACTTAATATACACACATACACAACACATAGATATATTCACTATTCATACATACAAATTAATGTAACTTTAAAATAAAAAATAATTTTAAATTTTTATATTCCGAAAACAAAACGGTAAAACGTGATTTAAAAAAAAAATTTATTTAATAAATATTTATCTTTACTGTTCTAGTTTTTTTTTTAAATTCTGTTTAGTCTGAGAAAAAAAAATGAGCAAAATACTCGACAGAATTAAAAAAAAAAAAAAAAACCAGAATAGTAAAGATAAATATTTATTAAATAAATTTTTAAAAAAAATCGCGTTTTACCGTTTTGTTTTCAAAATATAAAAGTTTAAAATTATTTTTTATTTCAAAGTTATATTAATTTGTACATATGAATAGTGAATATATCTATGTGCTGTGTATGTGTGTATATGTATTTGTTCTAGAGATAAAAGCAAACCGGTGTTTTGTCTTGATTATATAAGACAGTGCTGGAACTATCTGAAATTGACTTCCGCGTTCTAGAATCTGCGTGAACTTACCGGTTTAATATTGCGTATAAAATTATAAAAATCTTGTTCAGTATGACAATAAAATCCTATACAACATGACGGATCCATTTTACTAAGATGCATTTTACGCGGTGAGCGACAATGAAACGATGTTAGTGGGAATCCAGGTGCCCAAACATCAACCATCTCCTGACAATAGTGCGGATCCAAATGTATTAATTTATCATCTAAAAACATACATCAAATTCATGTAAAATTCAAGCGATCTTTGAAACCAAATAATGCGTTCAATATTTTTGTCTCTATTAAATCTTTCATAAAGAAAGAAGAAAACACAAAATATAAAATAGCTCTCTTAATATTAGAACAATCGAAAAATGCGTAAGGAATAAAGTTGTAGAAAATCACGTTTGCTACAATTCACCACCTTATCATTTATGCTCAAACTCTAATGTGTACAGAGATATTAAGGAATTTAATTTTCAATCTTAAACCGTTAATATTTCTGTAAATATTGGTGTAACAGAAAAAATAATAAGAAACAAAATTACAGTAAAACTTAGTACCTACAACTTTACTTCTTATAAATTTTTCGATTTTTCAAATATTAAGGGAAATATGTCAAATTTTGTGTTTCCCCCTCCCTTTAAACCCCCCTTTCCACTTGTCCGATTTTACCCATTAACGAACTTGACCTTTTAAATACCAAAAGCGACTCAAATACCAAATTTCGTTCCGATAAAATGAAAACTGTGACCGATAGAGTGATTACAGACACATATATGTATATATATACATATGTCCATAGATATATATATATATATATAAATTTTACAGATGGTGATTTTTGACATCTACTAGGTAGGATCGATGGACATTTGAAGAAATTTTTGCGAAATTTTGACTTCGGTACGGGACCAATAGTTCTGAAATTCGCTAAAAAGATCACAACTTATGTGGCTCATAGTACCAAGCGGCTATCGAATTTTATTCATCAGCTATTGATTGCTGGCTAATTAATATTATAAATATATTTAATAATATATGTATATACACTTAGAATGTGACGTACTGGTACAATTTTTATGAACGGGAGTGTATTTCAATGTTAAAATATTTGTACCTTATTGAATAACAAATGAATGAAGTTTTTTTTAAATAAATTTTTGATAGATATATTAAATGTAATTAACTTTTAAATTAATTTAAAATTTGCCGCCTTAGACTGGCCTGCTTTGTATCAAAACTCAAATGGTTTTGGTAGCACTGATTTAACAATATATAAAATATGAACGAATCTAGTTATCCATCACACTTTCCACAATTTGTTGACACCGACATTCAATTCTTAAAATATTATTATTCAACTGAATAATAATAATTAATAAATTAATAATTCAATTAATCGAATACAATGTCGATTGGAGTACCAATAAAAGTTTTACTTGAATGTGAGGGCCATATAATAACAATAGAAACAATAACGGGAGATGTTTATCGTGGTAAATTGATCCAAGCCGAAGAAAACATGAATTGCCAATTGGCACAGGTTACAGCCACATATAGTGATGGAAAAGTTGAACAAGTCGACGATGTTTTTGTTCGTGGATCAAAAATACGATTTATAATAATGCCCGACATGTTCAAGAATGCACCGATGTTTAATATAACGAACGGTGAAATACCAAAATGGAATTTAGGCATGTTTAATGCTCGTGGTAACAAAAATTAATAAATTTTATGTACTTCAATAATTTGATAGCTTCATCTGGAAAGTTTAGTCGAAGTTTTAAAAATAGGGGGAATATGCATGAAAATTTTTTTTCACATTTATTTTCAGAATATGAAAATACTGTTAATACTGTAATAATATTTAAAAACGAAATTAAAATCCGACAATTATCAAGGAAGCTATAAGCTTTTAAAGATTATTATCTGTCTCTTTCTTGCAAAAATACTAAAAACGGAGTTTTACGTGTATTTTAAATGGTGAAAGTGTAATATGACGTCACATAACATATCAAGAGGGCTATCACCCTCTTTGTCTAATCGGGAATTTCAATCAATCATATCTCGCTTATTTTTAAAGTTATTTAAAAAGTAATTTTACCTTGATATTTGTCAAGTAAACATGCTTCAATTCAAGTGAAAAAAAATTTTCATGCATATTCCCTATTGATAACCCTGCAGTAATCCATTTTCTTTTTTGCACCTCTTACGAGCTCTGAAAATACTCAATTTGGATAAAAATGGCCTCAATAATTTTTTTTCTAAAATATTTCCTTATTAATTGACTTTTCGACAAAAAAAAATATTATGTTGTAGTTTGTAGTGAGGGAGAGGTCGAAGCCTGGCAAGTAGGCTTTTTTTTACCGACCCCCAAAAAAACCCATTCCCTCAACCTCTTCTATTCTGTACCACATATGGTTCGTTTCCTCTAGCCCTGTGTTCTTTATCGAACGTACCCGTCTTCTTGCGAATGACAGGACAGAACTCCACTGAAATTCTTTTACCTCTAAATTCTCCATTTAGGTTGAACCGAAGTCTAGGTACCTCATTCTGGCTCTGTAGGGACATTCTGTCAGGAGGTGTAAGGGCGTATCACCCGCTCGTTACATTCCGAGCATTTCGCACTGAACTTCAACCTTATACCTGATTTCGCTTCAGCTCGTACGAAATGGTAAAGTGAAAATTCGGAAAGAGTATCTCGAAAACTGTAGTACTATAAGGTTTTAAGATAAACCCTAATTTTAAGTACCAAATATCTTATCTGTTTATTTTAGCGGGGAGAGGAAGAGGTACGCCTCGAGGCCGCAGTCATGGAAATGCCGGTTTGCAACCACGAACTGAGCCGAGTGGCTCAGATAGCAGATACCATGGTCGTAAAGTGGTACCAAATGGTAAAGTGAAAATTCGGAAAGAATATCTCGAAAACTGTAGTACTATAGGTTTTCAGATAAACCCTTATTTTATGTACCAAATATCTTGAGTCATTATAATTTTGTTTATTTCAGCGGGGAGAGGAAGAGGTGCGCCTCAAGGCCGCGGTCATGGAAATGCCGGTTTGCAACCACGACCTGGGCCAAGTGGCTCACATAGCAGAGGCCGTGGTAGTGGGTACATGGCTAGCGACTCAGAAAGTAAATAAAGGAGGAAAAGGCAAACGAGATGCTCGTTAAATTACTTAAGTTATTAATTTTGTTTTCGAATCTAACATAGACTCGAGAATAATGCAATTATTCGAAATAAAAAAATTAAATTTGTCATTTAAAGAACTTTTCACTGTACTATAAAATATTTTCATAAATAAGAAAACCAATAAAAAAGATTTTTCCATTTATTTATGGCATTATATTATTGAATTTTCCAAATTTTTAATAAATAACTGGGCTTTGGAGTCAAAATATTTGTTGTATGATTGATACTTTAAAATACCGATACGACTTGAACACGATCCGAGAAAAATTATCTTCTCAAATTATATCGAACAGCTTATTATATTAGACTAAGACTTCTCGTCCACTGGAAGCTTATCGAAGGCTATCGCTTACACCAAGCGATAATTAACTACAATGCAAAAACGTGTAACAACATGAAAGTAAGCCCGGATAGTGCAGATGTTAGCGACTTGCGGTGGTTCAATGCAAAAGATTCAAATCAATTTCGATTTGATATAAATGAAAATAAATTAGTTTACGAATTCCATGCCTAGAGGAACTACTGGAAATGTTAAATTGATCTTGATACCAGGTCACAGTGATTTCGAAGGAAACGAATAACCAGATACCTTAGCATAGAAGGGAGTCGGAAGACCTTTCGTAGAACCAGAACCTATTTTAGGAATTCCAAAGACTGCATGTAAACAAGTGATCAACGAGTGGATAAACTTTAAACACCGTGATCACTGGGAAAATATATCGCAACAAAAACTCGGGAAAATAAAGTGCATCCAAGAGGCTTTCCCACGATGCACTCAACGTGAACAGGCTACGACTTCGTACGTTTACCGGATATTATCACCTGCTGCTCGGTGCATCTCAGCCCGAATTTATGAACCGTCAGGAAAACCTGAGAAGCAAGCGTCTGGCTAGAGCCAAGATATAAGAGAAGCGAACCTCGTCAGACTGAAATAGAAGTGCTCAATGGGCCATAAGGCCGAAGTGCAATACTTTTTATACCCCAAGATAAATCTATCTATGCGAATACCAGATATCCCGAATTAGTTTTTAGATAATTTTTGGCGGTTTATTATTTTTATTCTCCGTATATTGCATCAAGGGTTAAAAATAGCTTTCGGTGATACAAAATTATGACCATGTAATAAATATCTTGAAATTTACATTGGTATTATCAAGAACAAAATTATTGAACGTCTATGAAGGACTTTAGAAAATGTGATTATGTTTAGGATACCTTGGTAACCAATAAAATATAGCGAATGTCTCGGTCGTCCACCAATGATACCAATACAATTTTCAAAACTTAATAAAGTTGTTAAACATGGTGCGTAAATAGGATTCAATTTTTCCGTTCCTAATCGAACTGGTACTAATAATACTAAGGATTTCCATTTTTTTGGTGATGTTGGATTCCGTGACGATACTAAACATTCATCCAAAACATCTTGAATATATACTAAAACAGAGAAATGAAAAACATTACAAAATAATCACTTACACAAGAGTTTATTAGTGTAATTCATGCGTCTAAAAACGGAATCCTAAATTGCTAAATAAGTAGCTCTTATTTCCCATAACTTTCAAGATAATTGAATCGAGAGGCAACCTCTGTAACTGTTTTTATAAACTTTTGGTTATGTTATACTAAGAGAGATGACTAGCGTTTACTTAATTAAACATTTAAGTAGTCGTCTAAACATTTGTAACATTATTTTGACACCGATGTTTTGATATGAAAAATCTTACACATCTTGGCTGGGAATTGAACCCCAACACCTCTGGTATTCGAGACCATTACTCTGGCAACTGAGCTACCCAGATGCTATGGTAAACATTGTATAATTTCTCTACTTTTAGCCGAAGCATTTTTAAAAAAACAGATGATTCAAATTTCTTGCAGATTCCTGTTAATTATTTTAATGAGAAGAAAAATTTGCCACCTTTTACGATGAGCAAAAAATTAGGTTCTCTAATAATCAAATGTACCGCGGCAAAATAGCCAAACCACAATATTCGAACGACAAAATAACCGAGATGGAAATATCCGCAACAAAATAACCAAGTCGAGTTCAACGGGTCGAGTTGTTGGAGGTTGCCTCTTGGAGATTCTGAGGTATTGGTAGTTGATGGCATTAAACAATCATTATAATTCACTGTTCCACCTCCTTGGTCATGCTATTGTTCGTCGATTATTTCGTCACGGATATTCTGTCACCAAACTGATATTTTGAGTGAATTAAAATTGTCCCTGTATCATACGCATGCGTCATGATATTGAAACTTACCAGCACAATCTTGTGATACATAAACAGCAATATCATCAAACTCATAATTCTCTTTCGAAGCTAATTTCACAGCTTGTTTTAATATATGTGCAACGGATGCTGGTCCATACCAATCACCAGGTCGTTTACCAGCTGTTTCACCAAGAGTGACGAGGGTATGAATTGATAAGGGACTATTTGGTGATGGTTTATCACCAAACCATTTAATAATCATTCGATGGGTTGCATCATCGGTGAAACCGCGTCCAGAAGTTATCTGTTCATCAGGATTCCATCGCCAACCTATCAAAAAATTTTCCTATCAGATGATTCCATAGTTTTGGAATCGAATATATGATTCTTTGTAGACGTTTACCTTAATTAAAATATTGAGAATTTTCAAGTACTAAAAAAATTAAAGGAACTTACTTCTGCCTAAAAAATGGCACACTAAGGCTTGTGCAAGCATCATTTGTCCAGATCGTAACATGCAACCCCAACCGCAATCTGATGTAAATGTTGAACCATTTAATATTGGAAATTCACGACGATATGTCAACCATACTCGACTAATAAAATCTTGTCGAAATCCATCAATACCGTCTGATTCACAATCATCAAATTGTGATATGTTACCTAGAAATATAACATCGAATACAGAAATACAATACTTAGAAATTGATCAAGTCAATTCTAACCTGCAGATCCAGCTGAAATAGCTATATCGGGTTGACTATCAGCTTTTCTACGATAACATCGACCTAATAGAATTACTGGAGATTCTTTGGAAAAATTTGTTTTGATTTTCACAGCCCATCCTATAAAAACCAAAAAAAAAAAAATAATCGTCAGAAATCGTATTCGAAAAATATCCTTCAAATCATCTAGATTTCTGTGTTTTTTTTTGGTCCATAATGTATGGACTTGGAAAATAATTTTTGTGCCCCTTTTGGATACAAATGGATAAAAAAAAAACACGAAAATCGTGTTAGTTTGAAAAAATTGATGAGCAGTTTACGAGATATCGTTTAAAGCGGGCACAAATAATTAATAACTCTTCTACAGGTAAAAGAAATGATCGAATTTATTTACGAGTCTAACTTCAAAAATGACGAAATTCCCATACAAACTTTCGTCCCTTATTTTACCCTCTTTGGGGCTGGGTTTCCTAAAATGCAGAAACAACTTACTTTTATTAATAAACAGAGTCGAAACGAAATTACCATACAAACATTCGTCCCTTATTTTACTTAGGGTATAAATTTCCTAAAACGCTGATACAACTGACTTTTATTTATAAACAGAATCCTAGACACCAACTTCCACGTTTCTAACTTCAAAAATTACGAAATTCCCATACAAACGTTCGTACCTTACTTAGCCCCTTAGGGTATAAATTTCCTAAAACCCTGATACTACTTTCTTTAATTTATAAACAGAAGCCCAAATACTTCCATAATTCTAACTTAAAAAATGACGAAGTTCCATACAAACTTTCATCCCCCTGTCAAACCCTCTTAGGGGATGAATTTTCAAAATCTTCATGCTTCTAGGCCCACCGGTTTAGGCCAGTCAGTCAGTAGAGTTTTTGATAAATTTAGAATCTTTTTTAAATTTTAATCTCAGTAGAGTTTTTTTTTTTTTAATTTTACCGATTTGAGCCGAATTCATTCGGATTTCGAAAAAATGTTTCGAATAAAAGTTGTTAGTATTTTTATAGCGAATAACTTTTATTCGAAACATTTTTTTCAAAAATCGTTCGAATTTGACACAAATAAATTGCAAAAACTCGAAAAAGGAATGCCACTTAGCATAATCGATATAGTACCTACATGTGACCACAAAGATAGGTAGATAGATTGCAGAAGCTGTCCTGGACGGGACACACTTCGACCCTAAGGTCGATTGTGATTCTTAAGGATATGAGTAGAGGACAAGGAATTTTGTGTGTAGACTAGGAATTGGTAGGATGTGCGGGTGCAGCTGATTTTGATAGGAACTATGCCGATACTCATCTGGAGTTCGTGAAGGAAACTGCAGAAAACCTTCACAAGCATACTCGGTTACTTCGCTCTTGCCCATACGCCGACAGTTTAGCCAATTAACCGCCCCCCTTTTTTTTATATTAATAATTGACAAACTGCCGATGTCGGGATTCGAACCCATAACCTTTATAACCTTTCAGTTCCAAGTACACACAACGCCTTTACAAGCGCGGCTACTTGGCTGGCCACAAAAGTGCTCATTTTAAATTGATTTGTACCTTATTCATTCGGTTTTCGGGAAAATGTTTCGAATACAAGTTGTTCATTTATAATGAACAAATCAACAAAAATAATTTTGAAAAATGAGCGTTACTTTTCATAGTACAACCTTGAATATGAAACGCTTGTAATCCCTGACAATGCATAATTTTTATATTAAGTTGAATATTACTCCTCGCTCTTTGACTCACCCCCCCTCCCCCCTTTCGTGATGCTTGACGTGAAGCCAAGTACTTAGTAATGAATGTAAATATTTGAAATATTCTTGAAATATAAATATTTTGTAATGAATTAATTTCTGATTTGTAATCAAAATAAAATTTATCAAATAGTCTGACTTGATGATGACTGGAAGCTAATCAATTCTAAAATAGCTAAATCAGTGCAAGGTTGACATCTTTTCAAAAATTCAATGTTAACAAATATTAATGAGTAGGTGTTCATTACCTATCACATGATTTTTATACCCAGTATATTTGTAAATATACAAGGTATATTAAGTTTAGTTCCGACTTTGTAACGCTTGAAAATATTGATCGCAGAAAAAAATTTTTGTTCAAAGGTGTTCACAAAATTACCTAATTTATCCATTTCCGCATGTACGTCCGTCTGTCTGCCCGTGAAGCCGATAACTCAAAAACGAAAAGAGATAATGAGCTGAAAATTTTTGTGTGTGTTCCAGAGCAAAAAAGTAAAGTCAAGTTCATTAATGGGCAAAATTTATATCTTTGAAACCGTAAGAGATAGAAAAAAAATTTGTTGACGAAAAATCTTCTTCTCTTTAAAATAAACAACTTTTGTTTGAAATTTTTTTTCATAAACTCAATAGTTTTCTCATAATTTGTGCTCAAAGTTGAAAATGAGAAATACAATTGATAGATGAACAAAGGCATGTCATGTATACATGTACATAGCATCCATACATACTATTTTTATACCCAGTATATGTGTAAATATGCCAGGTATATTCAGTTTAGTTCCGACTTTGTAAATATTGATCGCAGAAAAAAAATTCATATTTTATAAACTTTGAATTTGAAGAATTGTTCAAACATTGATATACAAACTCAGTATATACTGGGTATTCAAACAATTAACTCAGTTAGTTGTTACATTACTTGTTTTCTGTACAGTATTGTTCTAAATCACTGACCTCTATATAACTGGACAAAGTATGCTCATGGGTATAAACGTGAAATAACGAACTCTAAAATAATAAATAATAGCGCTTCAACTAGCCAAGGTACTAAAACTTTATGTGTGCGGTGGAAATATACGTGACATCCACGCGTACACTAACACAGCATTCTTATCACACATATAAGCCGTGTGCAGGCGCACTGAAGCAAAACTTAGTTCCTTGGCTAGTTTAGGAGTACATCAATTGGGAATAACGGCGAAATATAGAATAATCTGTCCAGTTATTTAGAGGTCAGTGGTTTTTATCAAAAATATTAGGACAGGATGTCTAATATTGCAGGTGGCTAGACCGCCGGGGAAAATATAACAATTATTTTGACGTGAAAACGTCTATTCGCTCGTTACACTGGTGGTCGGTCTAAATGTTTAGTGTGACGAAATACTGTAAGATTTCAATCGCTAATTACTTTGAGACTAACAATGCGTTTACGCATATCAGAGGGAGGAAGCTCGCGCCGAAAGGAATCTAACGAGCCTAAAAAGCCCAGTGCCGAACAAATACGATAACTACGGTAGCGTCGAAAATGAACTAATGGCGTAAAGCGATTACGTAGCTCAACCATCGGGCATACAGTGGCCACCAACAGTCCAAACGTTAAAGGATCATGTGCAGGACGCTTTCACAAAATATTTACGGCACGGACCCGAACTGCGTCTTTCTTTTTTTGTTTATTGTTTTTCAAAGTTACAGCTTTTGGAAATACTTTTTTTCATGAATAAAAAGTATATTCAACGTCTAAAATAGATAATAATCATCCAAATATGATAAGAACAGGTTAACAGCAATTCGCACTTTCGCAATCAGGGTTCCGTAACTTCGATTGAATCGATATTTTAGTTTTAGAAATATAGGGTCAAAATTAATATGACCCCTGGACAAGACACTTAAATTCAAAGGTGAGCAATGCAAGGGTGGGAAATTGTCTAAAACAAGAATTACAGTGTTGAAGTGTTGTCGTAAAGAAAACCTTTTAGTGATCGGAAAAGTTAAGAAACCACGTTGCTTTAAAAATATTCGTTCATTGCCATAATATTAGCTCATTTTGTAACGTGCAAAAACGAAACAACACAAGTAAAGTGTAAAGTAAAAGTTATTAGTATAGTTATAATGAACAACTTTTATCCGAAGCATTTTTTGAAAACCGAATAATCAAGGTGCGTCTTTAGTTATGTGGTCCCTTCAATGTCGTTATATCCGGTTTTGACTGTATTTTTAGTATTTCCCGGATTTTATCCGGTGTGTGTCACGTATACTGACGTAAAGTCACGTATACTGACGTCACTGACGTAAAGCAGCATAGTACGAATATTTATAAATTTTACTCATCATATCTTAAAATTGATAAATAAATTTTGTAATTAAGTAATCAATTTGGAATTACCATTAAAATTAGTCATTTTAAACAAGACAAGGTAAAAGCCTCGCATTCGTAGAAAAAATTTTCTCATTCGATTTTTTGCATATTCACGTTTGGAAAATGCCCCTGAAGATTTTGTTACACAAAAATCTGGTCCTAAATGCGAGGTTTTCACTTTGTCTAAAATACATGTGCAAATATTAAAATATCCTACATTTTTAGGGTTCTGTACCGAAAAAAACATAATATTCAGAAGATCACATTTTGTGCCCATTCGTAGTTTCTTTCGAAAATCAGTGACAGATATTGGAAATTTTGCATAATGTTAGGTTATGCCAAAAGGACGAAATGTTATGCTATTTATAATTTAAATGAATTGGGTTCCATCTAAAACATTTGGAACGGCAATTTTTGAAGATTTCGAAAATTTTTGGTGAATTTTTTATGAAGGTATCGATCAAACTTTGCGTAAAAGTTGTAAACTCTTGATCGTTAACGATAACCGGGGCGCTACTATTTGATCACGGATTCTTACAGAACTCGGCGAGACCAATCAAAAATAAAAAGCTTTTCAATTTATTTCGTCGAGTTCTATAAGAATCCACGGTCCAATCGTGGTGCCAATTCTTAAATCAATTATTCGCATTTTTCAAATTTGATTTGTGCCTTATTATTGTGTTTTTGAAAAAAATGCTTCGAATAAAAGTTGATCATTTATAACTATACTAACAACTTTTATTCGAAACATTTTCCCGAAAACCGAATAAATAGGCACAAATCAATTATTTTGTAATGATAGCGATACTTTTGCAGTCGATTGTATATAATATGCATTTCAACTACAAAGTAATCATCATCAATATGAATTATTATAATTTGGTGAATGTCTCACCAAAGTGAAAATTGGAGAACAATTTTATTTCAAAAGCCTCGAATTCTTAATCTTTATATAAATTTTCAGGTGATATAAAACAAAGCAAAAAGTTGCATAACAAAAAATAACAAAAACAAATGCAAAACGAAAAAAAAAGAAGCGATTAAAATTATCAACAAAAAAAAGAATGTTGTGTGTAAACACATTAAGTTTGTGAGAATAGGTCAAATGCGATAATGAAAGATAGTGAAAATTTTGTAAATAATACCATATTTCATGTTATTCCACATGGACAGCAATCGAGTTTTCACTTTCCCTTCAACTTCGGCATAACCACTTTCATCCACATCAACGGCAACAGTTTGGTTATTCGATGACGGTGGTGAACTGACATTGGATGTCGATGACGATGACTGTAAGTTATTCTGTGATGATTGTGGCCGTAAAAATCCTAACCGTTCTCGTGATAATATTTGTGTATTCATCTTTTTTTTTTGTTCGAAATAAAATTTGAATATTCACACAACAGATATTATAACAGAATTACATTTTTATTATTGTAATAATTATTATACTTGACAATTGTAATTTACAATTCACGTCTGTGTCGAATCAGATCTTTCAACAAGTTTTGACAATAAACTGTTTCATTTGTGATATGAAATATCATTTATATATATCACTATATCAGATGTTCAACTGTTCTCACTCCATCTTTGTTTCACTCACTTGTTTTTATTTTTTTGATGTTCGATTGTGTTTTGTTTTTTGAGATATTTTCATCGAAATAAATGAGTGTGTAATATTATATGGTAATAAATTCAGACTACTTCGTTCAAATGTTCTATGCATAGACAAAAAGAAGTTTGTCTATAGTTGTATGGCATTTTTTGTACACTCAAAGATACACAATGTACGATTACACATTTTGACAATCTTATTTAGATAACTAGCTGAAACCCGTTGAATACAATCACATAATATAAGGATCACAATCACTGACCTCTAAATAACTGGATAACTATTATGTTACGTCATTAACCCCAGTTGAAACGCTCTTCAACTAACAAAAAGGTTAAGTTTTGCTTCAGCGCGCTTGCGTGACATGTGATAAGAATGTGTGTTGATGTTTGTGTGACTGTCAACATGTATTTACACTACACAAATAAAGTTTTAGTACCTTGGCTAGTTAAGGCGGCGCTGACTATTAGTAGCTTGGAGCCGTTATCCAGGTTTAGATCCATAAGCATACCTGTCCAGTTATATAGAGGTCAGTGATCACAATCCAATTTTAAATCGGCAAATATGATGGTCGCTGATAACATTTATTATACCCGGTATTTAATACACAAGGGTATATTAAGTTTAGTCCTGACTTTGTAATGGTTGAAAATATTGATCGTATTGGAGATTCCAGCAAATAGAGATTCCATCTAGCGTTAAAAAAGGAACCATTGGTGAAAGCAAATCAAATAAAGCAAATTGTTGTAAAGCAAATTCCATAGATATAAAATGATTATTTAAAAAAAATAAACAACGTTTGTTTTTAAATATTTTTTTTTACTAAATATTTAAAAGACCATTTTGTATAGGTGTTTGTGCTATTTTTTGGTAAGGTATTTGAGTCCTTGACTTTTTGGGAGGGATCTTCTAGTTAGGATAAAGTTGCTGGAAGCTTTTACCGGATTTCTTATTTTTTAGCTTAAGTTTACGGTAGTCACTCTAGATTAAGAATTTTGAGTACTTTATGGGTGGCTGCATTTGTGCGGAATCCATTTAGTTTACGAAAAAATGTTTTGAACAAGAGTTGTTAGTATTTTTATAAAGAAAAACTTTTATTCGAAAACCAAAATCTTTTACAAAACTTTGAAAACAAAACTACACTTTTGGAATTGATAGTAACTAAAAATTTCTTTCATTTTCGATTTCTATCAAAAATTCGTGTAATAGTGCATGGGCACTGGACATCGGACATGATCGAAAATTATATATATAAACTTGTATGTAGGTGACATCTAGTAGTGCATTAATGAACTTCTATTTATTATAGATTTCTGTATTTGATACGATAAGTTTTAAAAATCTATGAGCCAAATGACCCAAAGAAGATCCTCTTCGCTCTAATTACAAATAGTTGATAAGGTTGGGTTGCTCTGACCTAGCTCTCCAACAAGAGATCTCAAGTTGGTTTTTAATCAAAAATAATTATAAGGTCAAACTTCGGATGAAAATTAATTTTAATCTGTTTCAAATGAAATATTATTCAATTTTCACGAATTTTATTATCGATAAAATGATTATTACAAGAAAATCTGTTAAATTTTTTGCACTATTTTTCCGAACATTTTGTATATTACATTAAAATTTCATTTAGTAAAATCGTCAAATGTATAATCGTTTCCAAAAGTGGCGTTCAAAGTTTTATATTTGATTTGTGGTGAATTCATTCAGTTATCCAAAAAAAATGTTTAGAACAAAAGTTGTTTGCATTTTTATAATAAACAACTTTTATGCGAAACATTTTTCGAAAATCAAATAAATTCTGCACAAAACATCAACGGAAACTTGAAAAAAAGAACGCCGTTTTTGGTGTTGATAGTACTATATGAGCTACAAAATTAGCGTTCTTTTTTCAAAATTTTATAGTTGTTTGTGCCTTATTCATTCGGTTTTTGGGAAAATGTTTCGAATAAAAGTTGTTAGTGTATTTATAATGAACAACTTTTGCTCGAAGGATTTTTTCGAAAATCGAACGTCTAACGCACAAATCAATAATAAAATTTTGAAAAGAGAACGCTACCTTTGTGACCCATAGTACCATTCTTAGGATCTTGAAAGAAAATCAAATATCTCGTAAGAAAGTTTGTATATTTTTTTAAATAAATAAATACATAAATATTGAAGGAAAAACTATGTTCAATTAAATTGTTACGATCATTTACGAAGATTGAATTTTCTCAATTAATTTTTCCGATTGACTTTCAGGTTTTGTTTTCAATATTTGTGCTGGCTCTTGAGGTAAATCTTTGATTGGTTGAACGGATTCAATTTTTTCAGGTTCTGGTGATTTTCCTAAAATAAGTTCTGGTACGGAAACAGCTGATTTTTCCTAGAAATAAAATTTGGGTCAGATAACACAACATTATATATCAGTGTTGGTAATTAATTGTATCTTAATGGTCGGTCTTAATGATGAGAATACATTTGCTACTTAGCACTTTTTTCGAGTAAATGCCATTAACAGCAAATAGCTTCGTATGCTTTATGTAAAGGTAAACATTCTTATAAGCAAATCTAAATATGTTTATTACATAGACTTAGGATTATAGGGACGGAATTAAAAGTACCTTGTTAAGCGAAGGAGGAAACCGTTGTGAGACGTAATTCTCAAGTGCGAGAAAGTTGCCCAGTTAATGATTAGCTGTTGACGCCAATTATATATATACTAGTATTACCCGTTGCGGCTTCGCCCGAAAAAATTTTGTAAAGCCCTTATCATTGAGTAAAATAATATTTCTCCCCCTCCAGGACTGATTGTTTTAAAACGCTGTTATACGTATTCATTTGTTTATTTATCAATTATAGACTAAATATCAATTTTTATGTCTCCCCTTGAAAACTCAGTTGTCTTCTTTTTTGAGGCACTTTCGATAAAAAAATTAGCTGCCAAATCAAACCACAGTCGCTAGGTTTGAACGGATGATACTTAAATTTTGGAGATTGTTTTCTTTTTTCGACACTTTCGACAAATAAATTGGATGTCAAATCAACGACATAAGCGCAAACGATTTTGTCGAAAGCTAATGGATCTGCCCATATATATATATATATATATATATATATATATATATATATATATGTATAAATTTAATCTTCTTCCCCTTCTCCTTGTTCGATTTTGCCCTTTCGAATACCAAAAGCACTTCATATACCAAATATCATTCCGAACGAATAAAAACTGTGATCGCTAGAATGGATACAGACACATTCGCTAAAATTGTGCGACATGTTCCTCATCCTCTCCTTCCGAAGGCTTTCTCTATCTTTCTATCTCTATGGTTTATTGACTATGATAAGGAAAATATGAGCAAATGTAAATGGTATTCGATTAGAATGCTTCTAGTAACCGTATGCTGTTTCAATAGCAAATGTATTACCAGTTTTATATATTTATTTCTCTTACCAATTCTTGAGACTTTACAGCTTCCTCTACTTCATCGGGAGCAAATCCTGGCGTTAAATCGTCAGCAGTTAAAGCACAACTTTCTTGATCGGTTTTCACAAAGAATGCTCGACTGATCTTATATTTGTCTAGAACTCCATAAGCTTTTTGTAAAACAGTACCAGCTGGTAATCGTTCACGTGTCATAACCCATGCATTTTCTGGAAAAAAATAACAATTAAATTATTATAACTCATGTCAGATATATATATATATATATATATATATATATATATATATATATATATATAGTGTTGAGTTTATTTCATGTGTAATTGTGCCATATGGAAAAGTTTTGATATCAAACTCTTAAAGTTGCATAGAGAATGAATGACACTCAATAATAGGGAATATGCATGAAAATTTTTTTTCATATTAATTTTCAGAATATGAAAATACTGTTAATACTGTAATAATATTTAAAAACGAAATTAAAATCCGACAAATATCAAGGAGGCTATAAGCTTTTAAAGATTATTATCTGTCTCTTTCTTGCAAAAATACTAAAAACGGAGTTTTACGTGTATTTGAAATGGTGAAAGTGTGATATGACGTCACATAACATATCAAGAGGGCTATCACCCTCTTTGTCTAATCGGGAATTTCAATCATTCATATCTCGCTTATTTTTAATGTTATTTAAAAAGTCATTTTACCTTGATATTTGTCAAGAAAACATGCTTCAATTCAAGTGAACAAAAATTTTCATGCATATTCCCTATTCATTAACTATCAGTTAATGAATGAATAGGTAACAGCATCGATTTGCTTACTGTTTATTTTACTTCTACACATAAATAGATGTATAAAAATATGACGTCTGTTTGATACAAAATAGTATTATAAATAATTGTATATAGGAATTACGAAGGGCACAGAGGACTCCTTGGTCTAGGTGCTAAGGACCCACTTGCGGTACCCCTCTTTCTAACAATTATTATATAGGAATTACAGTATAGTATAATATTAACATAATAAAAGGTTTATGATACTACAAACATTGTAGAATAGTTATTTTAACATTGAAATAAGATGTGTTTGCTGTTTTGTATAAATAATTTTCCACATCAAATGTTTGAGCTAATATTATGACAAAACTATTGAGTTTATGAAAAAAAATTTTAAACAAATGTTGTTAGTTTTTAATAAAGGAACATTTTTTTGTATTTAAACTTTTTGTCTATCTCTTACGATTTAAAATATCCATTTTTCTGGGGTGGAAATACATGGACTGATTTTGCCCATCATTATCTATTTTCGTTTTTCGGTTATCATACTGATTACTGACAGACAGATAGATATTAGAGCATTTTTTTCTACAATCGATATTTCCAACCGGTATAAACTATATATTTTAATAGATAAGTTTAACATCAAACGAAAAGAAAATTCAATATAATTAATCGAATAATATATACTTACGTGTATGAATTGGTCCAATTCCACTACAAGCCCATAAAACGGCAAAACTATCATAATCGGTATCCAAAATTACATAGGACGTGTCATACGATACCGGCAATGTATTATATTTAACGGTAATACGCCCTTCACCACCCTTTGCAATTTCATTAATTTCACCATCGATAATTCGTTTGACACCAGTTCTAGAAAACGAAACAAATTTCAAATTTTCCCATTCCCAAAATTGACGTTCAATAATATAAATAATAATAAGGTACAAATCAACTAAAAAATTTTGAAAAATGAGCGTTACTTCTAAGTGCCCAAGCGCTCACAGAACACGAATCCATTCGAAAAAACGGTTTTGAGAAAGAGCATCACTTTAGTTTTTGGATTCGGCGAAAAATTCGACTGTAAAAAATTTGTACTTACATGCGATTTGTAATTTTATTTGACACGAATATTTTACCAGTGGGACCTTTGGCATAATTTGTGGTAACACATCTTGAACCCACTTCACTGAATGTAAAATACCGTTCGGATTCGTACCATTTACCCAAAAATCGGTTCATGTTAAACTCAGCCATCGGTATGTAGCCAGGACAGAATCCTAAATTGGGAACTTGTGCAATGATATTTGGAGTAATTACTCCCAATATTACAATTAATTTGAAATACATTTTGAACACAAAAATTTTATAAAAGTTAAACTGTGTTAAGCGATTTAAATGAGTTTACACTAGCGGCTATGTTAACGAAATGATAAGTATATATTGATAGTTGGGTCTTTATATAGCCATAGCAGTCGTTCAGTGTACGTACAAGCAACAAGTTACGTTAGCGGCTTGTTGGACTCGTTAGTCAATCTTTCCAAGAACGGAATCTAAACCATCTCCAGTTTGTCATTTCTTTAAATTCACTATTGCAACTGTATGTATGTATAATAAATATAAGAGTATTATAACGATTGAAAAACAAATTAATCCTTTTCCACAAATCCGTTAGTTTCCGAGAATTTCCAACTGATCATGATCTCAAAAAGAGTACCCAAAACCATTTTTGGCACGCAACTTTATACAATGTAACAGTATCGGATTTAAGTAAAATACCACTTTAGGCCCATTTCGATATGCCATACATAACTAAAAGACTAAGCGATGAATATAGGCTCAGAACCTATTTTAGGAATACTAAAACAGTATGCAAACAAGTGATTAACCAGTGGATAGACTTTAAACATCGTGATCACTGGGAAAATATACCGCAGCAAAAACTCCGGAAAATATTGTGACGAAATGCATTCAAGAGACTGTCCCTCAACCTGAACAGGAGTTAACCGAATTAATTACCGGATATTATCACCGACAAAGCATCTGCACACAATATGACTCCACAATGGATCCATTATGTGCCATCATCTTTAACTGCGAATCTCTGGAATAAAGATATTCGGTGAATTTCACCTCGAATAAACCTTCAGGAAAACCTGGCAAATAAGCTCCTGGTTATTGCCAAGATATGGGAGAGGTGAACCTCATCAGACTGAAATAGAAGGGGCAACACAATGGGCTTTAAGATGGAAGTACAATATTTGCCATGCCCCAAGATATATGTATCTATTCGAAAAATTTGAAGTTAGATAAATCGGTTTCAAATGTTACTCGGCCTTTATATTTTAACACTTTTAACATTTGACTGCCCTGGAACTAGGTCTTACACTGTGTAAGCCTAAATCTGTTACTGATTACAAGAACACAATCTTATATAGTTTTTACATTGTAGTATTTTTTTTCTCAAAACTGCCGTCCCTTAAAATTTGCCATTTTAGGCTTTGGCCTACTCCGTCCATTTGTAAATCCGACACTGGAATGTAACCGTTTCTCTTCTTGACAAATTCTGTATTCGCCATTGAAGGATTTCAAATATCTCTGATAATATTTCCAGTTAAATATGAGTTTATACGATTTATATTAGATGACGTCACATCATTGGTTCGTCATACTACATATTATGTAGTTTATCGGTGCGATAAACTAAAGCATAGTTTTATGGCATGCCAATATTTTCAGTTTGTGATTTCAAGTGTTCTAGTTTGGTTGATTAGAGTGAAATAAAATTTGTTAAGCAACTCAATTTATTTGTTAAAATGAAGAATAAAACATTTATCGATATCTTTGTCCTTCATACTTATAACGACAAAGATAGCAACTTTTTCAGTTGGATAAACATAAAAGCATGAAAATATACAGAAACGTATATAACGACGTATCTAATGAAATAACGTCAGGCATATCACATGGCTATTTAATGGCGTAATTAATTAATAATTAGAAAGAGGGATGGTTTCTCTGAGTCCTCCCTGAGAACAACCTGTCACCCGAAGGCGAAGAGGTGCTATTTTAAGCAGATGAAGCTATAGGATTATGTCGAGACCAGACGCCACACAGAAGGCCCACAATTTCTCCATCGGGATTGTTCCCAGGATTGATGGATCCAAAGTTTCGGACCCAAACATTCTATATCTGACATCCTGCAGGCTTCTGCATGTGCATACAACATGAATGGAGGTTTCATCGTCCTTCATGCAGGCCCTATAAGTGGGATAATCAGAGATCCCCAAGTTATGATGGTGGTAATTCAATCGACATTGTCCTGTCAAGAGCCCTACCATCCTTCTCAACTGCATTCTATTGAGTTTCAACCGAGCACAATCGAACGGTCTAGCTGTGCTTATGCACAACTTTGCTCGTCACATGCCCTGCGCAAAGCCCCAGTAATCGAGATGAGTTACTTAATGGCGTAAGACTCTTTTTAACATCGATGTAAAACTTAAAAAAAAATTTTTTTAATATTCAATTAGTCATGAAATACATAAATGAATTTCTAAATTGTAATCAATGATTTTTTTAATAAAAAAATTCTAGTACGTAATTGTATTTATTTGAGAGATATACTATAATTTCTCTAAGGTCAAGTATCAGGAAAAAGCGATTTAACTATTGAAAGGAGTGTCGATTGATCATAACGGGTCTATATTTTAATGATTCTCTGTTTTGTTTTAATGTTTGCTTATGAATTGATTTATGCAAGACCGTACCGGTATCAATAATTATTATCTGTAAAACGGGGCAGCGGGATGGAAATCGAATTAAATTTAGTATTAAATCAAATTAATTTCGTGCATAACATTTAAAAACAAATTTAATTAAACATGGTAAGACAATTTTTCTATCAGTACCAGATTTGCATGAGCGTTTAAAACCTTCTCGGGATCAGGCAAGTAAAAAATCTTTTTGGGTGCTTCAACTGAAAACAACCCCAGAGACCCTAGACTCAGAGGACACTTCAGGAAACTTATCTGTACCTTTTCAAACCACGCAATGCCCTTTTACAGACGAGAGACCGATGTTTGGGCGTATATTAAACTGTAAAGGGTAAGTAATTATCTCTAGGTCCAATGCAGATCATTTCTTACTGTATGTTCAAAGGACACCTTAGAAAGCTAAATCTCGAAACTCAGGATCATTGCAGATTCGATGGAGAGATAGAGAAGGCTCTGGAATAATAAAGGAGAAATTGAGACTTGGATGTATAACAAACTATTTAGGGATAGATAAGGTCTCTATAGGTACAATTCCATTCTGAAGACGGCTATAAGGAACCTGCTATTAGAATGTAGAGCGGCTTGGAAAACCTTGAAAGCGTAGGAAAGTCAGTAAAGTAGAGAATTGAACACCCCCCCCCAATCTCTTGCTTTATGCATTCTCCTAACAAATGACAGAATCTTTGTCTTACAAAATTGTTAAAGTGGTGTTTTTTAAAATAATTTTTTGCAGTTGATTTGTGCTAAATCCATTTGATTTTCGAAAAAATATCTCGAATAAAAGTTGCCCTTCATAAAAATACAACCAACTTTTGTTATAAACATTTTTTCAAAAACCAAATGGATTTCGCACAAATCAACTATGAAATCTCGAAATAAGTACGCCAATTTTTCTATCGACTATCCACTATTATGTATCTGAAGCTTTTAGATTTCTTTTCAATCAAACCGAATAAATCCGTTGCTATAATACAACCGAAAGGCAACCATACTAATGAAGACGCTAGTTTAAAAAAAAAAATTCAAAAATATGTAAATAGTAAATAAACAAATTGATAATACATTGACATCAAGATAGTGAGAGATCATATGCATTCCACTACCATAACATCTCAGGTAGCTCAGAGGCAGAGCATTGGTCTAGAATGCCAGAGGTCGTGGATTCGATTCCCATTTTAGATGTGTATGATTTTTCATATCAAGCATTTGATGTCAATGAATGTTATCAATGTTCACACATAATACTTATATGTTAAATTAATTAAACGCTAGTCATTTCCGTTGGTATAATATAACCGAAAGGCAACCGTACTGTATAGATAGACGCTAGTTTACAAAAAAAACAATTAGGTTTGCATCTCAAGAGGATTGACACAATCAAGAATGATTGCTTCTGGGTTGATACAGCGGAAACAACGGGCCATCTTCATACAGTTGCTTCCTACGTGAAGTTTTCCCTTACCAAGTGAAGTGAGGCAACTTAATCTAAGTAAATTCCTAGGTTTTATCAAGGACCTTTCATCAAGCGGTCTAAGGCGTTATGTCTACTTGGGGATTGGAAGGTTATGGGTTCGACTCCCGACATCGGCAGTTTGTCAATTATTAAAAAAAAAAGGGACGGTTAATTGACTAAACTGTCGGCGTATGGACAAGAACGAAGTAACCGGCTATGCTTGTGAAGGTTTTCTGCAGTTTCCTTCACGAACTCCAGATGAATATCGGCATAGTTCCCATCAGAGTCGGCTGCAGCCGCATATCCTACTAATTCCTAGTCTACACACAAAAATTCCTTCTACTCCACTCACACCCTCACATCCTTAGGCATCATAATGGGCCTTATAGTCGAAGTATAGCCCGTTCAGGGCAGCCGCTACAATCTATCTATCTAAGGACCTGGTCTGGGGATCTTAATAGAGAAGGTGAATATCACAATACATCTTTCAAGCCGCAGTGACCGAAGATCTTGTTTTGTATCTACATCAATCTAATAAAAAGCGCTGATACGGCCGTGTATGTATTCGTTGTGTATGTTTGAATTGTTTACATAAACGATCAAACAATCCTTATCCTTACATAGTATAAAATAAAATCCCCCAACCGCGTCTGTCTGTCTGTTCGCAATAAACTCAAAAACTACTGCACCGATTTTCATGCTGTTTTCACCAATGGATAGAGTGGTTCTCGAGAAAGGTTTTAGTATATAATTTGTCAAGTTTTTGTATACATATGTTGGTCCTTACATATTATAAAATTTGATTCATGAGGAAGAAGGTATAGTTGTATAATTTATTGATGTATAGGTGTATAATTTATCAATCCTTGACGGGAGAAAATATTATGTTACTTGGTTATAAGGGCGTTACAAAATTTTTGCGGACGAAGCCGCGACAGGTAATGCTAGTTATTTATAAATAGCTTTCTCAAAATTGCCCATTAATGATGATTGTTATGGAACTTTCCCGTGTATGTGTGACTTGGTACGGTTTTGTTGTGATGATCAGATGAACACTGTTTTGGTATTGAGAAAGTTATGTGTGCATGAACAGTACCAATAATTATGTTCATCGTATGTATGAGATGGTTTTTTATTTTATTTGAAAATCGTGATGAAAATATTAAATTGTCTTGTTTTTTTTTTGCAAACTCTAAACGTTTTTCAACTTAACAATTCATTTGTCATACGACACTATATTATGCTATTATTTATTTACAATTGTGTGTATACACAAAGCAAAGCCAATGTCCTACAATGGCCTAATGAACTTACCCATTTTAATGACCATTGGCGTTTCTAATCAATTTGTTTCTATATATCTATACAAGTTGCCTGTATAGGCTCCGAACTGAAATTGTGTCTAAACTATTTGGTGTATTAAACAATGTTTCATACAAAAGTTGTTTGTTTTTATTCGATAAACATTTTTTATATTTAAAGATTTTCTATATTATGCACCGTTTAAAAGTTAGGCTTTTAGCATAGCTTCTACGCGGCACAGATACGTTGAATGTTGAGTTAAGTAGAAGAAAATTACTTATATAAAGTGAGGCATACATATTTTATTTCAATGTTAACAATTATTATTATGCAATGTTTTTATTTAGTATTTTAGTATACGCCAGTTCTTTCATACTATGTCTTACATAACCTTAATGGAAATTGTCATTAGTATTGTATTGTGACGCTTAAGTATACACAAATAATAATATGTGGAATACAGTAGAACTATATGGATTAATTGGAATTCGGGCCCGATTCGAATAATCAAATATTCGGGTAAGATTTTGCTATCACTTTTTCTTTACCTACGGGTGCAACTGGCAAAAGTTAAACTATCGCGTCCATTACTGATTATTTTTCCCTGAGGGAGCTGTAGAAACATCAGGACAGGTCCCCGGACAGGTTAATCTCTTCGGTTAGTCCTGAAATGATTATCGGAGAGTGGAGTCCTGCCTTTTAGGTATCCAGTTTAACTCTTAACTATCTAGATTAATTGGGACAGAACGTAATCCGAATATTTAAAAAAAAAAAAAGAAGCTAAATTTGTGTAAAACGATGAAGAATGTAGACAAATTGTCGATTTTTTTGGCTAAAAGTTTTTCTACTTGAATGAAGATTTCCCAATGCTCGCTGCTGCACAAATCACTTGGATAAATGGGTCAAATACATACAGGGTAACTTTTTTGCGAGGACGCGATCTCTATTTCTTTACCTACGAATGCAACTGGCAAAAGCTTAACTATCGCGTTCATTGCTGATTAGATTTCGTTTGATTCGAAATGTTAAATTAACTATTTTTTTAGAGTACTCAATATAACATATTTTTCTTTGCCCGCCCCAGAAAAAAAATCCTGACTACGCCCATGGACCAGACCCAATCCGGATGATCAGATATCTGGATAAAGCATGAAAAAAGGTCATTTCTTAAAAAAAAAAAAACGCTAAAATTGTTTATATTGATGAAGGATTCTGTCGATATTTTCAGCTAAAAGTTTTTCGCAAATAGTAGACCTTAGCTAGTTTTCCAATATTCGCTTTTGCAAAAACCACTTGAATCCCGTAGTTACATGATTTGATCTTCAGAGCCCCAGATTTGCAGACCAAATTTTCAAATAAAACATTGAATGTACGCCTATGACTGGGCGAAACATTTTCAAAACATAATCAACTGTTTCCAATATAAAACACACACACAAAAAAACGTTCATGATGTTTGGCCCAATAACTCAAATTATTATCGAATTAATTAATCATAATTTTTAATAATAATATAAAAAAATTAACATAATTTTTCAATAAAATTTCTTATCAAGTTCAATATGAGAGTAGGAGTGATGCGTAGTATAATAATTTTTATTTCAAAATACTGCTTTTTAATATTTCAAAATCTGTTTCAAAAATATAACTGTATCACAAAAAGATTTTTATCTCAAATCTTGAAATTGAATGTATCTCTAAATAATCTCCTAAATGTAGGCAAATGGTATCATTTATGTGATGACATTGTGTGAAGTGTCTTTTTTCAGTTATTTGAAAATTTGACGAATATACGAAACGCAAAAATTCATTGATCGCTGTGTTTATGATTTTCATCAAAATAACCAATCAAAAATCAGTTTTACAGAAAAATATTTATAAACAAGAATAAATTAACTGAAAATTATCTCTGAACAAGTATTTGCAACTCTGGCACTTGGCTCTCTGGTGGGTAAATTATAAACTAGAGTTTGTAGGTTGATATCCTGTTCCAACTCCCTTGACATATCCTTCGGCCTACAAGTTTTGTGGTCGCATTCTGGTGAACAACTTAGTAACTACTGGTAGTCGGTTGAAATATTAAGCTCCGCCCTCTGTCACAGATCCCAATATATACTGAGTTCATTATCAATCTGTGATAGCATGCATTTGTAATAACTACAGATGTTTGAGATGAAATTGTATATTGTGTGTCCTTAAGAACTCCAATACGCCTTAAAGAGCACATTACAACTTTTTCTTAAAAAATAATTTTTCTTCTGGAATTCTTTTTCTGACTTTATAAATAAAAATTCTTTAAAAGCTCTATATTCTGAAAAATGACTTCTTAAAGGTGTCATATTTAAGAAGTCTTAAACAGTGACGTAGCTTCACCTTGCTGGGCCCAGATGGAAACGTTTTTTGCCCCCCCACCTTACATAACTTTAATAAAATCTCAATATACACATCAATATATGATCATTGACAGAAACTATATATAGTATTTCGAGAAAATTTATTACAAAAATTCACAATACAACAGAGGTCAAATCAATATAAATTTGTTTTTATATAGTAAACAAATGACGATCGCAGAAAATATACGTCAAAATGTCATACGTCGGACTTTTACTTCAGCAAACATTTTTATGACTGCATCAAGGTCATATCTTAAAGCATTAGTAGTTTCGTATTCTATAGAAACTAGAATTTGGGTGGAGATTTAAAATTTTGAGAAGTAGGAAGCTAGATTTAGATCAACTGTTTCAACAATATACGAAAAGACCCAGAGAGTTTAGACCCAAATCACCCTTCTGTAGATCCGACATGGATTTTGGAACTGAGAATCTGATTCCTTGTCGGTCCTTTCAGGAATATGACACAACAATACTATCGACTTCGAGAGTAGCGTTCCTTTTTCAAATTTTTGCAATCAATTTGTGTCGAATTCATGTGGGTCTAAACAGTTTTTCGTCGAAATTCTAATGGATTTGGCAGAATTTTATTAGGACAGCGTTTCATTAATTCCAAATATTCTCTGTTCGTAAATTCGCATTGTTTTCCAAAAATTTTCACAAAATTGATAAGTGCATTTGAAAGTGTCATCTATGACCCAACTAACGAATAAATGCATATTAAACTGTTCTACTAAGTGATGCCAACATAAATTAAAAGTAAGTGACACCTATGGTTCAAAATCTAAAGCCCCTTTACCAACCTATAGTTTTCGTTATCTACCAAATTTAACGACTTAATCGAATCTATTATGTATATTAATGGATTTCTCATAAACGTATATACGAAGACAATGCATGGATCGGATCCGACCCAAGTGACACAATTAACTGTTAACTAACCCAGTTAACATATGAGCCAATTTTACGTTGGACAGGACGGGCAATTTGGACTATTTTTGTTTGCCAATTGTTTTAACTTTTATTCGGCATCATAGAATAGATAAAACAATATATAAAACTCTTCTTAGGTTTCGGGGAAAGGACCCCTTTAAAATATATAATCCAAGTAAGGCGAACAAATATGATTTTGGATTGAGTCCGATACGACCAAAACTAATATTTCCTTTCCTGTCATAATGACACTGTCTGCCCGTCCGTCAATATGTTAGCTCAAAAACGAAACGAGATAACGAACTGAAATTTTGGGTGTGTGTTCTAGACCTAAGAAGTGACTTTAAGCTCGTAAATGGATAAATCGATCCGTGTATCCTTCCGCTAGAGGGGGAAATATTAAAGACAAAAAATATTCCTCTTATAAAAATAAATAACTTTTGCTTGAAACTTTTTTTCAAAAATTCAAAAGTTTTGACACAATTTCAACTCAAACATCTGTAATTATTACAAAAGCATGCTTTGATTTTTTATACATCTGTGCGTGTGTCAAAAGTAAAATAAATATTTCACACATTGATAATGAACTTGGTATATATTGGGATCTATGACAGGGGACGGAGCTTAATATTTCAACCTACTACCAATAGCTACTAAGTTGTTCACCAGAGTGCGACCACGAAACTTGTAGTCCGAAGGATATGTCAAGGAAGTTGGGACACGGAGAGTCCCAACAATTGTTCATGAAATGTGTCACTGATGTCTTCATCATAACGTTCGATCAACTTCTTCGAATTTGACATCGCTACAAGCTGCTCCAATAGTTGATCCGGTGATTGCTACCTTTAAAACCCCCGATAGCTACGCCACTGGTCGTAAATAAGACTTCTTTAAGCTAGCTCTTCATCTGAAGTTCTTAAAAATGACTACTTTATGAAGTCATTATTGGACTTCCGTAAGAAGTCTGTCTAAAACGCAGCTCAAAAAATAAAATAATAGCCAACATTTTTGGAAAATATATTTATAAAAAAAAAAAATACAAGTTATAAAAAAAAATTGTACAAGTTCAAAAATAAATTAATAAAAAAATTTGGCAATATACTCTTTTTTGCTTAAAAAAAAAAATTTTGATTGTTTTTTTTGAACATTTTTTTTGTTTTCAGAACATCAAATAAATGGAAAAAACAGAAAAAAACAAACAAAAGTTATTATTGTATGTGTGAACTCCAATTGATTTTATATACAACTACATATTTTTACATTGTTTAAGTTTCATTACGCTAGATTAGACGGCCGATTAAACTCCGTCGGGAATGTCGAATAAATTTGGTTAATATTTCTAGTATAATATTTATTTTGTAAATTAATCTATAAATATAATCGTAAATACCTTCATTTGTTTTTTTTATTTAAATTAAGGCTGAAATTTTTCTTTGGGATTCTTTTCAATTTTCATGATCATATATATTTCATTTATTACAGGAAAAATAAGGGTTTTCAGGTGACAACTGTACGTGTATGCATTTCTCGAAAATTTGATAATAACTTCGTGTAAATCCGATTAAGTTCGTGTAAAATAGTTTTTTTCCAAATGCCTCATATTTCTCCCATATTTTGGCAGGTTGAAGGCAGGTTTTCCTGAAGGTTCATATATTCGGGGTAAGATGCACCGAATATCTTGTATCTGCTGTAACCGAGAGATTCATAGTTAAAGATGATGTGGCTAGATGTTTCGTCCCCCTCGCCGCACAGTCTGAAAATTATCCTGTTTGTAAGTTAAACTGTTTCTTAGGTTCTGAAGTGGCATTGGTCGGAACACACTTTTCGACAAGCGGTAAAATCGATGGTCAAAACGCTGTACAATGTGGACGCCGTATAACCATACGGAGAAAAGGGGTCGCCAATGCAAACGATGGAGCGATAATTTGATCGCTTTTGTCAACGACAGCTGGCCAAAGCTATTTAGATCCGCGCAAAATGGGGGATATTTAATTTAATTTAGTTATGCAGTATTTCAGTTTCCTGAAAGAAACCATATAAGCGCCAGAAGGGCAACATAAGGAGGCAGGAGTGAAGTTCTTGTGGTACTAGCTGGCAAATCTAGCTAGAGTGTAACTCAAGACATCCTGAAGATATTATCTCGCTACGAAGATCATCTACGGGCAATGCTACAGCACCCATCACAAGACAATGGCTGGGCGGCAGATATGCGGAATGTATGAGAGTGCGCCACGACTATTGAAGGATCTAACAACTTCTTTGACGACCTATCTGAGCTAAAGCCCTTTTGCTGTATTTTATCAGCTCCAAAATGGTTTAAGAAATAGTAACTAGATGTGTCAGCTCTTTTCGATATCACAATGGATCTTGTGGAGTAAGTATGCCCCATCCAGGACAACCGTTGCAACCTAACCTAACCTAGTATTTCAGTAAAACTCATATTCCATTTCTTTAAAAAAAAAAAAAGCTTCATTTATTATTTTTCCGGCAAGAAAGAAGGTTATGGTTTTGAAAACGACCTGATAATTCGAGTTCAACTGTACATGATTTGACCATCAGAGATCTGTAATTAGTGAGTCTGTCCAAATTTTCAAATTATGATAGTGTTTGCTGGCGTTGAACTTTTCACGCAAAGTACAATAACAAATTAGATAATCTGCAAACCCTCTCAGGAACCACCAGGTAGAGATTCGAAATTCCTCGAAAGCCCTCTCAGGAACTTCGAAGTTATATTCAAATTTTCGTACTCCACTCTAAAATTGTCATCTAAACCATAATTTTACCAGTAATATATGCAAACATAATTACATTCATGTATATATGATCACATATATTGTATTATTATGTGAGAATACCATAGACGTACAAAGTAGAATTTGTATATACTAGATCTAAAACACAAATGTAAATCCCCCATAATTTTGAAATTAAAATTTTTTTTTTATTGAAAAAAACGGAATTTTGTTACCCCCTCACCAGAAAAAACAAAAATGTATTAAAGCAGGATTTATTTTATAAATAATCATCGTCTAGTATATATTTATAATTCATATATCTATGGTTTATGGACAAAACCTGAGACAACATTTGTTTTTTTGTTTTTTGATTGTGTAAAAATTGCGTGTAAAAATTTATAAATTGTTAACACTAATGATTTGATTAATCCAACCGATAAACGATGATACTTTCACGTAGACACCGGGCACATCGACACGTCCACATCCGAATCCCCATGACACAAGTCCGGCCAGTTCGTAGAATCCATCATCTTGACACACCAAAGGGCCACCACCATCACCTTGACATGCGTCGTTACCCTCTTCACCGCCAGCACAAAAACTACTCGCCGGTAATATGAATATCTTTTCGGTAACCGCATTCACTTTTCGAATACATTCGGCATCACTTACAATTGGAATTTCGGCTTCTCGTACACGTAATGGAATTGGTCCAACTAAAAATTTGTTAATAGAAATTCTTATTTTTTACATTTCGACAGCACATTTGAAAAGTTTCGAAAAGTATCAGAAGTTTTATTAGTGCTAATAAAGTAACAGCCATTACGTGCCAGTGGCTGGGAGGCAAACATGCTAATCGCATGAGCCTACCAGTGCACCATGACTATGAGGAGGAAGAGAAAACGATGACCCATCTTCTCTGCCATGGTCCTACTCTTGCTAGGAGAAAACTGACACACTTTGGTCAGCCATTCTTTGGCGACCTCTCCAAACTAAAAACGGTCGACGTCAAATCTCTCTTCCAAATGGTTTAAGGAACAGTGGCTCTCTGTGAAATGTTCCTCTGTTCAGGTATCATAATAAAACTTATGGTCTAAGTGTGTCCTATCCGGGTAGCCACTGCAAGCTATCCTTACCTTGATTAGTGTTAAAGTAAGCCCTCTTTCTCCCTTCCTCCCTGATGGAACTGGAAGTCACCCTTGAAATTTTAAGCGGGAATAATAATGTTTTACTGCATATTTGAAATCTACGGCGGAAAATATTGGAGATTTGTTTTTTGACTCAAAAAATATTTGACACATCTCTTTCCATCGGAAAACGTGTCCAATTATTAAAAAATTCAAATTTGCCATAAATAATTGGCATTTTAAAGTTAACCTCGATTAAAAGGGCTTTTATTCGATGTCGTATTAATCGAGACCGTTTCGGAACTTTTCGAGCATGCTGTATTTCTTGAAAATCTTAAACCGAATCTTAATGAATATATCATATATCCTTAATTACTGTAGAAAACTAAACATTTCCAAAGACTTCAAATTCAATGTATCAAGGGACTATATTAAGGGTCCACAAATTACATCCCTAGTTTTTTATAGAAATCTATGATTATTTTTGATAAAGAAGAGAAAACTAGATTGCCCGTCAGGCGCTGGATTGGAACTCGCAGGGCTCGAAACGCAGAGGACTGTCAAAGAATACCTGGAGGCGAAGCGTCGATGAATATGGAAGGGCGGAAATAGCTGGACATATGTTAAGACCCTGGCCAAGAACCGTGTTCCATGGCGAATGTTCGTTGATGCCCTATGCTCCACTTAAGAATTCAAGGACCTATTATATTATTATTTGAAAAAAGAAAATTGTTATGGCTTAGCTGGACCTAGGGAAAACGATGATATTTATACAAAATATAATCAGATTTATAATTTTCGAGATTTCTATGTAGTGTAGAATTTATGGTGAATGTTTGTATAGCATACCTTCGCCCATGTAACCATAACCTGTAACGGTACACCGTTTGCCTGCAGCGTGATTAACTCCTCGTGCTGGAAGACACACCAAACATACCCCATCTTTCAACTCAACTTGTCCATGAAGTTTGAGCAACGCTATATCGTTATCCAACGTTTGACTGTTATGATTATGATGGATATACGTGGTAGCAACACGTAAAGTTTGAGCGCCAGGACTTCCATACTTTCGAGTTAGATCATGATCACCGACTCGAACATAAATTGCGTCCCCAGAACGGACAATACTAAAAACAAATTTCATATAGATTTAATATTCAGGAGAATTAAGGCCGAGAATACATACGCTCTAACTTGAAAAAGTATGTTTATAAAAATATCTGAGTGTGATTATTTTTTGAAATATTTCCAATCGATTTGTGCCGAATCTATCAGGGTTTCGAAAAAATGTTTCGAACAAAAGTTGTTTACTATAAATATACTAACAACTTTTATTTGAAACATTTTCCCGAAAACCGAATAGATTCGCCACAAATCAACTGTAAAATTTTTAAGAAAATTACGTTAATTTTGGAAACAAAAGTTCTTTTTAAAAAATTTTATAATTGATTTCTGACTTATCCATTCGATTTTCGAAATAATGCTTCGAATAAAAGTTGTTAATTATAAATATTCTAATAAGTTTTATACGAAACATTTTTCCGAAAACCCAATACATTCGCCACAAATCAACAGTAAAATTTTGTTAACAAGAATTCGATTTCTACTGCTTTTTCAATAGCATGCCGATTCTCAGCCTTAGACTTAAAGTTATGACTAATATTGAGGCTCAATAAATAGTTTATCTCAATAATAGTTTCAAGTAAATTTTTTTGATGTATATATATTTATAAATAGTTACTTTGTCACACAATGAGCGGCAGTCAATACCCATTGAGTACCGATTAACGCAGCTCCACATAGATATTGATTCAAGGAGTTGATTAAAGCAACTTGCCAACACCATTCGGCATGTTCACCATCTTCGCCGCCCATAACACGTCCACTTCTGGAGGTACCTTTGACTCCACAAACATATTTACTGTACACTGGTGATCGAGTTGAATTTGGGCCACCCATTGGATACACATGAGTTGCTACAAAAAATCAGTACATAGTTATTAAATTCTTAATCTATACCCTGTTCACTTAGATACCCCACATGATCCAATGAGAACCATCTCTCAGTAAACGAGGTTTAAACTTGTGGTATCTCACTATTTGAGTCTTATTTTGGGATTAGTTGACAATGTGAGACACTCCTTACAAAAACCATTGATCAATAGTGCAAAGGGCTAGATTTTGGTAAGGGACGCTAAATACTTCTCAAAGGTAGGATAAAATTTCCCAAAGAATAAAAAGAAGCCGCTTATAAATTTTAGTTGCTACCACAGAGGCCTCTAGCATGAATTTAAAGAGACTACAGATATAATTTTAGCCTACTTTTAGTTTAAATTCTGATTCACAGATGTCTCTCTTCCCTGTCTTTTCCAGAATTTCACAATTCCCTGATATTTTAAAGGTTTCTCAAATCGCTCATAAAGACTGTGGCATCTGTGGGTCAGAGTGCAAACTAAAAAAAGCTCTATAGATCCATCCATTCATGGTCGGAGTACAAACTATAATTTTCAAAGGGATTTCTGTTCTCCTCTAAGTCGGTATATTCTTTGATTTTGACTTACTAGTTTCTGGTACTTGAGTTTGAGGCCGTGAAGTGGCCATAACTGATGGTGTTTCAATCCGTGGTGATGTATGTTCCGTCACATGATCCGAATGACTTTGCGACAATGATGTGTTATATTTGGTACCATACACATCTTTAATTAAGGATTTTGGTGCACAACATTGTGTACCCGGTTTTCGACATTTGAATAAATCTGTCATTTCAGCATTTCCTACAAACAAAAACAAATTTTTAATTTTTATTAGTAATATAAGACTTTAGTTCGACCTGTAATAACCTATGGCAGTGAAAGCTAGACATTCATTCAGGAATACCAGGAGAAAATAAGAAGATTTGAAACAATCAAAATCAACCAGAAAGAATGGCATATTCGGAACAATAGGGGGATATCTGAAATCCTGAACGGGGAAGACATTGTGAAGTTCATCAAATCTCAACTACTACGATAGTTTGGACATGTTCAGAGGACCGAAGACGCTAGATTGCACAAAATATCCAGAAGGTCAAAGTCTATGGAACAAGAAAGAGAGAAAGACCTAGACTCAGATAGGTGGACCAGGTGCTGGGCAATGTGAATGAAGGTTAAGGACCTCATCACATGAATCGTTGAGAAGGTCAAGGCCCACCCAGGCCTGTAGCGCCCATATATTATAGGTAAAGAAAAAATATTAATTGAAAATAAGTTGAGGTGTAAATTTCTAAAAGATAGACACAAAGGATGGAAATTGAAAATTGATAAAACCATTCGTAAACATATGAAAGTAATATTTACTAAATTATTAGCATTTACTAATTAACCTAAAATGTCGAATTTGTATACGGTTTCAATTTAAGACTTTTAATCGTTACAAAATAATAAAATATAAAAAAAAAGTAAAGGCACAGTTTTTAAACATTGGCTATAGATTTAGTTTGTTAATAGATGATGCGGCGCTACCATCTTAAAAAGATGTGCCTAGACGTGTCAGATATTGTTCGTCTATCACTTTTGTTGAAATGGGCCACTTAAGTAGTTTGTTTGTGTGTTGTATGTGTTTGTAAACAGTTGACAATCGTAAGTAAAATACTAATAAATAAAAACTAGTTTACTGGTTGATAGGTTGGTACTCACCTACCTAGTGAGTTAGTTACTAGTGACACTTAAAAAACTTGATTGATAGGCGTTATAAATCGTACATACTTAACTACATACATCAATCATACTTAACTTAACTGAAGCGAACTTAACTGAAGTTACTTACTAAAACATGTAAACGACAAATACGATACAATACATGAGCCAGGGCAGTCTGTCCGGTTGTCTGGCCTTTGTGTAACTGGAATTGGTGTTGTTGTTTGTGGTGTTGGTCGTGGTTTTTGTTTTGGGGTCACTGGTATTCTAGTATTGTCACAGCACATAAACTCTTTTTTACAATTCAATGTATCTGGTATTAGAATTGATGGACGTTCACAGAACGCTACCATTATGTTGTGTATACAGAAGCCTGGACATCGTGGTAATTGAGGTTTTGAGGTTGATGTTGGTTTTGGAGTCGTTGTTTGATGTTCAGTGGATGTATGTGTGACACAACAGCTTGCATCGCCGGGACAATCCGCTTCCGAGTTGACGTCATCACAGAACAGCGCAAATAGACCACTAACACATTCACCGTTGCATGGTCGGAATTTCTGTTGGAGTGCAGTCTTTGGCGGTGCTTGAGTCATGTGTGACGTGTGCTGTTGGTAAGGGGTGTATGGGGTGGTTGTATGATGGTGATAGTATGATGTTGTGTGTTTGATCGTTGTACCACCGCCATGAGATTCGTTATGATTGTTTTGGCCGTTTTTGTTCTTGTTTGGTATCACCAAATTGTTTGGTTTTTTGTCGCCGTATAAATCTTGAGTCACACAACATCTTGAATGTGGTTTACATAGATCTTCTGATACTAATATCGCTTCGCAGTAATCGGCAACTCGTTCGGCTACACATACGCCTGGACACGGATTTGAACCATTATCTGTCATCAACAAAAATTTTTTATTAATCACTTTTGAAAACATTCAACAAATTGTTGCAAGACAACCAAAGAATTCCTTAACATTTCCGAAGTTTTCAAGGTTTTACCCTTTTCATACGATAAAAGGGATAATCTATAAGGTACCCTCCCCAGCGAAAAAAATTTGAACTAGTTGAAATATTCTAAGTGTTACTGTATGTAATATTTTATATATACTCAGTAATATTTACGCTTAGAATGTGATTTACTGGTTCAAATATATTGTATTAATCCAGCGTTCAAAATTTTATAGTTGATTTGTGTCTTATTCATTCAATTTTTGGGAAAATGTTTCGAATAAAAGTTGTTAGTATATTTATTATGAACAACTTTAATCCGAAGTATTTTTTCGAAAATCGAATTAATAAGGCACAAATCTATTTAATAAAACTAGTAACACTGACTGACTGAAAGCGCAGCCTAAACCTGTGGGTCTACAAGCATGAAATTTTGCACAAGAATTCCGTATATAACGTAGGTGAGCACTTAACATCCCCTAAGGGAGTTAAACACGGGATGAAAGTTTGTATGGAAGTTCATATGTATGTTAGAAAAGTGGAAATTGGTATTTAGGGTTCTTAAGAAACCTAAATGAGAAATCCTATCGAGCACACGGCTAGTCAAAAACATCCCTTGGAAAAATACTCTTAGTCATCGATTTGAATAAAAATTAGACCCAAAAAATACAAAAATCTAATTGGTTTGATGAAGTGTATATTAAATTTCATCAAACTCTTTCCTTTTCCAGATTACATGTTTACGTTTTCGAAGGTCACATATGTATAACATTTGTTAAAATATATAAAGCCTTTAGGATTAAAGACTTAATGGATCTGGGTAAACGACATATTAAAGGCTTAAAGTATTTAAAATCTATCCAGATAATATTATCAATACAAATAAAATTGGGGGATTAGCAAAAGAATCTTAGGAACTTTACTTAATTTTAAGTACTAAAATGAATCACACAAGATATTACTTATAAGCGATTATTTCAAATTAGAGCATTGTACACAATGATTCATTTGTATAGGGTGATTTAAAAAATGGCTTGTGAAGAAAGGGACCCATCCCTTGGGTTTCTTGAAGGCTTAATTGTTTATCTAAAATTTATTGAAATTCGTTGGTCGAAGGGTATATAAAGGGGGTTGGACATGAAACATCAACCTACTAGCTCTAGTTTATAATTTAGCCACCAGAAGTGCTAGAGTTTTCAATAAATATTTATCGTAACACTCAATATATTTGTATTCTAAATATTGCATTTTTTTTTACCTCCTTATACAGACCAATCAGACCCCCGCGTAAAATTGTTTTCGATCAAGTTTTCTTAAAAGTTTCCGAAAATATGTTTTGAACTTTTATGGAAAACAAGTCTCAATGGATACAATACTGAATTTTTTGTCCTTTTCGTTGTACGTCTATTGCCAGTCTATAGGTCGTTGACAATCGTCGGTGCGTTCGACGTGGAATCACTTATGGGAAAAACTAGAAAACTTTAATTTTCTCAACGCAATACAAATCCCCCCCCCACCCCGGAAATGGGAAAATGATAGAAGAGTGCGGTTTTTTGCATTATGTCAAGGACGCAGAGCCAAGGCCGAAGGCCACCCCGAGAGTCGTGCATAGAGCATTTTATTATTTAAGTAAACTTAAGCGTCACAATACAATGTCAAATTCCATTAAGATTACTTAAGACATATTATGAAAGGACTAACGTATACTATATAGACAGACATGTCATTGAATGTTTAATTTAATATTGATATGAAAAAATTAACTCGTTAACCAGGAATCGAACCTCGGATCTTCGGATTTCTAGTCCAGCGTGTTTACCGCTACACCAAAGATGACTCTGACGTACGAGTTAATTATATATGTTTGTAGCACTCTAGGGGCCACTGACCGCTATGAACATTAATGTGATAAAAATTAATTAACATCTATTTTAAAAAGATAAGTCATGTATTTATTCTGCGAAAATTCGATAGGTAGTCACAGCTCCTGCGTAACGAATTTGATTTGTTTGTAATACTCGCAAGGAGCTCAGCCCCCTTGATAACCGCTTTTCGCCCTAGAAAGAACACATCCTGATCCTTTCATCCTTCTAGCATAAATAGAAGTAAAGAAGGTATTTTGGAGAGGAGGATGCGTTGAGAAAATTTAATTATTCCCATAAGTTATTTCGCATCGAATGCAAAAAACCGCATCCTTCTAGCATTTCTAGACGTGTGTTAGATTTTATATAGATGAGTCAGTGAGTCCGTTACACAAATTACTGTATATATTACAGTATATATATATAGAGGTAATGAGAATATTTAACACCAAATTGTTTTAAGTGAAATAAGAATAGTTAATTGTTTTGTAGGTATACAATATGTATGTATGAGTTATGCGTGTTATTATGTGTTTGTTTATGATAAGTAGACCGGTTTCAGTACTTAAAAGTCCAGTACTTACCTGCATCTTTTTTATTGCTATTATTATAACTATTGTTGATCGATTCTTCCTTATCGGCATTCTGTAATAATAATATATTTTCAATATTTACTAATCAATGTGACTTACTTTTAATAACATAATAATAATTAATGAGATAATACTACTAGCTATACAACATAATTGTTGCTATTCAATCAGTTTTAATTATTTTAAATAAGTAGTGTACACTGTACAGCAGTGTACAAGTACACTATGATGTCGATGACTAGTTAGTATACCGTATGTGTTGGAAAGCATTGCTAATAGAGAATCAATGTTAAATATTATTTACTATAATAACTATACACAAGATGTTTAATAAAGAAATAAAAATAGTGGGGGTACTCTTTAGTGTGTTTGTTGTGTATGCTGGCTGGCCTGTGTGATTACTGTTTTGTAGTCAGTACTGCATTAAGTAATGAGAGTGGGTTAAATATGTTCAAATTCTTTTATGAATATTCCGTTTTTAAATATTATTTGTATGTGGAATGTTTTAAAATAAATGAGAATATTCTATTAACGGTATAACATAAAACAACTATCCACACAAATTAAAAGAAAAAAAAAACAAACAAAAAGCAACCAACGGTTCGAATATTCCTCCATTATTTGCTAAACAATATCCGAGTCGATTGTAGAAATCTACCCGGTTATTTTCTAGCACTTTAGAAGAAATATTCGCTCAATTGTCAACAATTCTTTGCCTTAAAAAAATTTTCAGGCCTATTCCGCGAATAGATCTGTGTTTTGAGAAAATCCCACAAAAAAAAAGTCGGTAGGAGATAGATCTGGCGATCTGGCTGGCCACTTAAAGGTTCCAAAACCACACATAAGACGTTCCTGGAAAGTTTGTTCCAGGAACAGCCTTCCTATCATGGCATTGTGTGCAGGGCAACCATCTGGTTGGAACCATACAGATTACAGGTCTAAATTAGGAAGAGCTCTAACAGTTGGCAATATATTATTTCGTAACAAACTCAAATATTTTTGAGAATCTAAAGATCCATCAATGAAGAATGGTCCTATAATATGGTCACCCAATATTCCAGTCCAGACATTCAGTTTCAGTATGTATGTGTATGTATGGTTTTATAGTAATTATTTTATTTATTTATTTCACATTGATTCTCTATTAGAAATGCTTTTGAAAACGGTCTGTATATATGCACATAGTCACAAAAGTATCACTCTTTTATCAAAATTGTTTATAGTTAAGGTTGTTGTGAAAAAATTCAATTTAATGGCAGGTTCTTCAAAATTTAACAGCTTATTATTTCAATACTGAAGAATATCCTGTCAAAATTTGAAGTTGATCCTATTTTTAGTTTTTGAGTAAAAAAATGTTAAAGTTACGATTTTTAAGAGATTTTTACATCGGTTAAATCAAAGAATACAATATACATAAAAATTTTTAGTGTGTATGCTGACCACTAGATGACAATAGCTGTTCGATTTCGGTATTTAGTGCCGAATATTTAGTAACTGTATTCTTTGGCAGAACTAAGTACCAGTTGGCCGGATCACATCGAAGCGGGGATGTACGTCAAATTTATATTAAAAGGGAATCCATCAATTGATGAAATTTTTATGAATTTTTAGAATTAATTAGTCAAAATTTTTAATTTTTTTACAAGCTGTATAAAATATTAATATTATGCTCCTTTGTTTTTCTTAATAATTGACAAACTGCCGATGTCGGGATTCGAACCCATAACCTCCCAGTTTCCAAATAGGCATACTGAGCAGACATAACGCTTTAGACCGCTCGGCCACTTGGACTAGTGATGGAACACTTAGAGAATTCTGTAATTTTAACGGAATACCTTGTTTCGAAGGGCAAGTATTAAAGAAAAATAAGAAATAAATTTGTTTTATTTAGTAATCATTTAAGTGCGCGTGACGTTTAATGGCGCCAACAGCGTCCGGTTACAAAATCTACATCCGTGCAATTAGAATTGTCAAAATAAAATCCTAATTTTGTTTGGAAAATCCTAATCTATGATTATGAAATGAAAAACAACGTTGACATGATGAAAATGAAAATAAACTTTTGAAAACTTACATGATTGGAGACAATCGGTTTTTGTGTTGGTTTCTCATGAATTTTATTATTGGAAACATTCGTCGTATGATGTGTCGTTGAATTTGAGACTTTATCAATATTTGTCTCGTTGGCCGGTGCTGATTCTATACAGCATCGCATCGATGGTGAACTACATTGTACATCTTCTAGAACGTCGTAACATATAAGTGTGGCTAGAGCATGCACACAAACTCCAGGACAATCTTTTGAATTTTCTGTACTTGATATCGTTTCCAATAAACCTGGGGAAAAAACAAGCAAACCAAAATTACAATAGAAATCGGGTATATTTTCACGAAAAAATTAAATGTCAAAAGTCCAAGTTGTGGATGCATTTGTCCATTACAAGATAGATAGATATCTTGGGGTCTAAAAAAAAGTATTGCACTTCGACCTTATGGTCCATTGTGTTCCCCCTTCTACTTCAGTTCAACGATATTCGTTTCTATCTATTCGCCATATGTTGGCAATCGCCAGGAGCTTGCTTATCAGGTATTCCTAAAGATTCATATATTCGGGATGAGATACACCGAATATCCTGTATCTGCTGTAACCAAGGTCACCTCAAGGGTAGTCAAGGATTGTCTGGAGGAACTGCTGGAGTTGGCAAAACGTAACAATGTTAAATTGATCTGGGTGCCGGGTCACAGTGGTTTTGAAGGAGGCGGAAAAGTAGATACCTTAGAAAAGAAGGTCCTTCATAGGTCCAGAGCCTATTTTAGGAATTCCAAGGACTTCATGTAAACAGGTGATCAACGAGTGGTCAAATACTAAACACCGTGATCACTGGGAAAAAGTATCGCGGCAGAAGCTCGGGAAATTACTGCTTCAGAGTGCAACCAAGAGGCTATATCTCAATGCACTGAAGCTGAACAGGATCCAACGGCGGAGGGTTACCGGATTCATTACCGGGCATTATCCCCTGCGGAAGCATCTGTACACAATGGGACTCCATAACGGGTCCATTATGTGCAGATTGTGTGGCGAGGAGGAAGAAACATCCAGCCATATTATCTTTGACTGCGAACCTCTAGGTTACAATAGATACAGGATATTCGGTGCATCTCACCTCGAATATATGAATCTTCAGGAAGACCTGATAATTAAGGTCCTGGCTATTGCCAACATATGGGAGAAGCGAATCTCGTCAAACTGAAGTAGAAGGGGGAGCACAATGGAGCATCAGGTTGAAGTGCAATACTTTTTAGACCCCAAGATATATCTATCTATCTATCTATTCATTAGCACTGTATATAGAATTCAATATATACAGAATATTTAAATAATTATCAGTAAGTCTCTATATTTTAAATTAAAGGAAATTATAAAATCATTTACAAAGATTTAAACATCTTAAAAATGCAAACCGAAAAACAAGTCGTCCCTAATGGTGAGACGTGTAGCTCCTCAGACAATTGATTTGAAATCAAAAAATGAAAATAACTAAATTGTTTAAATACCATGTATTTACTGACGCTTACACGTACTTATAATGCCAAAACGGACTCTAGTTTCAAGAGTAATGTAAGCGTTCATAAGCCAAAACGAACGCCAATAAATTTCACTTATAAGTGTGAGCGCTGAAAGTTGTATAAGCGCCCAAAATGAATACATCCATTGTTTGAATTCTTTCCCCAAGAAAGAAAATTCATCAAAAAAAATGTTTTCTTTGATGTTACTCTTACTTTGTGGATAAAAAAAAATCAAAATACTATAAAAAAACAAAGTGATGACACTGACATTTAGAGCTGCGTGTAATAGCCATGATACAACCTTGAACTCTGCGATGGATGCGAGCGATGCGGTCGTGTTGAATATTATATAAGTTTAGTTGAGGTAATAGCAAGCAAGCCATCATCATCCATACTCATAGCATTCATAGCAAGCACATTACCAAGCATGTAGTAGTACTGTTAGTTGAAGAAATATCGGCACTAGAGGAATCGTTTAGTGGGAGTTCAAATTATAAAATACAGTTATTCAATTGTTTTTACTTAGCACATTTCAATTCAATTTAAAATTATTCATAACAACTCAATTTTTAGAATATTGAGGTCTTTAACTAAATTACATGCAAATATCTGTCTATATCCTTTTGAGGACACATTATTTATTCAGGATGATTCAACGTGTAATAGTGACGTTCTTTTTTACAAATTTTATAATTGACTTCGTGTCTAAACTGTTGGTTGTAGGTAAAAATGTTTCCTACAAAAGTTGTCATTTATTCTAGATGATTCAACGTATAAACATTATCAAATGAAACAATTAGGCAGAAGGAATTCTAGTGGAGTCCTTTTTTATAAATTTTTGTAGATGGCTTCGCATTGAAATTGTTTCGAAACGCTTGGTGGTTGTATGAGAAAATAATTCATACAAAAGTTGGTTTGTTTTTATTAGATAAATATTTTTTTCTATTTAGAGATATTCTCTATCTCGTACCGTTTAAAAAATAGGTTTTTTAGCGTAGATGTGCCTCGCAGCACGGATGCATAAATGTAAACTTTTTATAGCCCTTGTCACTCGAGAATGGTGTAGCTTTTTGTCAGTGAAAGAATTTTCAGAATTGTATCAGTAGTTCTGGAAATTAACGCATATAACTTATATTCGAAACATTTTTCCGAAAATCGAAATCAACAGTAAAATTTGAAAAAAAATCCATTGTACCTTGTTTCTAGTGTCGGATTTATCGGGTAGGCAAGGTAGACAGCAGCCTAGGACGGGATATCAGTAAAGAATTTTTCATAAGAACGTATACATTCTTGAATAATGAGTCACATTAGCGATTACGTGGCTCATTTCGATGCCAGCGTTCAGCGTAAGCATGAAAATGTACCTTAAAAAAAGGAGGCGGAAAATTGTCTTAATCCGTCTTAATATATAAATAGTTTTCGAACAATGGCAAATTTCTAGGGAAGGGGTTGAATATTCTATGCGGCATTCGAGTCAGAATTAAATAATCGTTTCGCTTACATCGGAAAAATTATAATCCGTGTCTTCTAAGAATAAAATTGTAGACTCTGTTGATGGTTTAAATTTCGCAGACTTGGTTACTCACTCCCTATATTAAATGAAATATTATTATATCCATGGAAATGCAGTTTTCGATTACCTAGAAGCCTGGTATATCGAAAACTGCACGATTGGTTATTTAGCAATATTCATCTGTTCAAAAGACTCGACAGAAAAAAGGGATTGTACTCAAATTGGTTGATTTTAGGACATTTTTGGAATTTTTCTCAAAAAACAAGTGATTATTTTCAGAGGTTTCAGCTACTTCGACTGAACCCCCATTTTTTTAAAATGTGTTTTAGAAGGGATTCTTAGAAATTCTCTAATTACCCCATCCCTATTACAAAAAGAATTATCATCATGGAAATTTGTAATAAAGAACATTTAAGGTGGTCCTGCAGTGTAAACCAATAATCATATTCATTAAACATGTATGTACTAGGGACCCCACAAATGTAGCGTTCATTTTTTTAAATATTATTGTTAATTTCTACCTTATTCATCCAGTTTTTGGGAAAATGTTTCAAATAAAAGTTGTGGGTATATTTATAATAAACAAATTTTATCCGAAACTTTTTTTCCGAAGTCGAATGAATAAGGCACAAATCAAATATTAAAATGATGAAATATGACCGCTACTTTTGTGACCCATAGTAATTACATAAAAATTGTACAGTTATATTCATAAAAAGTGACCAAAGAGTGGGTATATTCAGACATTTTTAAAAGGATGTTACACCATTTTTAAATATCATGAGCAGTCATATAAAATTTAAATGTTCGAATAACGTTTTAACGGCATAATTGCCAACCTTATACAGTTCCGAATATTACTAGAAATTTCATTAGAATCACACTGCACAGTAGTGATTTTAATAAAAAAATTTCTGTATAAAAAGTTCGATGACCCACGAATTCATATTTTTTAAATGGTTTACCTTTTCTTATCCAAAAATTCTCACCGAATCTATTCGGTTTTCGAAAAAAATGTTTCGAGTAAAAGTTGTTCTATACAAAAGTATGAACAACTTTTGTTCGAAACATTTTTTCGAAAATCATATCAGTTCAGCATAAATCAAAATTGATGTTTCTTTTTCAAAATTTAACCGAATCCATACGATTTTCGAAAAAATGTTTCGACTAAAAGTTGTTCTACATAAAAGTATGAACAACTCTTATACGAAATATTTTCTTCGAAAATCTAATGAATTCGGCATAAATTAACCGATAAAATTTTTGGTAAAAAAATCCAACTTTTTGTACCGAATTCATAAAATGTTTCGTATAAAAGTTGTTAATATTTTTTTATAGAACAACTTTTTCGAAAATCTCATTCAATTGGTACAAATTTTACAATTCATTCGATTTTCCATAAAAACTATTTCGAACAAAAGTTATTAAAATTTGTATATCGAAACACTTCTTCGAAAAACCGCAATAAATTCGGCACAAATCAACTGTAAAACTATTTGATAAAAATTAGTATTAATATTTAAACGCAATCGTACACTACACACTTAACCAACGGCTTGCCTATATGAATTTCAAAAAAAAAAAAAAAATACCGTTATTTAATCTACCTGTCAAAAAACTTCCAGCCAGTGAATCTTCCTCAGCATAAATTTGTAAAACATGTTGCCCTAATGTACAAATCACCACAAAGTATACAAAACATAATTTTCCAGTTATTCTACAAAAACTTCCCATAATTAATCCCACCAAAATAGTTCAAGCAAAAATCGTCCCGCAAAAAATCAATTACAAAAATTTACAAATTAAATAATTTGTAAGCGACGCTTCACACTTCCAAAGACCCAGAAACCCAAACACCACACACTTCTCTCTAATTAGATATTCGACCGAAACAGCACTATTTTCAAAAAGATTGTAATCATTGTTTTTCGTTCCAGTTGCGTTCCGTGGTGCGACAATTACAACACGGAAATGTAATTAAAATATTTCATTTCAATAAATTTGAAACAATCGAGTGATAGAACACAAACACCACTTCGACAGACGAAAAATAAATAATATGACGTGGTATTTAAATTATTTCAATTCTTGAAGTTTCAGTCCGTGGATTATGAATGAAATTGTGATGTGATTGAAGAAAAAAAAAACAACATACACACACACGACACGCTATTGAAACGAACGACACAAAAAAAAAACGGTAAATTTTTTAATATATAACAGAACAAGTGAACACTTCTTGTTGGAGGTACAGTCAACTTGAGTTGAGGTATACTTGAATAATGATGGGTCTCTACGATGGTAAGACTTGAAAACAACTGTTTCAATTCAAGAACTTATTATCAAATACACATTCCACTAGCAGTGGCGTATTTACACACAATTCAGGGGGGGGGGGGGGGGCGAATGTTTCATTCAAATTCAAAATTAAATATGAAAAAAATTGAATCTCAACAAACAAATATTTCATGTCGTCAAAGCTTATAAATAACGAACATAATTTTAAAATAACTGTGAAGTTCACTCTCAGTTACCAGTCCAAGTGGCCGAGCGGTCTAAGGCGTTATGTCTGCGCAGTATGCCTACTTGGAAACTGGCAGGTTATGGGTTCGAATCCCGACATCGGCAGTTTGTCAATTATTAAGAAAAAAAAAGGGCGGTTAATTGACTAAACTGTCGGCGTATGGACAAGAACGAAGTAACCGACTATGCTTGAGAAGGTTTTCTGCAATTTCCTTCACGAACTCCAGATGAATATCGGCATAGTTTCTATCAAAGTCGGCTGCAGCCGCATATCCTACCAATTCCTAGTCTATACACAAAAAATTCCTTCCACTCCATTCACATCCTCATCCTTAGGCATCACAATGGACCTTATGGTCGCAGCCCGCCCAGGGTAGCCTCTACAGTCTATCTATCTATCACTCTCAGTTTGAGGGAGATGTAAATCTATAGCTCTCGCAATCGTTTGGCAGTGGACTTTTTAGGCTTGTTGAATCCCTTTTGACGCGAGCTTTGCTCTGATATGCGTTTTCTATAATTCCAAGCATATTTACGAGTCATATGAGACGAAATCTTTTTCTTGTGTAATTTTCAATTGAATACTGATTTTTTAAATTTATATTCCGGCGAATATTTTTGTTTCTACACTTTGGCTGTTAGTAGTGCTCCGCAAGTTCTTCGCGATGATACTAAAATCAATGTCCTAGCTATATGCGTTTCCACGCTACATCAATTTATAACTTTACACAAAGCTAATTCGTAACCATATTCACGCATATGCGATCCTACACGGTACGATGACGTCACAGATTCATACAGTCATGATCTATCTGTTGTGGTCTCAACTGTTGTAAACGCATTATTAGTCTTGGAAGTTATTAGCGATTGAAATCTAACAGTATTTCGTCACACAATAAATAATATTCAACCGACCACCAGTGTAACGAGCAAATAGATATTTTCACGTCAAAAAGTAAATTTAGAAAAGATTCTAAGCCTTTTACTCTTAAAAAGTGATGAGATCTTATCAGTCCTAAGTAAGTCTGCATATTGATCGAAGAGAGTTAGGAGGCTTGATCGTTAAGAATTTGTGAATGAGCAAAATCGGTCCATGCATCTCTCTAAAGTAAATCTATCCTGCAAATCGTAAGAAATAAAAGAATAGTTCAAAAACAAAAAATGGTAAGTTGAAGTATACCTGCATAATGATGGAAGTAAGACTTGACAACAATAGGGAATATGCATGAAAATTTTTTTTCCCTTGAATTGAAGCATGTTTACTTGACAAATATCAGGGTAAAATTACTTTTTAAATAACTTTAAAAATAAGCGAGATATGAATGATTGAAATTCCCGATTAGACAAAGAGGGTGATAGCCCTCTTGATATGTTATGTGACGTCATATTACACTTTCACCATTTAAAATACACGTAAAACTCTATTTTTAGTATTTTTGCAAGAAAGAGACAGATAATAATCTTTAAAAGCTGATAGCTTCCTTGATATTTGTCGGATTTTAATTTCGTTTTTAAATATTATTACAGTATTAACAGTATTTTCATATTCTGAAAATAAATGTGAAAAAAATTTTCATGCATATTCCCTATTCAAGACTTATCAAATACACATTCCAGTATCAGTGGCGTATATACACACAATTTACACACACTTTAAGGGGGGTGGGATATATGTGAATATTCATAATATAGGTCACAATTTCCCATACGTTTCAAAATTTTCAACATTTTATGAAAATTGAAAATATAATCAACACTCATAAATAACGGAAAAGTAACTATAATCTCGCGCTTTTTACCTGTAATTCGTAACGTTCAGGATGTACGCGCAGTCTGATTTTCGTAGTTTGGAGTGCTGAGGACCTAGTCATCAAATACTTTAAATTGCATGTGGTTAACGAGATATTCAACATCAAAAATTTCTTATTATTTGAATTTGAAATGAATGTAGGAGTGGGCGAAGGAGGCACGTGCACCTTACGCCTCTTCTGAATACGTCACTGTTCACTAAGCAATTGTCTACGTACCACTTACGTTTCAAAATAATATTGTTGACTTGATGATGTTTGTTGTTGTTTGTTGATGTGTATTTACGTTTTTCTTTCACCCACAATAATTGTGGAACATGCTGATGACAACACAGGTGTGGTTTGTTGATTAGAACATGTATCACCATTTTTGTTCAATCGATATCTATTTTTGTAAAACAATTTATTCTTTTGTTGACATAAATGCTTACTTCAAAATTCCCACGACATATATTTTATGCCTTAACAAGTTTTGCAAGATAATTGTATGTGTTGTCTTAAGCCATTGGAATCTGGGGCCGCATTCAATCGACCTCTATTTTTAGGCTCAGCCTTATCAGGTACCTTGTCTAACTCAATTTAGAGCACCGTATATCTAGCCCGATACCCTTTGAAAGGGAAAGTATTTGGATTGGATCTTGAGGTGTTAACTCTCCCTTCGATTTCCTTTGGTTTCTCTCAGTCTCAATTTTGAACACTTAATCCAGGTCGATGTTCTCTGGAAGGGAAAGTGGCTGAAGAAGTTGTTACAGAGTTTCCAGATCTAGCTTCCTGTTGAGTCTGAGCTGTCTTCTCAATCTTAACCTGGAGTACAGCGAAATGTGCAAAACTTAAACTGTGTGCTCACAAAACGACACCGTTGAGATTTTTGTTCAGAAGAGTCCATAAAATATTTTCCCAGAACTTGATATAAATTCGGTGCTGGACTTTAGACCCATTTCTGCTTTAAAAGGAAAATGATTTTGTTTTGGAAAAAGAACTTCTGTCCACGTTCCGAAAGTTTTATAAAAAATGATCGAAAATCAATTACATATTCAACTGATGGAAGTTCAAAGAATATTTTCCCAAAAATCCATATAAGAATTGTGTAATTCTTTAAACGAAACGATTCAACCAGGATGTCTGCGAGGAATAATAAAAGAGGAATTTACCCATTTCTCACCCATTTACTGATAAAAAATTTGTTGCCATGATTATTGTATATTTGAACAATGTATCTAGAGCAAATTAATATATTCGAATTGATGATATACGCAAAAGTATTTACATAGATGTTATGCATATCGCCTAATCACATTTATAGATAATTATCTTTGTTTTAAAAATATTTTAAGGAACGAGCACATAGCTTTCTAAATATTTCTTATTTGTACAAAATAAATGCATGTTTGCAGGGAAGAATTCTCCTTCTTACCAAACCAAGCTGAATTTCTGAAAGGTGGAACCACCAATACTCCAAATCTGAAATAGTTTCTAAATCTACAGTCGTATATGAAAAATAACTTTCGGCCAATTTTAATAAAACTTTTTGAATTTTTCTAAACAAAACTGTCCTGGAGTCCAGAATTTACTGAAAGAAATTCTGGATTCTTTTTACTACAAACCGTACCAGTCAGGTAGCCGCACTTGTTATGACGATCTACTTGGAACTGGTGGCAGTTTGTCAATTATAATTAATGGGGCGGATTGACTACACTGTCGGCGTATGGACAAGAACGAAGTAACTGCGAACTTTTCCTTTTTGCAGAAGAATTTAAAGTATATCTCAAAGTTTTATAGAAATTGTCCCAAAATATCATGTTCGTACAAAACTCGTAGTAAAATGTGTTAAAATTAGTGACTTGAATCACCGAAATCAATGTTTTTAACAAAAAAAGATCCAACTCTGATTGAAATTAATCTTTCATCTCCGTAAATGAAGCTTCTGTCCAGGGCCGTGCCTGTACAGCGTTCATTACGTGCGGCCAAATACGTTCATTACGCTGTTGGCCAAATTAAAAGACGGCTGAATCGTCAGAGAAATTATAACAATGTTAGATTAAAATATAAAATTTGAAAAAAAAATGAGAACTGGCTCACGGTCAAATTGGCTCAAATTCAATTAGTTTGTACATGACCTTTCGATCTGTCAAGGGCAAAAATCCCAGAAATCATTGGTTTTTGAGTTACAGGTGCTGGAAGTGGCGTTTGCTGGTCCATGAAATCGGCTCAAATTCAAGTGTGTTGTATTACATGACCTCCCGATCAAAATCCTTAGGTTTTGAGCTACAGGCTCTGAAAGTGGCGTTACCTGGATTTTTAGGTAACTATGGATTTCATGATTTCATGGCAACATATCCTATTTTAAAGATTAGGGCTCAATGAAGGAGTGTGTACCAAATTTCTCGAATAAAAAATCATTCGAATTTTTGACATGCATAATCAACGTACTAATACCTTATAGGTAGCAAAGAAGCAATAGAAAAATTGTTCAATGCCATTCGGACACAGCAACTTTGTGTTCTATTTGTATGAAATTTTGGATTAGTTCCATTTTCAATAATGACTCAACGAAAAATTCTATTGAACAATATTTTTAGTTACCAATTTTCTATAATGTGCGTGAACGCTTTTCATTGCCAACGAACGTGCTGCTGCTCTTCAATCGCGTCAAATGTGAACTTGACATATGAAAATGAAATTCATTGAAAAACTACCTCATTTTCATGCATGCATTCAGTATTCAATGTTGAATACTAATCAGCCATTTTAAAATAATTTTGTTATTGAAAATTATTGAGGATAAAAAATGAAAGTTTTTGTTTTGTTTGTTTGTTTTTTTTTTTTTATATATACATATATATTGTTTTTAAATAGCCCCAAATAACAAGCGGGAAAACTATGAATCAATCACAGTTTTATATTAAGCACAGCACGTATTTGTAAGGTTATGATGACGTAATAATCATTCAAAAACATTTGTATATATTACGCATGCTTGTATCATAGATAATTATTAGGATTGTTCAAGCAAAGATATGAATATTTATAAAAAATGTCAGAATTGAATTAATTGTTTAAACACCCTGGGGAATGAGATAACAGATGGTCTGTTGAGAAAAGAGCATCGACATTCATTACATAGCCAGAGTCATTCTGCGGATTGGGTGATCACTTCTATCAAAAAGAGATCAGAAAGGACGGCGAAACAAAGAGAAACACACTCTGGAGGTAACTTCCAGGGCTCAGAAGGGCAAAAGATTTAAAACCTGCATTGGCCTAAGCAAAAATAGACAGTGGCTTCTGACGAAATTTCTTACGGGGCATTGTAGACTCGGGGGACACTTAAGTTAGGGAAATGAGGGCAGCTGCAGGTTTTGTGGAGAAATGGAGGAAACTCCGGAACACTTCCTAATAGACTGTGATACCATCATACACAAAAGGAAAAAAATGTCTGGGAGTCTACCAGATTCATGCTGGGAGCAACAATTCCTAGATCCAATCCAGACTCTGTACTTCCTGAAGGAAGCAGGGCTTGACGAGGTGCTCTAAGACGAGACCACTCCTCGTTAGGCACCAGATGTCGTAGAATTACGGAAATTTAATATCGAATCTGCGAATGAAACAATTTCGTCTGAATTTAATAATTTCAAAGCTATTTTTTAGTACTCAAAATTTGTATTTATAATATTATAGGCATATATAGATAGATAGATGGGGTATGAAAAGTATTGAACTTCGAGATAATGGCCTATTGTGCTTCTCCTTCTACTTCAGTCTGGCGATGCTGACTTCTCCTAAATTTTGGCAATAGCCAGCAAATAGTTTATAAGATTTTCCTGAAGGAGCATATATTCGGGGTGAGATGCACCGAATATTTTGTACCTGCTGTAATCGATAATAGACATTACTAATTGTAGAATTGTAGCCAGGCCAAAGCCGCTAACTTTGAATACGACGTTATGAGTAACTTTGAAAATAGCGCTGTAATCAGATGTAACATGCGCATTTGTTGAGTTGACTACTTGAACAAATCTAAAGATACATATATACAAAATATTCCTACAATCAAGAGACACAAACTGTATTTATTTATACGAAGTACCATGTGTGAGCTGTTTTAAAACGTCAATTCTATTGTTATGACCTGTCAATTTTTACGTCAAAATTCAAAGTGGCTTTTTTTGTTCATTTTTATGTTAAATATATGTGAATAATGCAATTAATCTCTTCATTTATCTAAATTGTAAGTAAATTTTTTGTATTATCTCGAAAACAATTAAATTTGGAGAAATCAAAAGTAATTCCTTCATCAAAATCAAAATATTTTGTTTTTTATTTTTGATTGTCGTTTTTTTGAAGTGAAAGTATTTTGGCATTTATTTTAAAAGACATGGGTTTTTTTGTTGTTGTTGTGATATATACGACCTAAACGACATTATATAATTAACAAAGTATATAAATTTCATAGACTTATTATGAATATGCATAGAGAGAAAGAAATGAGATTAAAAGTATGCCTTTCGAAGCTCAAAACAATATTGAAACACGTTTGGTTTGTGGATTATTTAAAACATTTAGCCTTGAATCATTTACAAAGAATTGTGTTTTTTTCTATGTTGCAAACGGTGAATTCCAATTCTTTTTCTAAATAATAATTATGTACTGGTTTTTTTTTTATCAAGGCTGTTGAATTTCATCGAGCAAATTAGCACGTGTTATCTTATCAATTTTGAGTGTCGAATTCTCACATAAACACTTTAATTATTGTCAATAACTAGTAAACATATTTTGCAAATATTTATATTCAATCTAGAAAAATTCCTGAAAAAAACACAGTCGCTACTAACTTCGCTGGAAGATTCATGAAAAATAATAACAACTTTGATATGAAACGACCCAGGGAAAAATGTGGCGAAATGAGGTTTTATAAAGGTGTTACTAAGTTTGATCCCATGTTTGTAACGGTTGGCAATAACGATTGTAGGAAATCCATTTGGATTATTTTAATTATTCGCAAGCGTAAATGGGGGTGGTTGGATCATGTTCTAAGATTCACAGAAAACCCCACGAGAGTGGCTTCAGATTGGAATCCCCAACGCAAAGACCATCTCTCAAGAATATGGCGTCATAGCTCTGGAAAAAGAAATAGCCTTGACGGAACTATCTTGGGGTAAACTAAAGAGTGGCTGCAAAAAAGCATCTTCTTTGCCGATGTATAGTTAGAACTCTATGCTCCTAGCGAAGAGTTCTAGGACCACTTAGCCTGTCAACTCAAAAGCACTCTAAAAAGCTACTTCGAGTTCGTGTATTATAAGTTGAGTCTCAAGTTTGTAACTAATGGAAATATTGATCGTAGAAAACAAATTTTGGTACAGATCAAAAATGTTCCTATTACTCCATTTCCACCTGTTTGTTCGTCCGTCAACAGGATAAACGGAAAAAAATAACGAAATGAAATTTCTTGAGCATATTCTAGAAATCTAGACGTAATCAAGTTCATGAATGAATAAAATCGGCCCGGGCCATGCATCCAGAAAAAGGTACATTATCTACCAGAAAAAACTCCCTATTATTCGAATTAATTCGGACCGTGGATATTCAAATATCCGGAAATTTGGATAAATAAAGCTAAATTGTCTAAAAGTTTGGGTTTTCCGCAAATAATCGACCCTGAACGAATTTCCCAATGCAATCCCTTAAAGCGATCCGGATAATTGGAGTTATATCGTATCTTTAAAACCGTAACCGATAGATAAAAAGTTCATGTACAAAAAATATTCCTTATTTAAAACCAAATAACTTTTTTTTGAAACTTTTATTTGTAAACTCAAAATTTTCGTCACAATTTCAGCTCAAATGTAATTACTTGTAGTTAGTATGCGTAGACAGTACTTTAGACAAAGTATAAGTTTCTATACATCTTTTTGTGTATAGAAGTAAAATAAACAGTACACATATTTATAAAGAACTCAATACATGCAGTGTATTTAAACATTTTAAACAACAAACTTAGTGTTTTTAAATATCTTGATTTGTTTTCAACAAACACCTTCAGTCGATTTGTTATTGGTACACTACTGGTATACTATGTATCATAAAAGTAGCGTTCTTTTTTCAAAATTTTCATTGTTGATTAGTACCGTATTCATTCGGTTTTTGGGAAAATATTTCGAATAAAACTTGTTTATATATTTATAATAAACATCTTTCAATCCAAGCATTTTTTCGCAAACCAAATGGATTCGGCACAAATCAATTATTTTGTAAAATGAACGCTACTTTTGTGGCCATTTGTATTATATGCCACAAAAGTAGCGTCCTTTTTTTAAGACTTTATAATTGATTTGTTAACTTATTCATTCGATTTTTGGGAAAATGTCTCGAATAAAAGTTGTTAGTATATTTATAATGAACAACTTTTATCCGAAGCATTTTTGGAAGACCGAATATATAAGGGACAAATCAACTATAAATTTTTGAAAAAAAGATTAGTTTTGTGACCATGTGTACAATTAATTAATTATTTATAAATATTCAATAATTGATAAATAATTAAAAAGTAAAATATATTTTTTTAATAAATAATTAAATATTTTCACAAAAAAATTACCAACATCAATGTCAATTGCGTTTCAATGTTATCTGAAATAAGTTCAAATCAGCAACAGATATTTTCCTAGAACCTTGTAACAGTAATTGAATGATTAGGGTTCCGTATAGGCAAATTCAAATGTTGTATTCTTGATTCCCTATACGCGCTAAGCGTTACATCTCTGGTGGTCATATAATGTAACTAACAAAAAAAAAACCATAACAAGAATAATGTCTCGATCTTGTTCAGTGTCTTTGTGTTCATCCAATGAAAGAAGAAACCTAGAAATTTCGTTTCATTATTTTCCAAAGCTAGGTAAAGGAAAAATTTTAATTGAAAATAAGTTGGAGTATAAATCTCTAAAAGATAGCCACAAAGCGTGATAATTGATATTCGCAAACATATGAAAGTATGTAATATTTACTAAATTATTAATATTTACTATAACCTAAAATGTCGAATTTTTATACAGTTGCAATTTAATACTCTTGGCCAGAAAAATTGACTAAAATCGCTACAAAATAATAAAATATTAAAAAAAAAAAAAACCAAGTGAAAATAACAACTAACTGAGTTAATTGCTTAAATACTCGGTATATACTGAATTTATGAAATAAAGTTTCTTACAAAAGTTGTTTATATTTTAAAAAGGAACATTTTTTGTCTTTAAATTTTTGTTCTATCTTGTACGGTTTCAGAGATACCCAGTTTTGTCCATTTTGCCCAGACATGGTCCGATTTTACATTAGCTTTAGAACACATATACAAAGTTTCAGTACGTTATCTCTTTTCGTTTTTGAGTTATCGGAGAGATACGTATGCGGAAATGATAAAATATGAAATACACTGCACCTAAGAAACTTACACAATAAATATATCATTTTGTCACTATTGCAAAAAACTTGGTCGTTAGATTTTACTACTTTTGACAGCGAACATTTTTGTTTTTGCTGGGATATCAAAACTTTTTGTGTGCGAAAACTGGTAAACAGGTGATCAACGAGTGGTCAAATGCTAAACACCGTGATCACTGGGAAAAAGTACCACGGTAGGAACTCGGGAAAGTACTGCTTCAGAGTGCAACCAAGAGGCGATCTCTCGATGCACTGAAGCTGAACAGGATGCAACTTCGGAGGGTAACCGGATTCATTACCGGGCATTATCCCCTACGGAAGCATCTGCATACAATGGGACTCCATAACGGGTCCATTATGTGCAGATTGTGTGGCGAGGAGGAAAAATCATCCAGCCGCATTATCTTTGACTGCGAACCTCTGGGTTACAGCAGATACAAGATATTCGGTGCATCTCACCCCGAATGTATGGAACTTCAGGAAGTCCTGATAAGCAAGGTCCTGGCCATTGCCAACATATGGGAGAATCAAATCTCATCGGACTGAAGTAGAAGGAGGAGCACAATGGATGGACCATAAGGTCGAAGCGCTATACTATTTAGACCCCAAAATGTATCTATCTATCTATGTGAAAACTTTTATTTTTTAGTCGGATTTCAAATATTATCCATTCGTGGGTAATAAATTTTTACAAAACTTTTGAGAGTCACTTGTTAAAAATTTATTAATATTTTATAGAACATCGGAAAATTTTCAATATAATCGTGAAAAAATATTAGTTTCTTTGTCAAATGGAAAAGTTTATTAATGTGTAGGAGTTCAATTCTATTTTAAAATTTTTGTATTTTATTAATTCAATTTTCCATAGAATCAAATCGTGAATAATTTTCACATAAAAACAAGTTAGAAGAACAATTAGTTTCGAAATTTTTTCAATCGTATAAAAAAAAATTTATTTGATATCTAGATAGATAGATAGATCTTGGGGTCTAAAAAGTATTGCACTTAGACCTTATGGTCCATTGTGTTCCCCCTTTTACTTCAGTCTCACGAGATTCGCTTCTCCCATATGTTGCCACACAATCTGCACACAATGGAGTCCCCTTGTGTGCAGATGCCTCTGCAGGGGATAATGCCCGGTAACCCTCCGATATTTTTTATCTTTTGTTCTATCTCTTACGGTTTCATAGATGGATATCCCTTCCTCTCCCCCCGACAGATGTTTGAGGTAAAATTGTGACAAAACTATAGAGTTTATGAGAATAAATTTCAAACGAAAGTTGTTCATTTTTACTAAAGGAAAATTGTTTGCCTTTAAGTTTTTCTTCTATCTCTTACGGTTTGCAAGGTAGAGATTTTCTACCTTAATGGGAAAATGTATGGACCGATTTTGCCCATTCACGAACTTGAAATTAATTTTAAGCTTTCCAATCATTACAACCTTAAATGCCTTGTATATACTGAGAAAAAAAGTTTCAAAGAAAAGTTGTGCCTTCAAATTTTTGTTACGGTTTCAAAGATGGATATTTTCCCCCTTAGCGAACCACTCACGAACTTTACCCTATTTTGAGTTCTAGAACACATATACAAAATTTCAGATCGTTATCTCTTTTCATTCTTTGTTTATCATGTCTACAGACAGACGGGAATGTAAAAATGGACTAATTAGGTCATTTTATGAATACCTACATCTAACATTTTTTCTGTTATCAATATTTTCAACCGATACAAAGTCGGGGTTAAACTTCATATACCCTTGTATATATTACATATATCGGGTATAATAGGGAATATGCATGAAAATTTTTGTTCACATTGATTTTCAGAATATGAAAATACTGTTAATACTGTAATAATATTTAAAAACGAAATTAAAATCCGACAAATATCAAGGAAGCTATAAGCTTTTACAGATTATTATCTGTCTCTTTCTTGCAAAAATACTAAAAACGGAATTTTACGTGTATTTTAAATGTTGAAAGTGTAATATGACGTCACATAACATATCAAGAGGGCTATCACCCTCTTTGTCTAATCGGGAATTTCAATCATTCATATCTCGCTTATTTTTAAAGTTATTTAAAAAGTAATTTTACCTTGATATTTGTCAAGTAAACATGCTTCAATTCAAGTGAAAAAAAATTTTCATGCATATTCCCTATTAGATTGTATAGTAATTTCTGACTCATCCTGTGATGAAAATCGCTTTTGTTGTGTATAAGAACCCCATGCAGTATGGTCTATCTAATCACTTAATATATTTTAAACTTTCTTTATTCCACAATTGATTTTATGTGACTGCGTGAACCCTCTCACAAAGTCTGGTATTCTTAAATGCGGTCATTCACTCCACAAAAGATTTTCGTTTTGTCTGTTGTTATATGAACGATACCAACCATACCCCCCCCCCCCACCCCCGGCACCATGTGATTTTCATCTGTTCGCGTTCAAATAAAGAACATGAATTCGATAATAATAAAAAAATTATATTTCCTAAAATGATCAAGTGATAAATATTTAAGTAAACATTTCCATACATTTTTTTAATGTAAATTTTCAATTCACATGTCTGATATTGGATTGTTATCCTTGAAAATAAATTTTCTATAAAGTCACACATTCTATTGCAAAAAAAAAAATGACTAAACTTGAATTGCATTATGATCAAACAAGTTCAAAGTTTTTGTGTCAAATGACATGCGAGTAAAACCGATTCTATTAGCAACACCAGGGGCTCCCAAACTTTTATCTGATGGAACATTACACAGAGACAAAGATAACTATCTATTAAATATAAGAGATAGATCGAAATATTACACGTCAAAAGACTTTGTTTATATTTTTAGCATAATCTACGATAATTTAACTAGTTAAGCCCATTACACAATGAAAAAAATAAGATATAAGAATAAGATATAAGATATAAGAAATAAAATATAAGATATAAGGAATAGTGGAATCCAGCAGATGGCAGAACCGTTGATCAATTCACAATTCATAAATAAGGAATAAGAAGTAAGATATAGCAACAGAATTTCCGTCGCGTTGGATATCTATTCCTTATTTCTTATTCCCAGCTAATCACAATGTTATGCGCAAGATGCTATGCGCAGTCGACTCTCCGACTTATGTTTTTGACATTTGTGCACACAGCAGCTGGCATTCAACTGCTGTGATTGGTTGAATATTATATCTTATCGCATATTGTGTTTTGGTCGCTGTGCTATATCTTATATCTTATATTTTACTCCTTATTTTTTTCATTGTGTAATGGGCTTTAATTTCAAGTTTTTTTTTTTTAGTTTTTGTCTTTAGGGGTTCAGTTTAAGTACACAGTAAATTGCAAAACAATGACTCAACTTGAATTGCATTATGATCAAACAAGTCCGAACATTTTATCTGATGGAACATTTTGAGACTCCTGGAATTTTAACGGAACACCTTGTTTATTTTGAAGGTTAGGTAATGACATAGACAACTTTGAAAATAAATTTTCTACAAAGTACACATTCAATTGCAAAACAATGACTCAACTTGAATTGCATTATGATCAAACAAGTTCAAAGTTTTTGTGTCAAGTGACATGCGAATAAAACCGTTTCTATTAGCAACACCAGAGCTTCAACTTTCTGATCCGATGGATTACTTTGAGAATCTTTGGAATTTTAACGGAACACCTTGTTTATTTTGAAGGTTAGGTAATGACATAGACAACTTTGAAAATAAATTTTCTACAAAGTACACATTCAATTGCAAAAAAATGACTCAACTAGAATTGCATTATGATCAAACAAATCCAAACTTTTATATCTGATGGAACACTTTGAGACTCCTGGAATTTTAACGGAACTCCTTGTTTATTTTGAAGGGTGGGTAATAACACGAGGTGTGGTTAGACGTACAAGTCAATTTTAGGAAAGGGTGGCACCTGATCCATCCTTGTAGAGCTGTACTACTACTAAAGTGTGTTTAAGGTTTGCCGTTCGCGCTGTATTTGTTTTTCCTGTCACTTCCTCGTACCAGTGTAGACGCATGCCCGTGAATGGTTGCGAATCAGCTTTGTATAAAGAGAGCAAAAATTAGAAAATTACACAAAAATTTAAGATTTTGTCTCATATGACTCGTAAAAATGCTCGGAATTATAGAAACCGTATATCAGAGGAAAACTCGCGTCGAAAGGAATCCAACGAGCCTAAAAAGTCTAGTGCCGAACAATTACGATAGTTACGTCCTCGTCGAGAAAAAAAAAGAAAAACGGCACCAAGCGATTACGTAGCTATGCAGGACGTTATCACAAAAAACCAACGGTGCGGACCCGAATTGCATAAAGCATTTAGCATTTTAAATGTATTTTAAAGAGCATTTAATCATTTCCATTTTAAATATGCCATTTGATTGTCTTTTTTTTTTGGATAAAACTGTTTGTATTTCTTGAAATTTTCCCATTGTGAGAGAATAATCTAAGAATTTCATAACATCATTTCAATAGACACCCGCAGAGGGGAAGGATGAAATGGGGCCCTCTACCGTACACTTAAACATAATAATTAAAAATCAATTGTGAATCAATCAACGATTGTAATACGATTTGATAATAAAAATTGATTTTATATTTTATTATTTGACTTAACTATTTGTATGTAACAATTTTGAAACGTGAAACATCATACGAAGGGCCTTGGAACGTGGCGATTAGATAATAGAAAAAAAAATATTATTATTTCATAATAATTAATAAACACGCTTTATTCGCTATAAAATAAATCAATATGTGAATAGATGATTTTGTTGTAGCTATAATAAAATAAACAAGTGTGTTTAGTACATCTCTGTACATTTAGCTCCCCCCCTCTCTCACCTACCCCTTGTCACACAACTTCTTCATTTGCAGTTTATTTAAAAATTTTATGTTCATTTAAATTTAACATCTGTTGTAATGTTGTTTATATGAGCTTTTACCTCGCAGTTTTAGGGTATATTACCTTAAAAACAAGTTAAAATAACAACTAACTGAGTTAACTGCTTCAATATCCGCTATATACTTAGTTTATGAAAAAAATGTTTCAAACAAAAGTTGTTTATTTTTAAACAAGAAATATTTTTAGTCTTTGATTTTTTGTTCTATCTCTTCTGGTTTCAAAGATTGACATTTTCCTCCTTTGCGGGGTGGGGGGGGGGGGGAATGTAGCACGGTCCGATTTTGTCTATTCACGAACTTGTACCACCTCTGATTACAGGAACATAATTTTATATATTTTTTTAAATTTCGGCTTTATTTCTCAAACTTTTTCAAGAATATGCAATTATTTTTTACTTTTTAGTGCATATTTTGTTATAGAATATTTGATTTTTGAAGTCGGGTTTCCATTTTGTCAAAATATGGTTTATGTGTTTAAACCAATATTAACCTCCTCTGGTCCACCTACTTTACTTGGTGGCAGCGCTATCAACTATCCGCTATCCATTCTTTTTGGATAGCTGCAACTTGTCATATAGTCTATAAAGAGTGTGTTCAAACGGGGATAGTTTTCTACTATACTATAACTAAAAAAAACTAGCGTATAGTTCAACTATACGTATAGTTTTGGGCTATACGAAACGGTCACACAGGTATATTCACACTATCCCAGAACTATACGCTTTTTTCCTGTCTCGTGTGTACGTGTGTCTCGTGTGTCTAGTTTTCTATCTCGTGTGTACGTAGCTTAACATAGGATAATCTGTTCAGTTATTTAGAGGTTAGTGATTATTTAGTGTTTGTTTATGATAGACATCAGAACCACGTGATGTGTACACTATGTGTGACACACTTAACGCGACATTCGTGCCAAAACAACAAAACAATTAGATTGCGTTGAATGGAGCTGTGAATATCTACACTTGGAATATTGGAGAAGTGTGGCCACTAGTTCACTGGTCACAGTCATTCACACAAACACACACACACAATATTATAAAAGTTTCCTTCATTAATGTAATCAAAATAAATTAAATCAAATTAATATGCGAGGTTTATTTTGTTTTGAATCATAATACAAAACATTTAAAAAAAAAATCATCAACAAAAATTAATACGACCACCAATCATTGTGACCAACTTAAGAAATGTCACGTGATTCAATCGTATACAGGGTCAACTGCTGGAGTAAACAAATCATACGGATATCTATCATAGTAAACAATAATTTTTGAACAAAATGAAAATAACAACAACTGAGTTAATTGCTTAAATACTCGGTATATACTGAATTTATGGAAAAAAAGTTTTAAACAAAAGTGTGGTTTATGTTTAAACAAGGGACATTGTTTGTCTTTCAAAGATGGACAGATTTGTCCATTTTGCTCAAACATGGTCTGAGTTTGACCTTACTTTTAAGCTCTAGAACACACATGAAAAATTTCAGCTTGCTCTTTTCGTTTTTGAGTTATCGTGTTTACAAACGGACGAACGGACAAATTTGTGGAAATGTACTAATTGGTCATATTATGAACACATATATCAAAATTTGATATTTACAACCGTTACAAACTCGGGACTAAACTTAATATATCCTGGTATATATTATATACCGACTATAACAACAAGTTTGTATTTAATAATATCATTGTTTTGTAGTTTGCCTGATGAAGTTGAAAAATTATCAATGAAACGTTGCAATTTTTCAAATCAAATATCTAATGGATTGCCAATGTTTAAATATTAATATAAAATCAAATGTGTAATTGGTTTTTTCTTGTAGGTCACCCTGTATATTATACAAGTTCATTGGGTATTTATTATTAAGGATGTTCCATCATGAAACCACTTTTCGACAGATTTTGCTCATTTTTTTCACATGCTAAAAATAACGTTTTCTTATAAATCCCGAAGTTATAGAATTTTTGACCGTTTAGAACGCGAGATAATTAATAACAAAGTAATCATTCTCTCTCACTCTATCTCATTAGAAGCATGTAAAACTTCATACCCGCCCAACTATTATCTGTTGTATCAAAAAAATACTCGATAGAATTAAAAAAAAAAAAAACTAGGATAGTAAAGATAAATATTTATTAAATAAATTAGAAAAAAAAAAATCGCGTTTTACCGTTTTGTTTCCGAAATCCTGATTAATAATCCTGATTAATAACACAGTGCTGGAACTACCTTAAAGATTGTTTTATCCATAAATTATTCAAATTTCCCACTTGTCAATTTCCCACAATAAATATTTTATATGAAAATAAATTGAAGATTTATATATACAAAACCACGTATGCGATAACATTTGTATGTACACAAGGCCATAAAACTAGAGTTTATTTTTCAAAAATTTTATAATTGATTTTTGCCTTTCAATTCATTCGGTTTTCGAAAAATGCTTCGGATAAAAGTTGTTTATTATAATCATACGGACAACTTTTATTCGAAACTTTTTCCCAAAAATCGAATGAATAAGGTACAAAAAAATCAACGCTAGTTTTGTGGCCCATAGTACACATGGTAACAAAAGTAGCACAATCACCGGTAAGATCGAAGGGCAATACTTCTCACACCCCAAGATTCGAAATTTAAAACATCATTTAACCTGAAAAATCATAATTTCTTTTGTTATTCCTTGAATGTAACCTTTTTAGTTCATTGATAGGGCATAAAAGTCGTGAAATGAAGATATATCGTCATAAAACCGATGACCTGTTTATAATAAAGTCGCAAAAACGTAATAGTTCATAAATAGGTTACCGAACATGCGAAAAAACCATTTTGGGCAGTTTCAATGACCTATTATTGACCTAAATTATATTAATACATATCCTAAGGTGTTCAATGTTATTATGAAATGATGATTTGAATTATCCCTATCTATCTCCAGATCAGGATAATTGGATAAATCTGAAAACAGGTCATTTTTTTTTTTAAACGAAAAGCTAAATTTTTGTAAACTATCGATTTTCTTGAGTAAAAGGTTTGCATTTTCGCAAGTAATCGACCCTGAAATAGAATTTTCCAATGCTGGCTGCTACAAAAACTGCACTTAAATACGACGTTTTAGCGAATTTCCTGAAAGGAAATAGAGCTATTGGTCCCGTACCGAAGTCAAAATTTCGCAAAAATTTCTTCAAATGTCCATCGATCCTACCTTGTGGATGTCAAAAATCACCATCTGTAAAATTTATATATATATATCTATGGACATATATATATATACATATATATATATATATATATATGTGTCTGTAATCACTCTAGCGGTCACAGTTTTCATTTTATCGGAATGAGATTTGGTATTTGAAGCGCTTTTGGTATTCAAAAGGTCAAGTTCGTTAATGGGTAAAATCGGACCAGGGGAAAAGGGGGTTTAGAGGGAGGGGGAAACACAAAATTTGACATATCTCCCTTAATATTCGAAAAATCGAAAATTTTATAAGAAGTAAAGTTGTAGGTATTAAGTTTTACTGTAGTTTTGTTTCTTATCATTTTTTCTGTAACCCTAAAATTTACAAAAATATTGACGGTTTAAGATTGAAAATTAAATTCCTCAATATCTCTGTACGCATTAGAGTTTGAGCAAAAATGATAAGGTGGTGAATTGTAGCAAACATGATTTTCTACAACTTTGTTTCTAACGCATTTTTCGATTGTTCTAATATTAAGAGAGATATTTTATATTTTGTGTTTTCTTCTATCTTTATGCCCCCCTTTCCCCTTGACGTAAGTTATTTATTAATAAAATTGGCCATGCAAATACTAAAATCAGATACGACATTTCATTTTGATCAGACTAACATTGTGACCGCTAGAGAGTAGTTTATTTATTCCAAGGTTTATTTATTCGCTAAGTTGAAGCAGCTCCTGCGTAACGAATTTTTTTCTTCTCAAAGCGATCCATGTAGTTGGATTTCGGATAATTGAAGTTGTTTGAAAATTTTCCACCACTTCTCTACAGTCGAGCGTTTTTCTCGAAAATTATTGATCCGATATACATTAAAATTTGTAGGTATGATTGTTTTTGTAGACACGCTGTATATTTTCAATATTTTTTTATTTTTGTTTATTTACGCCGGAAACTCATTGAATGTTTTTTTTTTTTGCAAAGCCAGAGATTTTGACTCAAATTTCTAACGTAAAAAAAAAAATACTGACCAGGCAGAAAAAAAATGAATCGTAGTTTTTATAGTATCGTAAAAAAATGATTAATCATTTAACACAAGTGGATTAGTTGACACTTTTTTTTTTTTAAATGGGTCTCACATTGTTTGTAATGTCCTAATAAATTGTCCAAAATTGAATATAATAATAATTAGAAAGAGGGGTACCGCAAATGGGTCCCTAGCACCCAGACCAAAGGGTCCTCTGTGGCCAAAAATTGGAATATACATTTTATAAAAGTCCTTTTAAAGACCTCAAAAAAGCATTTTTATATTTAGGTATTTAATTTAAGTATATTGTCCATGGTTATGGTATGCAAAACAACGATGACCGATGATGTTTATTATGACACACATTAATGACAAACGTTATGCCTTAAAACCATCATGGTTGAATAGCATTTTCGTAAATTCTTGAAAACCTAAATATATAAACGATTTCTGGGACCTTTAAACGACTTTACAAAGGGAATGATCCCTTTGGGCAGAGTATGGGGAGTCTTTTAGGGACAAAAATAGCATTTTCGCATTTTTCTTTTAGTCTCACTGAAAGATCAATATCCATTACAGTCAATTTGGCTGCATTATTATAACTCTGTCCACGACAATCCAGTATTGGAATATCCAGACTTTCCTAAAAGTTCAACATCGTATCTGCTATAAATTGATCCCTATTGACCCGTGCTCCATCTTTTGTGTACTCAGCGATAATAGTCAGTTTCGAATCTGCATAGGCTTCACACTGAAATTGTGTATAAACTATTGGGCGTATGAAAAAATGTTTCATACAAAAGTTGTTTGTTTTTATTATATAAGCATTTTTTATATATAACAAATTTCAACCAGCCAAGTAACCGCGCTTGTTAAGGCATTTGGTGACAATTTCACCAAATTAATCTAATATTTTTTTAGAAGGCAATTTTGACCGGGGCCTCCAAGACCATCGTCGGTACTACCTTGACTTGAGTAGTATGTACTACTAAATTACTGAAAGTACTACCTAATTCTACTATAAGGGAACCTTTGTATGAGTTTAGGATGTAAATATGTAGCGTAATATGTTGAATACACTGACACACCCTGTAATTGAAATGAATAATTCTGTTAAATAAAGATATATATGTGCTGCTCATAATATAATTGATAAATTTCCTGTAAATTAGATAAGACATGGTTTTAATTACAATTCCCTTATAAAATTAATAACAAAACAACTGTAAAATGCTATTTTATTTATTTTTTATTAAACAATTTCAAACGAATCAATTTCAAATTGGTTTTGTTGGTGGTTATTCGTTCGTTCAGTGGCGGATTTACACATTTTCTGGCCAGTAGACCGGATGACTCACAAAAGAGCTAAGACGTTTAGCTTTTCTTGGCTTAAGGTAGATCTTAGATAATTTTTCATCCGTTTTAAGCTAGAAAAGCTTCTCTCACCACCATTTGCAAATTCTGTTTTCGCAGGAACGAAGATAGACTTTCCAATGATCCAGAATCTGGTTTTACCAAAATTCTTTCAGAAGAAAGGTGACTTTGAAAATGTATGCATTCTTGAACTAAGTCAGTCTCTAAATCATTAGGATACATTTCTTCCAAGAAAAGGGCTTTTTCCGTAAGGATTGATGATGACAATCCATTCATTTTGATCAGGAAATGGAAACTTTTCCTTGAACCTTTCTTCACTATATCAATGAGGACGAGAAATGTGTTAACCCTGAAAGTATCACTCACAGTCATTCTCATTTCTTCATCGGGTGTTTCATCATAAAATTTTTTCCTTTTCGGTTGTCTTTTTCCCAAGTCAAAATAATTAAAATTTTCTCGTTCAGCTACGAAAAACTTTCAAAAAGATTCGTCAAGATTGGCAACAGTGATCAAATCTACGGTAGAAGCCTGATCATGTCACCCGCAACTAAATGTGACTACACAAATAGGGAATATGCATGAAAATTTTTTTTCACATTTATTTTCAGAATATGAAAATACTGTTAATACTGTAATAATATTAAAAAACGAAATTAAAATCCGACAAATATCATGGAAGCTATAAGCTTTTAAAGATTATTATCTGTCTCTTTCTTGCAAAAATACTAAAAACGGAATTTTACGTGTATTTTAAATGATGAAAGTGTAATATGACGTCACATAACATATCAAGAGGGCTATCACCCTCTTTGTCTAATCGGTAATTTCAATCATTCATATCTCGCTTATTTTTAAAGTTATTTAAAAAGTAATTTTACCTTGATATTTGTCAAGTAAACATGCTTCAATTCAAGTGAGAAAAAAATTTTTATGCATATTCCCTATTGTAGAAAAATTTATTTATTAAAAAAGTGGTGAAACATATTACATGTTGAATTATTCGTGTGGACCTAATAACATTTATATATATAAATATGAATCTTTTTTCCATTTCTGTAAGACAATAAAAAAATTTTGGCCCTAAATTTACCGACCCTAAAATCTGCCGCTCTAGCTTCCAGCCTACTCAACCTGTTGATAAATCCGCCACTGCGTTCGTTCGTTTGTGTATTCTAATTTACAGTTTTTTTTTTATTATTATTATTATTGAATTTGTTAATATACACAAATATTTGTCCAATCCAATATCCAATTACAAATTTATGCCTTCAATTACTAAGATAATTAATCGTTGGTTCACATGTCAAGTCAATTTTGACGATGTAAATACGACGTCATACAATTTACAAAACTTATTTACAATTCTCATCCAATTAACTTGAAAAAAAATTAAATTTGTTACGTAGGAGCTGCGTCAACTTCAGCGAATTTCCTCAGAATAAATAAGAAATACAGAATAAATTTTATTACGATCAGATTAAAATCGCTAGAGTGGTAAAGAATATATTTTTCGATTTTTCCAATATTAGGATAGATATACCCAAATTTTGAGTTTTCCTCTTTCTCAAAATTAACCTCCCCCCTTTCTCTTGACCGATTTTGCCCATTAACGAACTTGGCCTTTCGAATACAAAAAGCATCTCCAATGGCGTAACTTCACCTTAGATAGATAGATTGTACAGGCTGCCCTGAACGGGCTACACTTCGACCATAAGGTCCATTGTCATGCCTAAGGATATGAGTGGAGTGGAAGGAATTTTTGTGTATAGACTAGGAATTGGTAGGATATGCGGCTGCAACCGACTATGATAGGAACTATGCCGATATTCATTTGGAATTCGTGAAGGAAACTACAGAAAACCTTCTCAAGCATAGCCGGTTACTTCGTTCTTATCCATACGCCGACAGTTTAGTCAATAGGGAATATGCATGAAAATTTTTTTTCACATTTATTTTTAGAATATGAAAATACTGTTAATACTGTAATAATATTTAAAAACGAAATTCAAATCCGACAAATATCAAGGAAGCTATAAGCTTTTAAAGATTATTATCTGTCTCTTTCTTGCAAAAATACTAAAAACGGAGTTTTACGTGTATTTCAAATGGTGAAAGTGTAATATGACGTCACATAACATGTCAAGAGAGCTATCACCCTCTTTGTCTAATCGGGAATTTCAATCATTCATATCTCGCTTATTTTTAAAGTTATTTAAAAAGTAATTTTACCTTGATATTTGTCAAGTAAACATGCTTCAATTCAAGTGAAAACAAATTTTCATGCATATTCCCTATTAACCGCCCCTTATTTTTCTTTTTTTTTCTTAATAATTCACAAACTGCCGATGTCGGAACTCGAACCCATAACCTCCCACCGGGGTCTTGCATTAATTATTTAATGTTAAAGTTCGAGTTTTATTGCATCTTATAGAGAAACCCATATTTTTACACATAATTGATAATTTTTACTTGGAATAAAATAAGACGAATAAAAAAAAACTACGCAATAGAAAATAGAAATATTAATAAAGAGATTGATCCAATAAAATTCCGATATGACTGGTCTAAAGAAAATATATTTAAGAAAACAACTGAGATTTCGGGTAAATTTTATTTCTATCGGTGGTAGCTTAATTACCCGAAATCTCAGGGTCTTTTCTTTAATATCTTGTTTGTTAGACCCGATATTACGGGCCAAAATAAAAATTTTCATTTTAACTTACGACAAAAAATAATAAACATTATTATGGACTTTTATGAATGTACTATATAAGATTTTGAATAATTTTATAAATGGACTATACATCAGTGTTCGTACATCCATTACTCAATAGGGAATATGCATGAACATTTTTTTTCACTTGAATTGAAGCATGTTTACTTGATAAATATCAAAGTAAAATTACTTTTTAAATAACTTTAAAAATAAGCGAGATATGAATGATTGAAATTCCCGATTAGACAAAGAGGGTGATAACCCTCTTGATATGTTATGTGACGTCATATTACACTTTCACCATTTAAAATACACGTAAAACTCCGTTTTTAGTATTTTTGCAAGAAAGAAACAGATAATAATCTTTAAAAGCTTATAGCTTCCTTGATATTTGTCGGATTTTAATTTCGTTTTTAAATATTATTACAGTATTAACAGTATTTTCATATTCTGAAAATAAATGTGAAAAAAAATTTTCATGCATATTCCCTATTGTTATATTTTTGGTTGTTAATATTAAATTTCATAACATGTTGACAAAAAAACACTCTAATTGAAATGAATTTGATACCTCAAGGTGTGTAATCCAAATCTTATCAATTTTATTGACTAATATCAACTTTCAAATATTTTCAGACGAAATTATTAGATAATTTTATTGGTAGACAACTAATGAATTTTTAGCTAATTTTTATTTTGTGAGGTGAATGTACCCATCATGTTGATAATTCATACGAATTGCTTTTGGATCAATTCCAACGTACAGAAAATTAAAAGATTCACTCAGTCAGAATTACTCAAAATAATCGATATATTTCAATTACTATAAAAAAACAACAAGTGAAAATAACAACTAACGGAGTTAATTACTTAAATACCCGGTATATACTGAGTTTGTGAAAAAAGTTTCAAATCATACTTGTTTTTCTATCTCTTACCATTTCATAAATGGATATTTTCTGCCCTGACGGGGGAAGCCCGGTCCGATTGACCTTCTTTTGTAGCTCTTAGAACATAAGTGGGCAGGGTTTGACTTCACAAGCTCTGAGTGAAAGGTAGGAAGAGAGATAGAGTAAATACAGGATACCTACCAATTATTATTTTTTTCTTTTTTTAATTAAAACATTTTCTAAAAAAAAACTTTTTAATGGTCACTATTGTACAAAGTGTACAATAAATACATTGAATACATACTCTAAAATTTTGGACTGGTAATTTGGGGCATAAAATGTACCTTTTTTAATATATTTATGTATGAATAAAATATAAATGTTAAATAAATTATAAAATATAAATCAGAACATGCAGAAATGACCTAATTAGGTCATTATATTATGAACAGCCATACCAAACATTTGTTTCGCGATGAATATTTTCAACAGTTACATGGTCGAGACTAAACTTTTATATATTATATTACCTTGTATATATTGTATATACCGGGTATAAAAAGCTTAATTTATGTATACTGATAAAAAATGAAGACAAACTGTGGATTTTCTCTGTTTAAAGATTTGGTTTTTCGCAAATAACCGAAATAGTGCTTTCATGCGTATAAAATATAGGTGGTTTGGGTCTATTACTCTAATCTATAGCATGGGAGTGCGTCCATGCCAAGTTTAATCGGATGTGGCCTTGCGTATTATATACTCGAAAGTATCTAGTGATAGGAGTATTCGGGAAAATTTATAATTATTTGGAATTTTCATAGAGCTATACAGAAAATTTGTTAAAATGTCTATTTTCCTTGTACTGCAACGTGAATTGCCAATTATCCGGATCGCCTTGAGAAAAAAAAAGACAGTAATCATGTGGATTTTGCCGCAGGGAGCATTGCTACCATCATTTGATATTCTGATTGAACAGGCTCTAAAGAATCAAATTCTTCATTATCTTATCCAACATTTCTTGAACATCATCACCATCCACTTCTCAATTTAATTATCTGGCAAGAGCGACTTCTAAATAACAACTAAGTGATATTGCTGTAGGTATACTTAATTGTTGTTTTTTCTTAAAGAAATGGCCTAATAATAATAATAATTAGCAAGAGGGGTACCGCAAATGGGTCCCTAGCACCTAGACCAAAGGGACCTCTGTGCGCTCCTTGAAAACAACTTGTCACCCGAAGAAGTGCTATTGTAAGTAGATGGAGCTATAGGATTCTGTTGAGGCCAGTCGCCGCACAAAAAGCCCACAGCTTCTCCGCCGGAATTGCTCCCAGGATTGATGGATCCAGGGTTTCGGACCCAAACATTCTTTGTCTGACACTATGCAGGTTTCTGCAGGTGCAAATGACATGTATGGAGGTTTCATTGTCCTCCATACAAGCTCCTACAAGTGGGATCATCAGAGATCCTCCAAGTTATGAAGGTGGTAGTTCAATCGACAGTGTCGTGTCAAGAGCCCTCCACCACCCTATTCAACTGTATATTCTATTGAGTTTCAACCGAGCACAGTCGAATGGCCCAGCTGTGTTGCAAGAAATGGCCTTCTTTTTATAGAAATATCCGGATGATTGATTATTTGGATCGAGTTCGATCCCAATTAATCCGGTTAATTGGAGGTCTACTTAATTTTAATATAGCTTGCACTTAGCCGATTTTTTATTCCTAGTCTCAATATATTACAAATAGAAATAAATTAATCGCATACCAGATTTTCACGGTAAATGTACACATGGTCACAAAAGTAGCGTTCATTTTTCAAAATTGTATAATTGTTTTGTGCCTTATTCTGCCGGTCTTAAAAAAAAATGCTTCGGATAAAAATTATTCATTATAAATATACTAACAACTTTTATTCGAAACATTTTCCCAAAAACCATATAAATAACGCACAAATCCACTTGAAAATTTTGAAAAAAGAACGCTGCTTATGTAGGTAGGTAAGGAAAATGGGGAAACTTCCAGTTCTAGACACCCTGCGACCACGTGATTGTAGTTTGTACACAAGGTCATAAAAGTAGCGCTCATTTTACAAAATTATATAATTGATTTGCGCCTTATTCATTCGGTTTTTGAAAATATGCTTCGGATAAAAGTTGTTCATTATAAATAGACAAACAACTTTTATTCGAAACATTTTCCCAAAAACCGAATAAATACGGTACAAATCAATTAAACAATTTTGAAAAATGAGCGCTACTTTTGTGGCCAATAGTAAATGTAGAGGTAAAAAGTGAATTAATAAACAAAGTAATTAAAAGATTGTAAAAGGCATCATAAAATTCAATAATTAGTGCAATTAAAGTATTTGAAAGTGACCTTGAAAATCGCACAAATTCGTCGTAAATATTTACTTGTTAATTCTGTTTTCTTTTTAATTACAGATTTTTTTCCTGATCCTAAAAATGGTAACAACCGATTTCCATTACTTATAACAAAAACCGAATTTTTAGTTACGTAATTTCTTCCAATTTACTGAACATATTCAACGAACACAACCCGCGAAAACACACAAAACCGAAAATGAGTGAAAAAGGCGATGAAAAAGAAACGGAAAAAATGTTACCACCAACATTATCGGCTGTGCCGGTATCAGTCCGGAATAATAATATACGAGCACGGTCGGAACCAACGGATAATCGGAAGAAAATTAATCGATCGTCAACGTTAGTTAATACGTTAAATGAGGAAATTACAAATTCTAATGAAAATTTTTCGAAATTAAATAACAGTAAGTTACTCGAGATTTTTGTATATATTACAGGGTGTCTCTGGGAAAACCGGCATTTTCTGAAGAGTTCTTGAAAATACAAGAAATATAACGAAAGTATCATCCGACAACCGGGATTTCTAATAACATTGACTTACGCCATATTTTCGAGTAATTCCAGGCGAGAATATGTTGATCCTTTTTTTCGAAAAGTTCTAAATGAGACAGAAATTTTATATTTAATTATTCAATATGCCATTTTTAATGTGCCCCCATTTATAAAATTTCGTAAACCGCTCACCAAATCTTCGAATGAATACGGAACAATGTTAAATTGATCTGGGTGCCGGGGGTCACAGTGGTTTCGAAGGAAACGAAAAAGCAGATACCTTAGCAAGGAAGGGAGTCGGAATGCCCTACATAGGCCCAGAGCCTATTTTAGGAATTCCAAGGACTGCATGTAAACAGGTGGTCAACGAATGGATAAATGCTAAATACTGTGGTCACTGGGAAAATGTACCGCAGCAAAAGCTCGAGAAAATACTGCTTCGGAATACAACCAAGAGACTTTCGATGCACTGAATACTTTTTAGACCCCAAGATATATCTATTTACCACTGGTCGAGATTTGAGATAACTCAATTCAAAATGAATCTTACCAAAATACGATAGGTCTGCCTGCTATTAGGTCCTAGACTAATAATAGGGCCCCCGGTTAGGTGTTTTCTAATAGGGTACACCCATAAGTAAGAAAATTTATAATTGTTTTTTTTTTTTTTAGGTAAATGTGCCCGATTTGATTTTTCTGGTTCAACAGGCTTAGATGATGAGCTATGTTACTCGAAACAGCAAGAAGAGGAATGGGAATGGGTACCCCCAGATGGTGGTTGGGGTTGGTTAATTTTATTAGGATCTATGATGGTCAATATTTTAGTACCTGGCACAGTCAAATCATTTGGTGTGTTGTTTGTCGAATTTTTAGAAGTATTTGAAGCGTCCCCAGCTGCCGCAGCTTGGATTCCAGCACTTTGTTATTTTTTATACAGTTCATTAGGTAAGCAATCAATTCAAGTCCAGATCTGAAATTTGTTGTAAATTAGGACTAAGTAGGCAGCAAAAGACGAATTTTGGTAGTAAGTAGGATTTATCGAAAAGTGTATTAAACTAAGGTTAATGCAACCTTCATTTTTTTTTTGGGATCAAAAGATACCTTTTTCGGCGTTTAGCCAAATATTTGTAAAGAAGATCTTTGACATATTCCGATTTGACGCTTACTTTTCTAATATTTGACTAAAAACCAGAAAAAAGGACCCAAAATTGAAGTAATACTTTTTTCTACTGCCAAAATAAATTTTGGCACAAAGACCCAATTCTGTAGTAATTTTTGGTGGAAGTGGAAATTGTTTTTTGAACGATAAATAATTTCGATTGTATTTGATTTCAGGACCATTATCAAGTATTCTATCCGTAAAGTATTCATACAGAACTGTCACTATTTTGGGTGGTACATTCGCTGCTGTTGGTATGATCGTCAGTTTTTGGGCATCATCTGTGACGTACTTATATTTTAGGTACTGATATAGAATCTCCAAATTAAAATCGAATCTTGTATTAATGAAATTATCTCAATTGTTTTTTTTTTAGTTATGGAATTTTAGTTGGTACTGGTGCAGGTCTTTCATTTCCACCAACTGTATATATTGTGACCAGTTACTTTGTTCGCTTACGTGGTCTTGCCAATGGTCTATGTATATCTGGATCTGCATTAGGCTCAATTATTTTACCTCCTGTTTTGAGAATATTACTGGAATATTATGGTTATAGGTAATTTAAATATATATTTTCCATCTAGACTCAATCCATATGTGTTCCATTTCGTTTCAAATCGTTTCTTCCAGAATCTTCCCTTATTTCTTCGCTTTGTTGTGTTTTCCACTTTTCGTATCCGTTTTCCCTTCACTTTTTACTACTAAATTGGTTTGTTTTCCTTGATTTTTCCGATATATCCAAACTTTACGTATAACAGCAATTCGTTTTAAGAAATTCTCTGTTTAAATAATCGATACGTTAAATTTCCTATACAACGAAAGCTTAAAAGCTCTATTATTCATTTTATAGACGTTTTTTTCTGATTCCTAAAATTTTGTTCACTTTTTATAATAAATAGAAGACAAAATGGTGTCTAATATTATTCGTATTATTTTTGAACACCATTTTATCTTCTATATACTGTACACTCCCGTTCAATAAAATTGAACTGATCTGAATCGAATCAGTCTCACAATTTTGATTATACTTGTAGTAAATGTTTTTTACTATACTTATCTTTGTTTATAAATGAATCATTATACAGAGAGTTACAAAAGTGAAGAGTTTTATGAAATGTAAGAAAATTAATATTTCAGGTCTGTTCAATTTTTTTGAACGGGAATGTACATAGAAAAGGGGAAATCCACAATTTTCAGCTTAAGGAGTTCAAATAAGTGAATGTTTTCTAAGCGAAACCTTCCGGAACTGTTTGTATGCATATTAATTATCCACCCGAGTTCTGAAAATCTTCTGGTTGGGGTTTTTACCGCTCACTGTTGATTCAAAAGGCAATTATTCCTCATGAAATTGAAGGACAGTGTTCCTTGTCCGGACTTTAACGGGAAGAATGACACGCCTTTTCATATTCTGTGAAATGGCCCTTGCAGAGTCTAATAAAGATTCTGACGTTCAACTCGACCAAAATAGGAGAACCTGAGGTTTAACCATTAAACTGGAGATCTGTTTTATCATTCGTAAAGAGAGCGGACAAGTTCAATAACGTCCACAATGCTAGAAGAAACGAATTCGGTGAGTTAGAGGAAAGAAGTTGAGGGGATGGATTTCCAAGCTAGTAAAAAGTCTAGGAAGATTTACTTACCAGGCTCCAGCCTCCCCTCCACTACTACTACCCACCCGAATTGCTGTCATGAAACAAATCATGCACTGCCCTTGAGAAACTTTCATTTTTTACTCCCCTAGCTCAAGAACAGTTTATATACCCCCTTCCCTTATATCTACAGCTTGGGAAAGTTTTGATTTTGAATAAAATTCACATTACCTCGTTGTAAGATTAGAAAAACTATTAAATTAGAGACAAAATAGAACTTTTTATGTTTCTGTTGGAGATGAAATGGTCGAACAATAGGGAATATGCATGAACATTTTTTTTCACTTGAATTGAAGCATGTTTACTTGATAAATATCAAAGTAAAATTACTTTTTAAATAACTTTAAAAATAAGCGAGATATGAATGATTGAAATTCCCGATTAGACAAAGAGGGTGATAGCTCTCTTGATATGTTATGTGACGTCATATTACATTTTCACCATTTAAAATACACGTAAAACTCCGTTTCTAGTGTTTTTGCAAGAAAGAGACAGATAATAATCTTTAAAAGCTTATAGCTTCCTTGATATTTGTCGAATTTTAATTTCGTTTTTAAATATTATTACAGTATTAACAGTATTTTCATATTCTGAAAATAAATGTGAAAAAAAAATTTTCATGCATATTCCCTATTGTTTGGCGTATCGATTATTTGATTAGAATTCGAATGAATACTGATTGTGTTTTTTTTTCTCAACATTATAGAGGTGCTGTGCTGATAATGGGCGGTATCACATTACACGTATGGGTCGGAGCACTATTTTATCACCCAGTTGAAGATCACTTAAAACGTGTACTAAAAACAAATTACGATGATGTGTCAAGCATAATCAGTGACACACAGAACGATACAAAAGTACCATTAAACATCGAAAATAATAAACATAACCAAATAATTCATTCGTCCACAATTGACGATTCCTCCGCCAAATTACACGATAAATTATTACATAGTGATAAATCTAGTAGTATATTTGTTCGAAGTGCCTCAAGTGCGGCTGTACAAAATTTCCAAAGTCCTGTATTGGAACGTACCCGTAAAATCAGTATGCCAATGCCAAAAGAGATGAATATCTCACAAATGCATAGCACACCACAATTACATGCTGTACCCGAATCCGTTGTACATAATCACACTAGTTTCGATTATTTATCACAAACGAATCTACCACCATCGCGAGTTTCATCGCGTGTACGTCTACCAATCCGTTCGCCATCAACCAGTTCATTTAATTATGTGAGCACACCATATCACGGTAGTACACTATCCGCAATACATCCGCAACAATTCGCTTCATCGTTAACACTTAAGTCAATAACATTTAGTCCAATATCAAAATGTAAACATCCAGAGAATAATAAAATTGACGAAGAGAATTCAGAAGATTCAAAACAAAAACTTTTTGATATAACCTTATTAAAAGATCCAATTTACCTAATAATCTTAATATCGAATTCAACGAATGCAATTAGTTATACGAACTTTATCATTTTATTACCCGCATATGCAACGTCACTTGGATTTGATAAAACATCTGCTGCGTATTTAATATCCGTTGTATCCGCATTAGATCTTGTTGGTCGTATTGGTGGATCTGCACTATCTGATTTGAATCTAATACCAAAGACATGGTACTTCATTGGCGGCTTACTTGTATCTGGTATTGGATTAGCTATTTTACCGAGTACGAGTTCCTACAGTTCGATATGTATATGTTGTGGTATCTTTGGTTTGGCATCAGGTATTTATGTTGGTATTACTGCTATCATAATGGCGGATATGTTAGGTGAAGATCGTTTGACATCCACATATGGTATTTCGTTGTTTGTTAACGGTATTTTACAATTGATAGGACCACCGTTATGTGGTGTATGGGTTGAATATTCCAAAAACTCCTACAGTAGTTTATTCTTCTCGTTGGGATTGATTTTAATCGCTGGTTCATCCATTTGGAGCTTTGTTCCATTTATTAAACGGAACAAAAAGAAAGAAATCGTTGAGAATGATAGTAAACTAATAAAATAAGGTTTTGATTTTAGTCGTATCTCTTCTTTTTTTTCAAACATTGTTTATACACTGACTGCTAAATAAAATGGGACAACGAGTTCCAATTTTGAAGGTTCTTTGAAAAGAGTTACTAATTGTCCATAAAAGCATTTCATAATTGACGACAGAGTGATGAGCGACCCGGAAATGCCATTAATTTTGAGAATTTTGGAATAGCCAAAGAATATTAGTCTCGATCTTTACTTTCAGAATAATTATTAATTATTTTAGCCCCTTCCATTTTTTTTCAAAGATATCACGTAAAACGTTCACTTAATTCATCAAATGAAGACGATTTTCGTGTTCAAACACAAAAATTCAACGGATTTAACGGATAGTTTCTGAGATATGCCTTCTGTATACGATAAAATCGAAGAAGGTTATTAGGATGTGGAATATTCAAATTAAAACGGGCTTTTGCGTGTAATTAGTACTAACGTATTAAAGCCGTAGCACCCACTACTTCAGACGTTCTCGGGAACAAAGTTTCATAAGTTTAGATCACACCTTAATGCACTTGCCATTTATTCTAGAGGTCAAGACTCACTCAGATTAATTTAGGGATGATCTAAACTTTCGGACTTTTTTTTTTCTCTATAACGGCTGAGTAGTAGAACGTGTTCCAATTTAAATACTCCACACTTATTGCCGTCTCCCTGTAAGTAGAAATCTTCACCAGACAATACATAAACTCAGACTGTGACCCACGAATTCATGTTTATTGAAAAGTGTTCCTAACATTTTCCTAACAATAGATAAAAGTGAAAATCAATTGTTTTGAAAAGTTTTCAATAGAACGTGAGTTCCGTGTGCTTTTTATGTAAGAATTGCACTTGATTAGTAATAAACCCTTCGGCTCCTCCTTCCCCCGCGCCTTTTATATTAAAAATCAATATAGATTTATAATTGATATGAGCTTTTGTCCCATTTTAGCTCGTTCCAATCAGTGTATAATATTTTTAGCATTTGTTATAAACAAAATATATTGTATATATAAATTTTTTAATACTATCATAGATTTATAAAATTCACAACGTTGAATTTGTTCAATTTCTTTTACGTTTTAAGAAAAACAATTTTCATGAATTTTTCTCAGGGTATAATTAAATTTCTAACCACACTTATATAGGAACGCACGTGAAATTCTTGAGGGATGTGTCTGCTCAAATATATTTTTGGTATTTTGTAGATCTATGATACTTTATTTGAAATCTTCCACATAACAAATATAACCACAAACTTATACAACCAAGGGTTTTCGTTAAAATAGTTCAACAAAAATTTAATAGATGGTAGAATTTAGATATAAAACAAAGGTCATACGAATATACCGAGCCGTGATTGTTTCATTCTTAAAGCATTGTCTCGATTCATATGACCTTTTTTCATATTTTAATCGATGCTAGATATGTTTAATGTATAGAGTAATCCGGAAATATTTGACATAACTTTTTTATTAAATGTCAAATATACCAAATTTCCATACCATCAGACTAAAATTTTTGGTATATGACTTGTGTTGTTAGCATTGATTGACATTTTATTGGTTAATGACGTCATACAACATGGCGCGAATTATCTTTTTTTTAAATTTATTATTTTGGGGCAGGATTAACTTTTAAACTTTTTGGTATAAGGTTTGTTTTTACTTCTAGATTATATTACATTTTTAGGGGGTTTCATTTATGGCCGGATAACTCGATTATCAGATTTTTTTCTTGAAAACACAACTGTTTTTCTTATTTTGATGATTTCTATCATCTGTTAAATGTTTGTTCACTATTTTATCGAACACAACATATATATATATATATATATATATATATATATATATATATATATATATATATATATATATATATATATATAAGGTGAAACAAACCAAGCGCATAATAAAATACGCCTCTATTTATGTCTATGATCCTCCCATTTTTTAATAACATCCAATAGAATGGTATACGTACATGTTATACGTATCTGCAGAACTAAGATGGTAGATCAATACTATACCTCGTACGAATATATTCACACATATATCGTCTAATATATGCTATATTATACCCTCTCCATTAAAAATAGTCCACTAAATATGTTATTCATTTCATAGAAAGAAATAGAGGCGTATACCTATTATGCGCCTGGTTCGATTCACCCTGTATATATATATCGAACTCTTTTAAAAATTTTTTAAAAAGAGGTACCAACTTTGTGATACTTAATGTCAATAATTATGTAAATGTTTCAGAGTTCTTTAAAAAAAAAAAATTCATGCGATTTTTAAAGAGAAAAAAAAATTTTTCAAATTGCCTAGTCTTTTGGAATCAAATACCGAAAATACTCATTGTGCAAATCACAAAAATCTTCCATAACGGATTGTGGTCGATATTTGTTTTTCTGTTTTGTGATTGGTTAAATGTGTGTTTTCGAGTGGAATTATAGAATTTACGAACAGCTATATTTATATACATATATAGTTAAAAAAATATTTTTATCAATTACAAATTTAACTATTTCTCAATTTATTATTGATAGACAATTTACACTTAATTAATTATATTATGATTATTTATTAAAATTTACAAGTACTCGACTTAACCTTCATTTTTCCAGCCTATGTTTTTACTTGATGTTTCTTTGTTCTGTTTTTCTTTTGTTTGTCATGTTTTTTAAATATTAGTTTGGACGTTTTCCAACACATTCCAAATTTGAACGCCTTTGCGATGGTATGATACGGAAAATGCTAGCTGGTAGACGGACCAAGTCAGTATGCTCTATTTAAGAGAGAATAGCTATCTAATAATTTCCAAATCGATTTCACAAAAATTTCTTGAAATCGATTCTACCTACTATGGCCATCCTTAAAATATATACACGGTTGAATCATCAAGAAACCATTGGTATATCAAAAATGCAACAGCGTATGGTTATAAGTTAAATAATAGAAACATACATTTATTTGTAAAGAGGAAAAGAAACATACATGAATGAATCTTAAAGGGGGAAATTTGGTGCAATGCGACCTATAAGATCTATTGTGCCCCTTCGTTTGATGTCGAACGAGGAGTGATCTGGTCTTATAGCACCTCGTCCAGCCCTGGGTCCTTCATGAAGTACAGGATCTGTCTAGGGATCACGAATCTGGTAGACTTCCAGACATTTTACTATTTTGTGTGTGGGGGCGGCACAGTCTCTTTGGTGTTCCGGAGTTCACTCCATTTCTCCACAAAATCCTCTAACTTCCTAAGATAACCCCTGAGTCTACAATGTCCTGTATGAAACCACGTCAGTAGCCGCAGTATATTTTTGGTCAGGCCAATGTAGGTTTTGTATCTTTTGTGGTTATATTCCCCGAAAAAAGATTCTTGGCTTGCCGGAGACCCGGAAGGTTTCTCCAAATAGTGGTTCTCTTGGTGTATTCTTCCTTTCTGATCTCCTCTCAATAGAAGTAATCACCCAGTCAGCAGTCGGTTACGGTTTCCCCAAATAAATTGGTTCGATTAGAATCCCTGGTTTTGATATCCCAATAGTTTTGAAGATGACACCTGTGTGCGTCTGAACGCCATCTAGAATCCAAATATTTAGTTACGCGGTTCTCTTTTTCGGTTTGTGAAATACCCAGTTTGTTAATGGAAAAAATTGGCCAAGGAAAAAAAGGGAGGTGGACGCTTAAAGTGAGGAGGAAACAAAATGGTCTACTTTGAAGAAAATAAAGTTTAATAATGAAAAATTAAGGTCCGAATATGAAGCTGACACCACTTGACGACGGATCCACCTACAGTAAGTAAATGATGGCTCCTGATTGGGTAACACGCCTAAATGCTAGCGTTAACTGTCTCATACCACCAGTTTTGGAAGCTTTCATGCTCACAGCATCCACATTTGTCATTTTTGCTGTTTATCATAATATTTTCGAGTTATGTTCAAAACGTTCTCGTTATACAAAGTTTTGGATCTTTATGAACTGCGAAAATGAGATATTTAAGCATTATGTGCTCGAAAGCTTCCAAAATAAACGAATCTATATTATTATATGGTCAATCCAAAGATATCTTCCTCGTTTTGTCACGGATACCAGAACTCTCTCTACGCTGGGCAGCTTATTTTTTAGCAAGTTATTGGTTTTGATCATTCGATATCTTCGAATCGACTCATAAATTGGTATTGATTTCTTTTTCGAAGTGTATCTTTTTTTCTTGACTTTATAATAGTTATATACCCCGTTCACGGAGAGAACACACGCTTAAGTTGTGGCATAAAATAAATACGAAGTCGTTCGCTCCATGAATACGGTATAGATTGGATGTGTTTGTGAAATAGTTCAAACTATCCAGATCTCTTTAGAATTCATTTTGAGTTTCGTGTTCGACTAATAATTATACGTCCATTTTAGATCAAACAATTTTTATTAACATCTTTGCATTTATATTTTTTATAATTAATATATATATATATATAGTTTATTTCATATTATATAAATTTATTATATACATTTTTATGGAACATTTCAATTAATTTGAACAAATTAGTGCCATTCAATATTCTTTTCATACCTAGAACAAGTAGATGATTGTCCGCCTTCGATTTCAAAGATTTGTTCAGTAGCGAAGGAAAATTTGACTCCATATTCAATAGAACGGTCGAATATCTCGAATTAATTCGTACCCCCTATACGACATTACCTTCCTATTGAGGTTAATGGTCAAATTTGACAACATTATCGAAAATTGCAACCTTTCTTTTTGTCAAAATAGGTGATAACAAATTGAAATTGGAGACGGGCAAATAAGTCATTCTATTCCTTAATCCGAGTCCTATTCCTTAATAGGACTCCAAAAATGTTATTTCTTTTTCAAAATTATGCAATATTATACCGAATACTTTTCGAAAATGTTTAGAACCAAAGTTTTTAGTATGTTTATAACGAACAACTTTTCTTCGAAACTATTTTCGGAAACCAAATATGTGCCAATTGTAGAGCACTTGATCGTCAATTTTGGTGAACGATGCCATTATTGGGTGTCCCAATTTCTATGTCGACGAGTGTCGTAAATTAATTGAAATGTTTTAGAATTTAGTTTTTAAATAGAAAATTTATTGTAAGTAATTAACAAAAAGTATTATTTTTGTATTACTATTAAAAACACTGACCTCGCATATACATGGAGGTCAGTGATTTAAAAAAACAAGTTTAACCAAAGGCTGTACATATAGAAATCGAAGACATATCAAATTTTAATTGATTTATGTTGCGTTTTATTTACGAAGACATTTTTTGAAGAGTAGTTCGAACATTTTATGAATATCTGTATCAAAATTTTCAATCTTTATAACCAGTGGCGAATTTATGGGGCAGCAAAGTAGGCAGCTGCCTAGGGCAGCAAATTTTGATCGTTTACACTAGGGGTGTATTCGTTTTGGGCGCTTACACGCTTTGCATTTAAGCGCACATTGCTGGCGTTCATATTGACTTATAAACGCTTACTCTACTCTTGAAAATGCTGTTCGTTTTGGCATTATAAGTACGTGTAAGCGTCAGTTGTCATCAATATATTCAATATGGCGGATAAAAACAGTTTAGCTGTTTTTCAAGCAATAGAATGTTTGTTTGAGTGACTTCACAAGCCCCTAAAATCAAAACAAAACACCCCTAAACTGACAATTTGAAATAGTATGTCGAAAATGTAAACTATATTTTATCCCCTTGCTTATCAACTTCCCATAAACGGATTTTTGGAAACGGATTTCAAAATGGAAAATGGTCGAAGGATATTTTCACTGTAGAAAATATTTATAACAAAAATTTTTCATTTTGCATAACAAATAAAATAAATAATAAAAATAACAGATAATATGAAATAGATAAACGGGTATCGCTTATCAGGCTTTGTCAAAAATAAAATTCAAATTTTATTACATATTGCAACCTTTCTATTTCAATCTGATTACACAAATCAAGATACAGAATGTAACCGTAACAGTGAACTACACATTCGTTTTTTCTGGTACATTGCGATTGACTGTATATTGTTTGTTCATCCGAACAAGATTATGAATTGAATTATTAAAATGTTAAAAAAAGGCGTTTTTATTAGTACTTCAAACTAATTTACATATCAAATAAATTTTGATAATCGCTTACGAAAAACGTTCACATTCCTAAAAACATAAATTCTGAAAAACAAGTTTTGAATTCTGGAAAAAAAAAGCAATTTCTATTCTTCATCTTTGTTTGGTCCTCAATTTGAAGTAGGTAAGTGCAACTTTTTATTCATTTGTAAGCAGAGATAAGGAGATTGAGTTTTACTCCTTAGATTAGGTTAGATTCGAATCAGGAGCAAGTATTATAAGGAGCTTTTGTACCGCGACCAATTTGTACTATTTTATCTCGTTTCCTTCAAATGTATTCCAGGAGTCCACGTTAAATATCCCTTGGGGATACCTCATTGATTTTATTTGGTTGGAGATCTGTCCTTCCCAAATGATAGTATCTTTTGAGAGAGTGACTTTCGCTTTCACACATAATGTAAATTCCGGTTTTCCTTAACTGAATAATACTACATATGATTAGTCTGACCTAATTCGGCATTAGCACCATTCTACTACTACTACTCACCATTCTTGTACAGCACAGAGTAAGATTAAAAGGAATTTTGGACATTTGACTCAACTCGGGAATAATTTACAGAATTAATAAGTAGTAAAGCTCAACTGTTTAAGGAATATATCTTAAATTTCGCGATCCACTCGTAAAAGAAGCTATATTAATTCGAAACTCTTAACCTTAATTCACTTCGCCCTCAAAGAAGTATTGCTTTTTCAATAAATAAAGGTCGAACATTGGTCAAATACTAAACTTTTATTGCCAAGAAGTTACTCGCTTTTCGGTCGCTAGACTGAGCTTTAAAAAGTTAAAGCATTCAAGAGTCTTAATAGTAGTACGAGTTTCCCTTCTAACTCATCGCTCTACCTGAAGGAGTCCTGAGTAATAAGAGCTTATGTATATTTTAGGATAGATAGATAAATCTTGGGGTATGAAAAGTATTGTACTTTGACCTTATGACCCATATATTCTAGAGGCGTATTCTCAATTTTAATCTAATTAATTTTCTATTTATTTTTATTTTTGTCAATTGATCTCGACTTTATATCTATTTCTAATTGTCAAAGAGTAAAGTACGACTAGCTAATTTATACTGATGATGACTACATTGTAGTCGAAATACGTATTTATAACACAAAAAACTGATCTAGGTAAAGGGGGCGAATTTGAAATTTTATAATTAGAGTATCCCAATCAAAATGGTATAATTAAAGCACATAAATTTTTCCTCCAAAACTTTTTTGGAAATATTTTTTTTATCAACTAAATTTGTATAATATTGTCCTTTTCAAAAATGAAATTCTGTCGAAATCAGTAGCTGTTATTTGAAATGCATTCAAAATTGATAACGATAGATGTCACTAAAATTTATAAAGTCTCAGTTATAAGATACAAATGTGTTATCAATCTCGAATACTACATTCAAATGATTGCGCATAATACGTTTAATACTTATGAACACTTAAGGATGTACGAGCACTGAAGCTTCAAGAGATTAAGGCTTGATTTTTTGTTTATATGTAATTGAAGTGCATATAAATCAATTATAAAAATTTTTAGGGCGAGTTACGGGGGTCTTGAATTAATTATTTAATGTTAAAGTTCTAGATTTAATGCATTGCTCTTATGGAGAAACCCATATTTTTACACATATTTTGATAATTTTCACTTGGTGAAAATTGGTTGATGGGCCTAGTGTATATTTCAATTTTTGACGTTCGTACGTCATCTGCCATGTTCACGTCTAAGATCGCATACATGTGAATATAGTTACCGAATAATATTAATCGTGATTAAAGCAAGCATTTTATTTCTCCAAAACGTTAAATGCTATATTCACGCATATTAAAAGCGATTAATTAATTTCATATTTTATAATATTCAATATTAAGAAGAAAAAAAAAACATAAAGCACACACATCTTTAAAAAGTTCTAAAAATAACGAAAGTGTCATCGAAATCATTCGAATTATGTACGAATTGCGAAAAAATTGATAATCACGACACCGCAATCGTACATAAACATGAAATATTTCAAACAAAAATCAGAAATTTAATTTAAAAAAAATGTAAATCAATTGTTTTCGAAATAAATAAAAAAACTTAGTAATTTGGATGTTTTGTTTTTGTATCGTATGTGTGATAGAATAATCGTGGCAGGGAGTAATTAACTAATTAATTAATATATGTGGTTGTAACCTCACATCTACTCTGTTCTAAATGGCTTCTCGATTTTGAAAACATTTTCGTGTTTGTTTTATTCCCCGTTTTGTTATTCGATTTGTGTTTGAAGGCAGGCGAGATGGCTGGCTCGTTTGATCATCACGATAAAGATAGGTTTGTATTCGATTTGGGTTTCGATTTCGACGTCAATTACTTATGATTACATTTTGATTAATTAGCTGGTATTTTGGACCAATGTCCCGACAAGATGCAACTGATCTACTGATGAGTGAAAAAGAGGGTGGAGTGTTTTTGGTTCGTGATAGTGCTTCAATTCGTGGTGATTTTGTTTTATGTGTCAGGTGATACTTTATTTTTTTCGATTGTCAAATTTTTTTGTTAAGTGGGATGCAAATAAGTGGCAAATTTCTATGAGATGCCGACAGTGATTAATCAAATTACGATATTCGAGGCAACACTATTTCGTAATACTGTTTTTTTTAATTACAAATCGAAATTCGAAGAAATCGGTTTATTTTTAATGATATTTGATGTTGAAATTTTAATATTTTATGGGTTTCTTTCAAAAATTTATATCCACAGTTTTCCTTGTCTAAGAAACTATATTTATGGGAAAACTGAAACTAAACTATGGATTTTTATTGCCCCGAAAATCGTAATAACCACCAAAATAACTTTATAGAAACCGTCAGCCAAAACAATTTTATGATTTCTAGGATGATAAGTTTTGATTGTTGATTCTGATGTTAGTTTTTCATTTATATAGTATTCTAACACGTGTGTATTATATAGTTAGATCTGTGACAGTACCTGTAGAAGTATCACAGAGTATCAAAAAATATAGTGAATAGTCAGGGTGGCGAGCGATATATTTATATTAGCGAAAATCAGGAAATGTCAGGGAATTTTAGTTTCGGTCTGAAAAAGTGATAAAATTATCTATAAAACCAAAATGTTTCTGTGATTACGAAATTTCGAAAGTGGCCAGGGAATTTTTCCTGTAGTCAATGCAATTTCAAAATATCATTTCTATCGCTATCCTGAAATCTGTCTTTGGATTAAAAACATCTTAGGCCTGTAATTTAGACCTTAAAAAACAGAATTTAATAAGATATAGCTAACCCCTTTTACTATTTTAGACAATATCTCGTAAACCGCTCATCAAATTAGTTAATGAACACGTTATTCATGTTTTTTGAGTCCCATTTACCCATGGTAGTGAATTTTATCCAAATCGAGAACAAAAATAATTTTTCGATTTTATGTAATTTTTTCAAGGTACTCAGAAAAAATCGAAAAGAAACAAAAAATTTTTTAGTTTTCGATTTGAATGAAAATTAGTTTCTAAAGTAAATTAGAACCAAAAAATACAAAAATCCATACGGTTTGACGATTTAACAAATAGTTTCCAAGATATGCACTTTTTACGCGATCTTGAGGCTCCGTTTATACAATTTCAGGCGATATTTCGAAATCCGCTCACCAAATCGTTAAATAAACATGAACATCGTGTTTTTTGGATCCAAATTACCGTATATAGTGAATTTTATCCCGACCGGAGACAAAAATTATTTTTCGATTTTATGCGATTTGTTCAAGGTACACCCTTAAAAAAATCAGGAAAAACACAAAAAATTATTAGTCATTGAATTGAATAAAAATTAGTTTCCAGAGTAAATTGGACCCAAAAAATACAAAAATCCAACCAGTTTGACAATTGAACAGATAGTTTCCGAGATATGCACTCTTTAGACTATCTTGAGGCCCCTTTTATACGGTTTTTTAGGTTTAATTTACTCTATGTAGTTAATTTTCAAGGATTTTATAAGCGATTTTAATGAAAATTAGTTTAAATGCTTAATTGAACCCAAAAAAAAGCATTCGATTTAACGATTAAACCTTTTTTTATGGGTGTGTAGAAGTAAACTAATTATACGCAGTGATAAATAACTTAGTATATACAGAGTATTTTAACAATGAACAAATTTTGAATATGTTACAGAGAGGACAGTAAAGTGAGTCATTATATAATAAATAAAATACAACAATCCGATCAAACAAAGTATCGCATTGGTGATCAGATATTTACGGATTTACCAAATCTATTGGCATTCTATAAATTACATTATCTAGATACAACACCATTAATTCGACCGGCTACACATCGTATTGAAAAAGTTATTGCCAAATTTGATTTCGTAGGAGTGGTAAGAATTGTAACTTTTATTTAGAGTGACCATTTCTTCTTGGACAAATCGATTTCAGATACTCAAGGGTGAAGCTAAACCTTTAAGGATGTATGAGCTCTGAAGCTTCAAAAATATTAAGGCTTGATTTTTTCTTTACATATGCATAAATCAATTATAAAAGTTTCAGGAGAGTGGGGGTACGGGGGTCTGAAATTAATTAATTAATGTTAAAGTTCGAGATTTAATGCATTGCTCTTATGGAGAAACCCATATTTTTACATATATTTTGATAATTTTCACTTGGAATAAAATAAGACGAATAAAAAAAAAACTACGGAATAGAAAATAGAAATATTAATAAAGAGATTGATCCAATAAAATTCCGGTATGACGGGCCCAAAAAAAATATTTTAGAAAACAACTGAGATTTCGGGTAAATTTTATTTCTATCGGCGGTAGGTTAATTACCCGAAATCTCAGGTTTTTTTCTTAAATATCTTTTTTGTTAGGCCCGGTATGACGGGCCTAAATTAAATTTTAATTTTAACTTACGACAAAAAATAATAAACATTATTGTGGATTTTTATGAATGTACTATATAAGATTTTGAAGAATTTTATAAATGGACTATATCTAGTGCTCGTACATCCTTAAAAAAGAAATCTAGTTTGGAACTTTTTTCTATGAACATAATAGTTTTGCCACAATTTCAGTCCAATCATTACAACCAATTTTGGGGAAATTCGGGATGAATGGTCATTCAGTATTTAGAATTTGAACAAAATAATTTTCAATGAACTTTTTAGGATTCTGATGATCTGCCGTTCAAAAAAGGTGAAATATTAACAATTATATCCAAAGATGAGGATCAATGGTGGACTGCACAAAATAATTTGGGTCAAATTGGATCAATTCCAGTACCTTATGTTCAAAAAGTAATTCATTTTGTATTTAATTATTGTACCAATCCCCCTGTGCTACCCTATGTAATTCATAATTTTGGTTTATGATAAGTTTTCGTGGATGATATAGCGCTACGGAACTCTACTTTATGTGTAATCCGACACACACTGAACTGATTTTTATTTATCTTAAAAAATTTTTTTTTAGTACGAAGAAAATAATCATTCAAGTATTGAGAATTCACGACCTGGTTCTGGAGGTCCGGCTCCAATGAATCAAGCAGCTCAACAAGTTGAAGCTCAAATTAAACGTAGCCAATTAAATGTAAGCTAAAATGTTTTTAGTATGGGGGCTAAGTAACAAATACAAATGGGTTTTGAGTTTTTGGTTCAATTTTTTTGAAGCCATGTGTACTATAGATAGTAAAAGTTTACAGTTGATTTGTGCCGAATCGATTCGGTTTTCGAAAAAATGTTTTGAATAAAAGTTGCTAGTATTTTTGTAACGAAAAACTTTTATTCTAAACATTTTTTCGAAAACCGAATCGATTCGGCACAAATCAACTGTGAAAATTTTGAAAATAGAACATCACTTTTGCTGTCGATGAACAGCTTCAAATTGTTTAAGAAGTAGTGGCAAGGATGATGGGTTAGCCCCATTTCGGTATCACAATGGACCTCACGGTCTAAGCGTTTCCCATCAAGACAGCCGCTTCAACCTAACCTAATCTTTTGCTTTCGATAGTACTATAGATAAATTTGTGGTAAATATATCGAATCACGACTGCAGTTTAAAACAGCTCTAATTTTTTTATAGCATTTTAAATGTTCAAAAAATGATATCCCATGTAATATTAATGAAGGGAAAGACTTCCTTAGTCGCTGTCCAAATGAATATCGTCGAAGAAATCCTTAATTGCCATAAATAAAGAATGGATACACTCTGTGTGGTTCGGAAACTTTCGGCGATACAAGAACTCTGCTGAGGTGCCGAATTATGAAAAACCCAATGCTCTAGGACTTCGCGGATGAAATTGGTCCAATCACAGACCGTGTCTGCACCCATTTTCATTTCGTTCATGATAAAATCCTGATACAGTGGGTTCAACAGCATATAATAGGCCAGTAATGTACAGCATCTTTTTAGTGCAAAATTACTATTGTGAAGCCACGTTTTGGTTCGCAAAGATTGTTTGAAATGAGACTGTTTTCACAGAGACTAGCAGGATTTTTACATTTGGCACAAAATTACTTCACGTTTCAATTCGCCATGATTTTGTAAAAAAAACAATGCTATCATGGCGATTGTTAAATTTTATAATAGCATCGATAAGCGACAATACACACCCGTCACAATTCATCGTTACGTTCAGTGACTGATTTACCAACAGGCTGAGTAGGCTGCAGCCTAGGGCGGCAAATTTGGGGCCAAAAAATTTGTTTGTCTTGTAGAAATTAAAAAGATTCATATTTATATACCTACCTTAATATTATTAAATCCACACAAACAATTCAACATGTAATTATGGCTCCATCTTGTTGGAACCACAATTCTGGATTGTTCTCTACCTCTAGCCTTAAAAAATTTTCGGCTGGACATCTTGGTGGAAGTTTCGGGGTTTTCCTCAACACTTGCTTGCACCCGAGCAATGTTCACATCATTTCGAACTGCACGAAGTGTTCAACACGCGGTAGATCACAGGCAGCCCCATGAGCGTTAGGTGCATTTGATAGGAACATGAAAGAAATTTCGGTATGATCTGAAAATAAAATTTAACTTTGGTTCTTTGTTCTGAGCTGAGTCTTTCCATTATAAATTTCCCAAGTTTTTCAAAGTTAATAGGGAATATGCATGAAAATTTTTTTTCACATTTATTTTCAGAATATGAAAATACTGTTAATACTGTAATAATATTTAAAAACGAAATTAAAATTCGACAAATATCAAGGAAGCTATAAGCTTTTACAGATTATTATCTGTCTCTTTCTTGCAAAAATACTAAAAACGGAGTTTTACGTGTATTTTAAATGTTGAAAGTGTAATATGACGTCACATAACATATCAAGAGGGCTATCACCCTCTTTGTCTAATCGGGAATTTCAATCATTCATATCTCGCTTATTTTTAAAGTTATTTAAAAAGTAATTTTACCTTGATATTTGTCAAGTAAACATGCTTCAATTCAAGTGAAAAAAAATTTTCATACATATTCCCTATTCTGAAAAAAAAAACGTAAACAAAAAATTTATTCACTAATTAAATCACGTAAGTAAATCACAACGTTATTTATGCGCCACCCTATACTTACCTTCGTACAATGATATTAGTTCTTGTCCCTGTTTGAAAGTCTTCCCCCACCATTTAGAAATATGTTTTAGTGATAACAAGGCGTTAGAAAAAAAATTTAGAGCTGTTTTAGGCTGCAGCCGTGATTCGATATATTTACCAAATTTGTTTTTCAAACACAGGGATTAACATTTGTTTTTTATTTAAATTTTTCAGAGAAAATTGCCGGCTCTGGCCCGTGTGAAACAAGCACGTGTACCAAATGCATACGATAAGACTGCGTTAAAATTAGAAGTTGGTGATATGATCAAAGTCACTAAAATCAATATAAATGGTCAATGGGAGGGCGAATTACGTGGTAAAATAGGTCATTTCCCATTTACGCATGTCGAATTCGTTGAGAATGATGATACTACAAATGAGGACAGTTAGTCTACTCAAAATTTCATTATTTCTCGTAAATTTGAAATTAATTTTTGCCAAATTCTATCATTATCATCTTTAAGTATCATTTGAGATTTTTTTTATTTGTAATTTGTCGCTCTTTATTTTTAATTCATGCGAAAATTTTCGTCGTTAAGAATCATTTTACAAAGTATAATTCATTGAATCATTCAAGAATTTTTAATACAATTATTTATTCCAAAAACTGATGAATCCAAAACATGGTCGTATACCGTTTTCAAACAACCCAAATTTTTTTTCATCGGTGCTTTGTTACAACAAAATTGCAAAAATCTGTTCTTGGAATAAAAATTGTAAGTCTATGTAGTTCGATATTTTCGAACTATAGAGTCTCCGTAATATACGTATAAAGATTCATTCACACTTAATACCGTTTAGTTTTTGTTTTCATAAATTTGTTTACGTATAAATTGAGTATTTCATATCCGTCCGTACATGAAATGTTATTGCCTTATTGGTCACGGATTTGAATTGTAACGGATTCAGTGTGTGCGAATCTTAAATATTCATACAACGATTTTTATCAATTGATTTATTGATTACAATCAGAGAAAATTTCTAGTGGAAGAATATTTAGAGCACTCAGGTGGCTAGGGAGGCTGTCAAAATGGAAGATTGCCAGTGTCAAAACAAAGAATAGTTCAGTAATTGGGATTAAATGAATAATGTTCCCGTGCAAACCATCTACTGTGAGAATTGCTTTTTCTAACAAGCTATCCAATTCAGCGAAATTATCTATGGCCTAACAATTGAAGTTTTCATCCGAAAAAGAAACTATATACATAAAGTAGCGAAAAAAATTGTCCTATTTTTTTTTTTTTACTATATCGCGCTTGTTATTGGGTTTAGAGAAAAATTGTAGGAATATAATTTGTGTTTAAAATTTTGTTCGGTTTCAAATTGATAATAACTATCAAAGCTGTAAGAGCAACCAAGATATTAAAAACCTACTAAACTTTGGTGGTTTGTAAACATCACATAAAATTTAGGCGAAATATTTCGAATATGTAAACTTGCCTTTGTATTATTGGTCTCAAAATCTAGACCTTTTGCATAATAATAATTAGCAAGAGGGGTACCGCAAATGGGTCCCTAGCACCTAGACCAAGGGGTCCTCTGTGCCCTCCTTAAGAACAACCTGTCACCCGAAGGCGAGACGTCTCCGGGTAGGAGGTGCTATTTTAAGCAGATGAAACTATAGGATTCTGTCGAGGCCAGAACCCACACAGAAGGTTCACAACTTCTACACCGGGATTGATGGATCCTGGGGTGAGCTGTAGGATTATGTTGAGACCAGTAGCCGCACAGAAAGCCCACAGCTTCTCCCCCGGGATTGTATGTCTGACACCCTGAAGGTTTCTGCAGATGCAAATGACATGTATAGTGGTTTCATCGTCCTCCATACAGGCCCTACCAGTGGGATCATCAGAGATCCCCAAGTTATGAAGGTGGTAGTTCAATCGACAGTGTCCTGTCAAGAGTCCCAACCATCCTTCTCAACTGTAGACCTTTTACATAGTAAATATATAATCAGTTATAAAAAGTTGTATGGAATATGGCTGACTATGATTTTAACTTTACCGGGTTGTGGAAACCAATGAGTGTTCAGTAAGGTCTGGTCATATTTGATTTAAATCTCTTTTCGGTATATAAATTGTGGGAGTTTTTCTTCATAGAATAATAATTTGCTAGAGTTCCCTAGAAGCCTAGTTAGGGGCGAACCTTTCACTCGATATTATTCTCTCTGGTTTTAAAAAATATACATTTCAAATAAAATCAACTAATTATGAATCAATTATTTTCGACGTTTTTCGTATTCTATTTATACAAAAATTTACAATAAAAGTATTAATTAAATATGTGTAAATAATTTTCATGGAAAATTTTCTTTTTATGTGCAATATATTCAGAATTAATTTACTTTATAAAAAAAAATTTTGCATGTGTCAATAAATGTGGTAAATTTCATAGCAACGATAGCATCGAAAATTCAACGAAATTTTTCTAAATCTCGATCGTTTTCCTAGATTAATTTTACTACATTCTCTACTTTTACTTCTTCAGTAAAAATGATACAAAATTTTACTCGTATTTTCCGAACATTTCCCGTAATCAGAAAAAATTCAGGGCGTTCCATTGCGGTACTTTGATTATGGTTTTAATTTTAAAAAACCCGTTGAGAACACAATAATTTCTAACTGTGATAAGAAGTAAATTCCTGATCCTTCACTCACATCATAAAAATGTAAAGTAAAAATTAATAAAGGTTAAAAAATAATGATGTGGGTGGCCTCTGTTATAGACCGTTGTGTCTCAAAAACGGAGGTTAAACCCCATTATTATTATTATGATAAGAAGTAATAAGGCTTCCTCTACTTCACGCCTCCAGACAACACGATCCTTGGCCGCTATCCTCCTTCAAGTGTACCTCGTCGCCGATCATTTGGTCCTGCCACCTCAGGCGAAGTCTTCCTTTTCTTTGAGTGGCATAGATTTTAGTGATAATTAATTTCTTTGGAATCCTTGTGTTCTCCATTTTTTGAACGTGTCCGTACCCTCTGAGCCTTTGTGATTTTATGAACTGCGTTATATCCTCTCCTTGATTTCCAGGATTTCTCTGTTGGTCCAGATACGCCAGTCATCCGCATTCACTCGAACCGCTCCATATACTTAGAATCTTTTTTCTATATTACACAGTGATAATAGCCCTTAAAAGGAAGCCTAGATCTTCTTTCCGGATTTGATCTCGAAAACGAATCGTTTCTAGATCATATAAATTTTTGTCCATATTCTTAGCGAACTCAAAGTTTGAAACCCTTTATACAAAGTGTTACAGATAAACGATCGAGATTATTGATGGTGTCAGAGTACTCAATTAACCCAATTGACTTCCATATATTCTCTTCTTTTTTTTCAAAATTTGAAATAAAAGCATTTATTGATCCGCATATTTTTAAAGCATGATTTTTATTTTTATTTTCATATACTGTAAAAATTTATTTCAGAAAATTCCTTTAATCGTATACAAAATAGTCGAAAGGCTGTCAATTACCCCCTCAAAAAATGGGTCATTTGTGAAAGGTTAGAAATGTATTAAAACATCCCTTCAAGTAAATCAATAACTAAATTTCGGTTTTTTTCTATCTGAACTTTTGTTTTTATAGAATTTCTAGAAGAAATGCATTTTTCTATCTGCCTTAGCTACCGTCAACCAATTCTCCCCTAATCGGGGTTATAAATTTTACTTCGTAGAGTACAAATTTAAAATATAACTGTTCTTAGCAACTTTTGCTCGAAAACCTAATTGTTTAGAACAAGTTTTCGAAACAAGTTTAGAACAAGTCTTGCTCTATAATTATCTCGCTAGGGGAGGCTTGGCTGCGTAGACAAGGGCAGATAGAAAAACTGTAAGGGATATTTTGACAAATTTCAAATCTTGTAAATAAAATGACCTGTTTTTAGCTTGACAGTTATTGAACTAATATATATATATATATATATACTCGTATATATATAAATATACATTGTACTCTGTTCTGGAAGGATGATTAAAAGAGAGTACACCCTGTATATATAATTTAATTAAGTATGTACAAAATATTAAGTTTAGTCTGTGAGATAAACACCAGATGGCCATAATATACCAACTAAAAAAAAACGTCATAGATTTTTTAAGTTGTTTTATACACCACAAATCATAAAAAATAATCCAACCAAGTTTTTAAAAAACAAAAACAAAGCTTTTATTTTTTACTTACGCGCATATGTTATCTACTCAAATTGTTTTGAATCAATTTTATTGCTCAAATTGTGAACAAAGAAACGTTGCCATATTTCAAAATGGATTATTTTTTATGATTAAACCAATATTAAATTTGGACTAAATCATACGGTTATGTTTAGAGTAGTTTAAATCCTAATCGATTGTTATTTACGTCAATTAATTTTTTGACATTGTAAATCTGAAGTGAGATAGCTATTTCAATTGTTTTATTTCTATAGAACAATGTATATTAAAATTATACACAGAGTGTCTAAAAAGTTGACACAACTTTCGTAGAAATAAAACTTACATTCCTATTGAGCCGTACCCACATTCGCATGGAAATGCTAACTTAGTAGGGCCCAGAATCAAAGCAATATTCTGGTGTCGATCGACATAGAAGTCTTGGAAAAGTCAAGGAATGGGACGCTATTTTTGAACTCTTCGATCTAAGACCTCAAAATATCTTCTGTAATCATAACATCTGGAACTTTTTTAGCATGGAATTTCAATCAGAGTTAATTTTGAAATAAATTTTAGGTCGTTACTCTGAATATTTGAAAGATCGCGTAGATCCATTACTCTAAACAAAACCCTATGAGAAAAGCTACATTTGTCGCTACAATTTGCTTAAAATATGTTGTAAATATATATTATATTAAAAAAAATTTAGTCCATTATTAAAACAAAATGTAACATATTATTAACATACACACATGGATGTCTCTACCAAAACTTAGATAGCTAACGTATGGTTTGTCTAATCAAAATACTAGAGCGATCTAGTTTTAGTATAAACATCTCTGTATACACATAAATATTTGTACCGGATGAATCATGAATTGAAATGAAAGAGGCGAGGTACTCAAATAGCGTCATTTTGTTTGCTATGCTTTATTTATAAAAAAAAAAAAGAGGCCTCAATGTTTGGAATTGTTCAAGAAAATTCAGGGCATCCTATTTTTAATTTGGACAATTCTTAGTTTAGCATATCATTAGAAATTAACAAATTGAAAATTCATATGTGATCATAACGCCTAAGTTTTTTAAACGAAATTTTTTCTTTTCAAGGATCCCAAAAAAAAAAAAATGTCCTTCAAAGCAGCTTTATTGCCATGATGGTTTTTTAAGATACAATTTTTCATATCCATCCCGTTTTAGAATACTTTTTTTAGCGCATTTGCAACAACGGGACAAATATGAGAGTTGTCCTAATTTAGAGAAACTTATTTTGTATCCTCCTAAGGATGTGATGATCAGTGCCGTAACCCACAATTGTATAGTTACGCCACTGGTATTCAAAAATTAATTCAAGTGATTCGCATTTCTTATGAAAACAAGTTAGTGATTTTTATTGAGGTGATCATTATTTTTGAACAATATTTAGAAATATTATTAATCGTTTGTTCGGTCTAATTAATGCGCATGTGTTGCATTTATTCAAAGTGCTATAACAAATATCTACAAACCTCCATATATATATATATATATGGAGGTTTGTAAACTAAAATAAGGCATGTGTTATTTGTTTCTCTTCTTTTCGAAGATTTCTTCAAAATGTCTACAAAAAACAATTTGACACAAACCCAAAAGCTATTTCCGTATTAGAGATCAGATTATATTACGTCTTCCAAAAATTTACACGCAGCCGCAGACTAAATTTAGGGAGTGAAGGGATTCCATAATATTCTAACACGTGTGTATTCTATGGTTAGATCTGTGACACAAATGCCGTATCGGCATTGCAAAGTGTCCGATTAAATATTGATACGATCGCTAAACGGTAGAGTACCGCCACTTAAACATACACAAAAAAGGACTTGGAATTTTTGTTTTTGGACTGCAATGATTTTCTTAAATCAAAGAATATTGTGAATTTATTTTATGGTAAAACAACAAAATATTCCCAATAAATAATAAATACAAATAATCCGATCTCTAACCAAACGTCAAATTTAATTCCAAATAGATGTGCTCGACCGAGAAATGGGAAGTAAGGTTCTCATTTACATGTAATATTGTTATATGCGGCATTTTGAAGGAATCTTAAAAAGGAAGAGGAAACAAATGGTATTGCCAAAAATACAAACATGTCAATGTTTGGATAAATCTGTAAATATTTTAACAAGAATGCAATATGTATAATATTTAAAACAAATTGAAATAATTATGTCAACAATATTCAAATGATTCTGTATTTTATTTGTGACTTTCTTCGTCCATTCATTATTATCCTCTCCAAACTCTATCATTTACAGTAGAACTCCAATGATCCGAATCGCTTAGAGGAAAAAAAAGATCATGGTTAGGTTAGAGTGGCTGTCCTGGGGGTGAGAACACTTGAACCATAGTTGTGATGCCGAAAAAGTGGGTTGGACCATCCTCAACCAATACTCCATAAACCATTTGGAGCTGTATAAGAACAGCAAGAGTGCTTTGACGTCAACGGACATAAGATCGGAGAGGTCACAGAGAAGATGAGACATGGTTTTCTCCTCCTCCCCACTGTGACAGCTCCTGCAATAATCGTGGGTCCAGTCCAGTGTGCCTGCCTCCTAGCCAGTATCATGTAACAGCATGAAAAGCAACCTGAAAAAGTCTGGGAATTATGAGATTCTAGAAAAGTCAACTTTCAATATTCTACGAAACTGTTTCAGCTGACCAAAAATGTACACCATGAATTGGGGAAAACTAAAGAATTTTTGTTTATCCCGAAAAAAGTAATAACCCCCAAGTCCCCATTTAATAAACACTTGTCCTTGCAATATTATCGTTTCTTAGATAATAAGTTTTGTAGATGTATTCTTTCAAATTTATGTGTAAATAATATTCCAACACGTGTGTATTCTATGGATGGATCAGTGACCGAACTGCAGTAAGTGACTCAAAACGAATTTCATGACTCAAAAAGTCATGAAATTTTGGTTTCGATAAGAAATTAATGTTTTGAATTTGATTACTTTTTTCTTCAGAATAATTATTTTTCCCATAGGAAATTTCAAAACATCATCCTGAAATCTGTCATGGATGGATATTTCGCTAAAAAAACTATTTTCAACAAAATTGGAGACACATTTTAAAGGATTTCAAACCTTTGACAAAACAAGTGAAAATAACAACTGAGTTAATTGCCTAAGTACACGGTAAGAGTAATTATAGATGTTGGAGCTGAAATTGTGGCGAAACTAATCAGTTTGTGAAAAAAGGTTCAAACAAAAGTTGTGTATTTAAAAAAAAGGAATATATTTGTCTTTGAACTTTTCGTCTATCTCTTACGGTTTTAAACGAGGAGATTTTCCTCCCTGGCGAAGGGACGTGCTGTTCGATTTCGTTCATTCACAAACTTGATCCCTCTTTTTAACTCTAGAATCTACACACAAAATTTCAGCTCGTTTTTTGTTTTTAAGTTATTGAGTCCATAGAGTAATTGGACCAATTTAACGATTTTATGAACAAATTTTTTTTCTGCAATCAATATTTCCAACCGTTACAAAGTCAGAACTAAACTTAATAAACCTTTGTATATATTATACATACCGAGAATCAAAATAAAATTAATTAGGTATACTCTCTTGATCGTGTAGGATTTCAGACGATTTCGTTAATCGTACGCCAAATCATTCAACGAACATAAATTTTTAGGTCCATTTTACCTTCATCCAAATCAGGAACAAAAAATTCACATTTCAGCGATATTTTCAAGCTACACTAAAAGTTTCAAAGTCCTCTTCCTGAGTACGTACTTGTTATCACACGTTTTCGGATAAAATAAAGCGCCAAAAATATTTTTAGAATATAGCGCGATATTTATTTAGCTAGATTTAATGCGCAAACGTGATATTTAATGTGGGAAGAATCAAATTTATGTTTTTAGTAAAAACACAAAGAGTTAATAATTATATGAATAATAATTTGGAAACAATTGAAATTCATCGTTTACAAACCATTGTAAAAAATTTTCAAACTTTATTTTAATAATTATCCACAATTACATTACATTTGATTCGAGATTTATGGTTAAATATTCGAAAAATACTTAAAAATTCACATAAAATTTATCAAAAAAAAGTTAGTATTGATATCAATTTTCATGTGGAAGTAAATATCGAACTTGGTTTTGTAATATCGTAAAAGTACGATAGATGTCTACTGTAGTATTACAATGTTAAAAAATAGCCTCTAAAACCCTGTCATTTTGTTTTGGGTCTGGATATATTTCATAAATATACTTTTTTTTTATAGAAATTTTAACAAAATTCAGTGATAACAGTGTTTTCGAATTGGATATATATTGAGTGTAAAATAAAAAGTACCATTTTTGAACCCTACTCAAAAAAATTTTATGTGTACACCACTGGTAGGCGACATTCATATACATATAATTATATATATAAAAAAGACATTCCTGTGTTCGTGGGATCTCTGTTTTTTCTGTTTGTTTTCTTAAATGTTTTTTTGGTTTTATATTCATAATGAAATCAGGGTGCAATATACTTATTTCACCCTGTATGAAATTCATCAAATTTAGCTTCCCCCTATAATCTAATTATACAGTACAGATACGAAATTTTCTAACCAATAAAAAACTGAAGTTTTATTTGAAAATTCTTTCAAAACATTCAATTGTTTGAAATTAAATTAAAATTCTTGTCGTATTTGTTTTGTTTTAAGAACAAAATTTTAAATATTAAAAATTTTTTAAATTGACATTATAGTCGAGTGCATTTAACACAATTATTATCATTTTTTCTCGTTCAGTGAATTTTATGGAATCTTAAATACTTGAAATACGAGGAGCGTTTTAAATCGTTTATATCTGTCGAGTTTTCTGTAAAAACTATTATATTTTGAATAAAAATAGAATTTATTGTTGCCTGTCGTTTCTGACAGAACCGATTTTGATACTTTTGAGAATTTTGTATGAACATTCGTTCATACAACGTTTAGACACAATTTGAGTTTGTAGTTTAGCTAGTTTTGAATAAAAATCATATTTATTACAGAAATACGTAGTTGGGAAATTTTAAAACATATCAAAGTTGAATTGTTTCTAATTCGATGAGAGATATCGGGTTGTTGATTCAAATTGGTTAATCAATCTATTTTCATCATTCCCATTCGTAAATTTTTTTGGAAAATGGTTAGACTCGGAAAATTATAAAAATACGAACAACTTTTGTTCGGAAAACTTTAATCGAAAACCAAATGGATTAGATAGGATTCGAATTTAAGAGGTAAATAGGTTTTTACAGTCGATTTGTGTTTTCGAAAAAAAAAAATGTTCCGAACAATATTTGTTAGTATTTTTTTTATGAAGAACACCTTTGTTATTGGAAATTTTCCTTTATCTCTGGGATGAAACTAGTTGAAATAAGGTTTTATTAACCAATTTAAATTTAAAAATCATCCAAACAACATTTTGCATCCAATATATCCCAGACAGCATCCAAGTCAGAAAGACTTCTGCACGAAGTAATTCTTTTAAGAAGCCATTTTTCAAAAAAAAAGCTCTCAAAGAATTCTTATTTATGAAGTCAGAAAAAATAATTTTTCAAAAGTTTTTTTTTAAGAAATAATGTGCTCTTTAAGTGGCACTTTGGACTTCTTAAAGTTTTTATCTGACGTCCAAATCATAAATAAGAACTTTATAGGTATTCATCTAGAGTTCATATTGCTATCTGGGATATTGCAACGTTCCAGAAATAAGTTTCGATGTAACGTATTGAAAATCCCCTTAAAAATTAAATGTTCTTTTTTAAATCTCATAGGATTTTATCCTTGTAATTTAAACAATGAATTGGACAGTTTTTGATGGTAAATGCACTCGACTATAATTGCTACAAAGTTGGTGTACTTGTATAAAGTTGGACCTCTACAGGTGAATATTAGAACTAGATGGCATAAAGATTGGATTGATGCTAATAATTTTTGTTTGCCTAGATGAAACAATAATTGAATATTTATATAATTTTTGATGCAATTTCGGTGATAAAATTAAAATTGAAGCAGTGTGTGCGTGTGTTTTAATAATGCTATAAAAATTCAGTTATCCAATTGTTTTTTTTTCGTGTAATTCCATCATAATAATTTAAAGTGGCAGGCTTCCGTGTGTAGTACGATTTATTGTGGAACGCTGTGTACAAATTGCCGATTACATAGACCGCGTCTTTTTATATTTTCGTGAAATTTCAGCATGTTTTACAATGAATTATTGGTTATTTGATAGAACATTTTATTTTTTTATACAAATAACAATTTTTTAAATCATTTTTTTTATTTTAAATCGTATGTATTTTGATTAATTTTCATGTTTGTATTATGTCGTGAAGTATACCATTTTCAAATAATCAACATTTTTTGTGCTATAACCTAATCATCAAAACTATTTTTTATTAATGTTCATTTCATGTTTCATATTTCGTTACAAATAATTATCGTTCATTTAATACAATCGTTTAATCAAACAAATCGGCGGGTAAATTTCATGTACAAGGTATCTCAAAATTGTGAGTGAACACACCCGGCATCTTTGTTTTAGTGTCGTGTTCATTGAATTTTTATCACGTTCGTCATATAGACCGTGTGTTGTTTTTTTTTCAATTTTTTTTTTTAGTTTTTCTTTTTTTTTTGAAAATTGAAAATCTGGCGGGTAAAATATAAGTACAAGGTATTTCATAAAAAATTTAAGTTTAGTAAACAAATTTCAATCGAAAATGTCAATTTCAAATTTTTTATTTACATATTTCTTAGAATTTTTTTTGGCGTATTTGAAAGCCGTTGAAAAGTAATGATTTTCGACGGGTGATAAGTTTTCAAGACCGATTCTTATAGACCTATTAATCATTTTATTTACATATTTCTTAGACAACTTTTGGCGCATTTGAAAGCCGGCATAAATTATGATTTTCGGAAGTGATCAGTTTTTAAGACCGATTCTTATAGACCTTTTAATCATTTTATTTACATATTTCTTAGACAACTTTTGGCGCATTTGAAAGCCGGCATAAATTATGATTTTCGGAAGTGATCAGTTTTTAAGATCGATTCTTATAGACCTTTTAATCATTTTATTTACATATTTCTTAGACAACTTTTGGCACATTTGAAAGCCGGCATAAATTATGATTTTCGGAAGTGATCAGTTTTTAAGACCGATTGTTGTAGACTTAATCATAAATCGAAATACATTTATCGAAAAAATCAATATTTTGTTTAGTTTTCGAGATTTTGATTGTTGAAATTTTATTAGTTTACCGATCCAACACATTTGCGTAACAATAATTGAAAGTAATGCTCAGATTACCCGAAAATTACAACAATCGTGGAATTTAGCGAATGTATTTGCTACAAAAGTTGTTCAAAGAAGCTTTTTCGAAGTCGTAAATTCTTTTAAAAACTCGAAGCGTCAAATTTTGCTACACTGCGCCAATAGCTCTTTTTTCAACTGTTAAGATATTGCATTTAAATCATAGTTCAAAATTTTGCAACGAAGCTTCAAACGTTATCACATTGGATGTATCATATAAACATTGGCTTTATCCGTAAAACACTATTTTAAATTAAATATCTCGAAAACAGTTAGAAAATAGATGTGAAGAAAATTTGAAATAAAAAAAAATTCGAATCGAAGACCTTTAGGTTCTAATCAAGTGTGTATTGTACTTTTTAAAGTATGGACGAGGAGGAACGGCGTTTTTCAAATATGAGTGCCGACGAATTTGATCGTGAAACCGAAGAACTATTAGATAAAGCGGGTGTTACACATAGTGAAGTTTTAAAGAATATCACACAAGAGGATGAAGAAGTCCTGTTAAATAGTGTGGATGAACCAGGAGCTGATACAGACACAGATAAACAAAGTACACAAGACGTCGAAAAACGAACTAGTGATGGTGGTAGCGCGGATGCGGATGCGGAGGACGATCAAAATAGTCCAGGTATCATAACAAATCTTTTCATTTTGTATCATTTAATATCGGTCTCAGAATTTCATTCTGTGTCTGTCAGTTTAATCATCAATATTTCTACGATCCCAAATATTGGGGCCTGTCTAGCAGATTGTGTATTTACGCGCGTATAAGAAAATTTTTACCTAGTACTTATTCGCGCATATGATCTGCTAAACAGTCTCATTTTATGTTTTAATTGTCTAATGGATTTGAAATTTTGCCAGAATTACAAAGATTCTATATAAGTGTTTTGGAAGGAAAAAGTATCATCCATAGCTCTGCCCTAAGGGTGACGGATTCAAGTAAACCTAGACGAGGTTGATTTTCTTTTTTGCGAACATGCATATTTTATGTTGTAAAATCAAATTTTGGTGACATGTTAAGTATAGTTAGAAACCAGTGCACATGTATTTACTAAAGTACCGCAATGTCCACGATCTAGAACCCTCTCACCTCCATAGTAGCTTCGCTTAAAACCGCAGTCAATATACATATTAGAGTACCACATAGTAATGTCCATAAATGTTGTTGTCTAGTTTCCATGGGAACGATAAGAATGTCTACATATTCTGTTAATAATTTCATTTATACCGGGTGTTCGAAAAAATAGTACAAAAAATAAAATAAGAAAATGATTTATATTCAAAATGTAGTATCGTTGATTACTGATGAGTAGGTCCTATGTTTACTCTACCGAAAAGTTCATTCGCAATGTACACTCCCGCTCATAAAAATTGAACTAGTTGAAACATTCTAAGTGTTATTGTATGTAATATTATGCATATATTTAGTTATATATACGCTTAGAATGTGGCTTACTGATTCAATTTTTATGAACGGTAGTGTATATGTTAGTTTTCGAGATATTTGGAAAAAATAATATTTTCCCCTTTCCAACCTGATCCAACATCCGACGCGATAAACACTGGGACTTAATACTGATCACGAAAATGGCAATGAGCAATATGTGGCAGGATTCATCTTTTTTTTTAAAGAATTTGATCGTGTTATGCAAAGTACCTGGGTGGCCGAGCTTCACTGGCATCTTTAGTGATGTCTACTTTGTCATCTTTAGTGATAGAATATTTGGGCTTGGGATTGTTAGACTCAAAAAACAGATAGTACGTGATTTTCATCAAAATCGTTGGAACCGTTTCCGAGAACGTCAGTACATATATACAAATTTAATAACATATATTGTCATAGTTAGTGCTAATATATCCAATAGTAGAGTAACGCACTCTTTTTGTTAATCACGAATAGTATAAAGTTATAAACACCTGAAAATAAATTTTCCCGAAGATGCGACCATAACAGATCGATTGTAAGATCCAAAAAAACAGCTAGCAAATGATTTACATTAAAATTGTTAGGACCGTTTTTGAGGACGTCAGTATATACAGTGTGTGTTGGACAGCTTTTCCTTTAGTGAATCATTGTTAAATATTATTTATTACTGCCTGGCCGTGTGGTACTGTATCAAGTCAGTCAGTGCACATGTAAATAAAGTCAGTCAGTCATCTCATAGCAGCTATACTGTATGCGTATGGTTGTTTGTTTGTCATTTAAGAGTGGGGATTTTGTGATGCACAATACACATACTAAACAACTAAAGTGTACTCTCATCACATGTGTACTGACTCACTTGATACAGTACCACACGGCCAGGCAGTAATAAATAATATTTAACATTGATTCACTATAGGAAAAGCTGTCCAAAACACACAGTATATACAAATTTAATAACATATATTGTCTTAGTGCTAATATATCCAATAGAAGAGTAACGCAATCTTTTCGTTAATCACGTATTGTATACAGTTAAAAATACCTGAAAATGTATTTTCCCGAAGATGCGACAATAACAGATTGGTTGTTAGATCAAAATAACGGCTAGTACATGATTTTTATCAAAATCGTTAGAACCATTTTCGAGAACGTCAATACATATATACAAATTTAATAAAAGACATCTTAGATAGTGCTATTATATACAAGAGCTGAGTAACGCATTTTTAGTACCTAATTTTTTTCAACAATAATAAATATCAATATGTTTGGGAGCAAACTCCTGCATTATTATAAAATTTCTGAATTTTGTATCTTCCTACACAGGCGATTCACCGAATTCACCAAAGAATGATGAAGCAGAGAAATCGACGCGAGATGAAGCTGAAGATGAAACCCCAGCTGATTCCACAACAAACGAAGAAATAGATAAATTAAAAGATGTTTCAGAAGATGAATCGAATTCATCATCGAAAAATATCGATGAGGCAAAACAGAAATTAATGGATAACGTCGAAGAGAATATTCGTGCATTACAATCGGATGAAATCACAAATTCAAATGAGAATAATGACGATGAAGAGACCACATCCTCCGAATACGTGAACGTGAACTCGAAAACCGATAAATCGAATACAACTGAAGATGCTGCTGCCATGGATGTAGATGTTGATGAAGATCCAATCGGTGGTACAGAAACAGAATCCGTGGATTACAATCCAAATGATAAAGAGGATAAAGAAGATCAATCATCAACAACAAACGATAAGAATGACAACGATAAAGATGCTGAAATTGATAACGAAAAAGATGCTGAACCATCAGAGCATGCGCCGTCTCCAACATCCGATTCACAACAATCGTCCACAACAACAAAAGGTGCCGATGAGGAGCTATGTATTATACCGGATACAGAACGTGTTATTTCACAAGCTGAGAAGGATGCAGCCACTGCGAAAAAATTGGAAGAGGGTAGCAGCGCCGGTGCTGAAAAAAGTAAACGCAACGAGAATGGTGAAACGTCGAATGAACATTCGATGGATAACGAGAGTGCTAAATCAGATACAGAAAAGACTAGTGATGAAGTGACAAACAATAAAGATGACACCGAACGTGTCGATGGTGTATCACCAACCGAATCCACTCCATCTGATGAGAACAATGTCGGTTTAAAAGAACCCATCGAATTGGATGATCGAATCTGTAAATTGGATGAAGAAGTTGAAAAAGTTTGTTGGAAATGTGGTTCTGTAAGTTCTTTTTATTTCTTTATATGTCCAGAATAAAACCATTGTATAACCCCCTTCCTCAAATGTGGGATTCTTCGTTTCAAAAGACATAGAATCCGCAGACTAGAGAACTTAATTTAAAAGAAAAACTGATCTGCCACTCGGGGGTAAAAAGAGGCAGACACATTTCAAGCATTTGTTTTCTATGTAAACAAAGTATATACTAGTTTGCCACACCACAGTATCTGAAACATCCTGTACTAAAATAATTAACATTTAATATGAATAAATAAAAATGGTTTTGATCTGTTTCTTTTTTTTTACAGAAAAAGATGTGTGTATGGAAGTATGTGGATAAAGTGAAAGATAAAGAAAATTACTTATGTTCTGAAACATGCTGTAAACAATATTTAGTGTTGATGGACAAGTCGAGTACAACGGTAACACAACGTGCAGCCAATAAATTAAAAGTGTCTAGAGATAAGAATGCCATACGCGAACCCTTGGTCTATGTTCGTAAATGCCATGAATGTAAAAAGGAAATAGTAAATGAGGAACGTAATTTAAGTTGGGAATGCATGGAATTCTGTAACGACGATTGTTTAGGTAAGTTCTCATTAGAATCCAGAATAGGTGCGGTACGTCAAGTATTTGGCTGTAAATTTGTATTCGACTCCAGGGCGAGTCTAGTTTTAGTAACTTCGATGTGAAAGTGATGGACTTCTACCCCCCATTGGTTTTTTTTATTAGAAAACGCTCCAGTGAAAGGAATACAAGCTTTCGGAGAAAATTAAAGCCGAAATTTGACATGATTATCAACAGAGTTACGAACAAGCAGGAAACCCTTGAACATATGAAAATATCAGGAAACAGACTCGGTCGGAGACAATGACAAGTCCAGGCGATATCTCGTAAACCGCTCACCAATTAGTCAATGTAGTTTAGTATTTCTGTAGTGACTTCCGTCCTAATCCGGGAAAACAAAACATTCGTTCAAACATTCCGATATCTCGTAAATCGCCAAAATTATCTTGTTTTTTTGTGTGTTCAATTTACCTTCTGTTAATTCTATTTTCGAGGGAATTGAGTCGATTTGTTCACCAAATTGAATTATCTAGACTTCATACTTCAGCAAGGTACAAATTTGTATCCAAATCGACTCGAAAGTTCTCGAAAACTATTCATTTGAATGAAATGTTGTCTTAAAAGAGAGGCAGAGCAGATCCGATTGAATCGGATGATTCTGGCGATTTTTGCAACATCGTCATCGTGTACCCGAAATTGATAATAACTTGATTTACTTATGTTCTGTGAGACCGAAAAGAGCACCAACGAACGCGATTCTGGACCAAAGACTTGACTTTCCCCCTAGGATTTGTTTTCTTTCGCTAGTTCATTATCTAGGGTTCTTCAGGTGTAATAAACCTGCCTAGAACTATTCGCTGAATATAACTTAAACTAAATTTGTGTATATTTTAAATTTTCTAGCTAAATATCAGACAACTGTTGGTGGCCACTGTGCAAATTGTAAAGATACAGTCCCATTACCAAGTCTTGGTAAATATTGTGTCCGATTTGGTTACGACATTCGACAATTTTGTAGCAGCAGTTGTTTGGAAGATTTTAAGAAAGGTTTAAAAGTATGTAGCTATTGCCAAAAGGATATATCTGGTGGTGTGGAAGGTTTTTTAGCACCTGTCGGTGATAAAGGACAATTTAAGGATTTTTGTACACAATCGTGTATGGAGAAATACGATACAATGAGTAACAGTCATGGCCAGAGTAAAACTGTGGCTAATTGTGATGTGTGCAGCAACGAGAAACTAATTCGATTGGAAATTGAAGTGGAAGGTGTTGTTCATAAATTGTGTAGTGAACCATGTTTTGTGGCTTTCAAATTCGCCAACAATGTTTCACCAGGTAACCAACCGTACACTCCGTAATCAGTAATCAAATTCATGAATTCGTTCCTAAAATTGTTAGAACTTTTTCGTTACATATCCAATTTCGATTAAATTAATTATTAACTGACGAATATATTAGGACTGCTTTCTAAATTACAGTTAAACCTCTGCACAACATATATATTTCAATTTGTGCAATCCAAATGAGAATTCATTTGATCGTCCTGTCGCTTAATCAAACTTTCCTGTTCAACATATAATTTATACAAGACATGTAATAACTTACGTAAATGTTGAAATATCCTGTATATACTGAGTTATATAGCAGTGTATATGCTGTTTTTATTGTATTTTTATACACGCTTTGTATAGTTTGTTTATTCGTAATATTAAACTCAATTCAATTTTAGGAAAGTGTGGCACAATCTTTGTAGAGCTGTCTACTACTAAATACGCGTAGGTTAAAGAAAATTAAAAGAAATATATTAAATAACAGACAAAGGTTAGGATTCAATTCAGGTCCTGTACTTTCTGAAGGAAACAGGGCAGGACGAGGTGTTCTAAGACGAGACCACTCCTTGTTAGACAACAGGTGGGGTAGTACAATAGATCTAATAGGTCGCAGTGTACCAAATTCCCCCCTTTATCATTCATTCATACATATAAACAGATAGATCGACATTTTTCGTTGTTAATATCAAAATATGCTCGAAATTACACGTCAGAAGACTTTTAACATAATCTACAATAGTTTAACTACTTAATTTAAAAAAAAATTTGTCTTTAGCGTTCATGATAAATGTGTGATTAACCAGATATTATTTTTGAAAAGTCAATTTCTAAGAAACTGGACGACAGATCTCTCTAAAAAAAAATTAATTTTTGTGTATTTATATTGATTAACAACATATTCAAAATTCAACTCGGTTACTTTACTTTGCATTAATACCCGTATAACCTTAAGGTAGTTCCACCAGCACTGTCTTATATAATCAGGACAAAAAATCGGTTTGCTTTTATTATAGAACAAATACATATATATAACACATAAATATATTCACTATTCATACATACAAATTAATGTAATTTTGAAATGAAAAATAATTTTAAACTTTTATATTTCGTAAACAAAACGGTAAAATGCGATTTAAAAAAAAAAATTTATTTAATAAATATTTATCTTTACTCTCCTAGTTTTTTTTTTTAACTCTGTTGAGTATTTTTTTTAATACAACAGATAATAGATGGGCGGACGTGAAGTTTTACATGCTTCTAATGAGAGAGAGAATGATTACTTTGTTATTAATTATCTCGCGTTCTAAACGGTCAAAATTCTGAAACTTCGGAATTTATTAGAAAACATTATTTTTAGCCTGTGACAAAAATAAAATGAGCAAAATCTGTCGAAAAGTGGTTTCATGCTGGAACATCCTTAAGGGATAAAATCGTTTTTTTATGTCATATTTTCAATTTATGAACGAATTCATTTCGTATTTCGTGACGCTCCCCATTATGGAAACCAATCGATCGATAAATAATGAAATGAATTTTTACAGAACAATGCCATATGTGTCAGAAATATTTTGAACAGACAACTTTGGACTATACCATTTATTTCGATGATCAACCCCATCATTTTTGTTGTAAAACATGTCAAAATGTTTATATAATTGCAAACAGGAAAATAGTGCCATGTCAATGGTGTAAAGTATGTATTTGTTAATAATGACCTCCATATATAATGGAGGTTATAGACAATTCAATAATTGATTGGTGTTTTTTGTTGTTGTTCTTATAGGTAAAGAAATATAATTTTGATATGATCAAGAAAGTATGCCTGAATGGATCCAATCTAATGATGTGCTCGATTAATTGTCTGGCATTGTATCAAGTATCAATTAATGCTGTTTCAAATCGAAAGTAAGTCTGCAATAACAGAGAAATGGGTCTGTCTAGCAGATCATAAGTACTTAGTAAGGCTCGTATTCCATGGAGGTCGAATGATCTGCTAGACAGGTTTAATATAATATAAATTTATATTTAGGAGGTCTATATATCATTTTTTAAAGACGTTGTTTATTTGCTACGCTAAAGTCAAATGAGTACTATCTTTAATAAAATTTATTTAGGATTTGAAAAAAGTTGTAAAGTATATCAATAATCTTACAACGATTTATAACCTTTTTTTATTTGTCCGAAATATTTTAAAAGTATTTATTGTCAAATATCAGAAAATGTTAATTAGAAATTGATTTGACTTGATGTGACAGATTTGACAGTTAACTAAATTGTATATTTGTGTGTATTTTTCGAAATTTTCTTTTGACTTAAAATTACTTTAGGAAATGATCTTTATCGAAATTTTCAAGTTTTGATATCATTAGAGTAGCTCAAATCTTGAAAACCGTCAGTTAAATCGTCATATGAATCGTATTTATTTTTCCAAATAATCTTCGAATATGATTTTAATCAAGTCTTCCCATTACCTGAAACATTCTGTAATTAATTATGATTGAAAATTTTAGCTACCAATGTGTAATGAGTTTTCCATCAAATCAATTTAATAAAACTCCAATAACATTATCGACACAAACAACAATCGAAAAGACACCAAACAGATCTGTACAGAGTTCAGCAGGAAGTGCGCATCAAAGTGGGGGCAGTTCTTCAAAACGTTATACAACTCGAACGTCTCGAAATTCATCTACCGGGACTGAAAGTAAGATAAGTAAGTTGAAACGAAAATATCGATTACAATCTGTAGTTTTTTTTTCTTTTAAATTATTATTATGTAAAATACTTCAAAAGATTCCAGCGCCAATGTAAGTTTTAATACTATACAGGATGTTCCGAAAAACAATCTTAACCCTATGGCTACTAGATACTATAAACCAAATTGAGGTTCCAGAATGTGGAAACTTTTTATTTAAAAGTTTGTCGCTATTTCAGTGAAAAATAGCAATGTAACAATACCCAGGAAATTCTCAAGGGTAAAGTGGATATATCCACAACTGAGCCCACGAGCCACGATATATCTGTCATTCGAACTTTCTGGTTAACAATCTTCTATTTTCTATAATGGGGTTTTACTTCTGTTTCTGAGACATACAGTCTATAGCAGAAGCCACCCACAGCATTTTAATCTATATTAATCTCAATTACTAATGTAATCATACGAGTGGCATGGAATTGTATGCGAACTATGAATTGGTTGAGGCATAAAGATTCCAATCGAGGATAGTCTATGAATGCTTCGAGGAACTGAACGGCCTGCACTGAATAACACAGTGAGACTGATCTGGGTACCGGGCCACTCTGGCTTTCAAGGGGGACGAAGCAGCGGACTCGTTGGCACGAGAGGGGTCGCCTCAAACGCCTCTTTCACCTGAGCCTGTCATTCCCAAAACAAGATGTTCCGTAATTTATCGAATCAAGGTGTGGCTATGACAAGCCCATCTCGATTACTGGGTTTTTGCGCAGGGCATGCGACAGGCAAAGTTGTGCATAAGCTCAGCTAGGCCATTCGACTGCGCTCAATTGAAGCTCAATAGAATACAGTTGAGAAGTGTGGTGGGGCTCTTGACAGGACACTGTCGATTGAACTACCAGGGTGTCAGATCCAACAATCCTGGAAGCAATCCCGGCGGAGAAGTTGTGGGCTCTCTGTGCGGCGTCTGGCCTCAACAGAACCCTATAGCTTCATCTGCTTACAATAGCACCTCTTACCCGGAGAGGTCTCACCTTGGTCTAGGTGCTTAACTAGATTTTTAGATATTAATTTCGTTAGTTACTACTTTCATTAATAAATATGTTAAATTTTCAGAATTACAACAACCACCTCCAAGTACCAGCCCTCAAATGCCCATCATAACAAGTGTACATTCATTGGCGCAGCCGCAAACAAACGGACCATCAACGGTTACCCGATCATCATCCAAATCAACAGGCATACAAACACCCATAGCTCCAGCACAACCATCACCGCCAGTGACACAAGTGACACAAACCACATCAGCATCTGGACAACAATTAAAACCAAAATATGTTCAACAAGTGATTGTGAAACCGCCACCCGTACCGGAATTGCGCAATAAATCGACAATGTGTAAACCAAATATGCATACAAAAGGTGTTTCATTTAAACCACATGTGAGCACGAAAGAGACACAAACCGATGACAGTCTTGCTAAAACAGTGATTGTACCCGTACCCGTTCCAATATACGTTCCATCACCAATGGCATTATTTAGTACACCATTCCCAGTGCCAGTTCCATTCCCATTACCCGTCCCTATACCAATTTTCATTCCAACTACTAGAAATTCAGCACATGGTATTATGAAAGAGATTAAGGTACGTTTCATCAAACATTGACATTTTCTTTGCATTTGTCGAGTTACACGTTCCAATTTGTTGAGTTTGGGGACAGACAAAAATACACGAGTATTTGTTTTACTGATTATTGCAAGTGTACTATCTTATCCGCTTTGGAGCTTGTCTTGTAACTCGACCAGTGTAAACTAGCCTTATCTATCCATATTCAGGCAAACATATCTTCCGTCTAAGATTAGTTTCGCTCGTTGCTGGAGTTTCAAAATGGACTGCCCATCGATCGACTTGAAATTTTGTGTACAGATGAATCTAGATGAAAGTATCCAAACGGGTTTTTGGCGACACCAACAGTAAAAATTGAATGTCCGTATTTCTTTGGGCCCCTAGAGTATCAGTCCTAAGTAGAGTCGCTATCTTGAACAGTTTTATCAAGGTAAGAGTACTATAAAAAGGATTGGTCTAAAAACACACAAATCTAGATTAGGTTGTCCTGGATGGGGTACACTTAGACCTTGAGGTCCATTGAGATACCGAAATGGTGCTAACCCAACTTTGCCACGACTCCTTAAATTATTTGGAGCCTGTCAGATACAACAATAAGACTTTGACGCAAAATTAGGCTCATAGTAAGAACTGGGCAGTGACATAGAAGGTGTGCACCCATATCAGGTGCACATTGAGTCTAGTCGCCAACTCATTTAGAGAGTTTCGGCAATTCAGGGTTGCCCTAAAGGTCAGGTTACACATCTAGATTCGCAGACCCTTTACAATAGTCGCTAAAAATGTTTTTGGTAACAATTCATCTAAAGTGTATTCCATGACGATCGAAGAGTGGTCCTTCGGACCTCCAGCACTGCTAAGTATATGGACTTTTTAATTTTGTATAAATTTCAATCGATTTTGATTTTTTTTTAAATAGAAAATTCAAGTGAAAATTCCAACTGATCCATTTGAAGCTGAATTATTAATGATGGCTGAAATGGTTGCCGGTGATAAGAAGGTTGATAACACAGATTCAGAGAGTGAAGAGGACGATGCAGGTAGGTTTTGGTTATTCGAAAGTTGTCTTCTCAAATTTGATTTAGTCTCATGTTTTCGGATTGGAAAAGTTCTGATTTAAAATGAATATGTCCCATTTAAATGCAGGTATTTTTTGTCTTTTTATTAAGTTGGAGCAACAGTGTGATCAGTCCGGATTGTAACTGGGCGGTAATACGTACTTCCATCTTCTGGCAAAATGTCCTTACTGAGCCAGAATCAGTTATCTAGCCTTCGGCTCAACCAAAATAGAGGAAGCTTAGGTAAAACAAGTAAAGTAGAGCTCTGTCCTGTCATCCGCAAAGAAGACGGATAGGTTCGACAACGGAATACAGGGTTAGAGGAAACGAATCAGGGGATGGATTTCTTAGGGGTCGGTAAAAAGGCCTACTATTACTAAGTGGGAATTTTGTTCAAATCATTTTAGTATCTAGGTACAACTTCCTAGATACTAAAGTAGAACTATAATTATTCTAATTAATTGGGACCGGACCCAATCCGGATAATTAATTGGATAAATTATGAAAAAGGTCATTTCTTTATATAAAAAAAAAAGCGAAATTTGTTTTTACTGAAGATAAACTGATTTTCTCGGCTAAAAGTTTTGCTTTATTGCAAATGATCGGCCCCGAAAGAATATTTCTCAAAGCTCACTGCTGCAAAAAACCTTTTTTTCTCAAAGCGGCCCGGATATTTGGAGTTCCACTAGGGATTTTTGCTAGGGATTAGATAGAAAGTTTTTCGATGAACTTATTGAAAAAGATTTTACGGTACAACTTTCTATCTAAAAATTTGAAGAACATCAATCTGGAAAGTATGAGAAGACGCGGAAGTGTTAATTCAGTTCTTAGGTAAACAAAAATAATAAATGTATGTATATTTGTGGCTAGGTGGCAACGAAGGTGATTTCAGTCCTGAAGCTGTGGATACAAGTAATACATTCGGTGATGACATGTTACAAATGGCATTAAAAATGGCGACAGAATTAGATGAGCCAGCTGTCGATTTAGAGGGTGCACTTACAGCGAACACAATAACGGCTAGTCAATCGCATGATGGGGGTGCTGAGGAGGAGGATGATAATCAACATATGCATCATCATGCAATGATGGCCGAACGTGGTGGTGGTCGAGGACGTAAACGTCAAGGACGATCACCGCGCGCTGGTGGTACAGCTAGTAAACGTGGACGACGTATGAGTGGACATTCAGATATGCCTATGATGCCTCCACCACAAGCAACAGCACCACCTCCACCACCAGAACCTGTTGAGAAACCTGATGCAAATATGTGTTTAAAGGTAAGTAATTTACTCGAGTACCACTTTTGGAACTGATTATGGGACCTGGAGATGTTATTCGTTTACGATTAGAAAATACATTAACATGGAACCTTCTACTTCGCACATTTGGTGTCTATTCTTAATATTTTGTTGAGTACGGACAATAATCGCATTCGTACGGATGACTTCCCATAGATAGATAGATAAATATATCTTGGGATCTAAAAAGTATTGCACTTCGACCTTATGGTCCATTGTGTTCCCCCTTCTACTTCAGTCTGGCGAGATTCGCTTCTCCCATATCTTGACAATAGTCAGGAGCTTGCTTATATTCAGGGTGAGATGCACCGAATATCTTGTATCTGCTGTAACCTGGAGGTTTCGCAATCAAAGAGAATGTGGCTGGATATTTCCCGTATATGATTTGTTTTAATTTAATTGTGTTTCATTTTTGTGTCTTTCAGTATACGTTTGGTGTAAATGCCTGGAAACAATGGGTAACTACAAAGAATGCCGAATTAGAGAAATCCACACTTCCATTAAAACCATTTAAATCAGAAATATTACAATTAACCGCCGATGAATTAAATTACTCGTTATGTTTGTTTGTTAAAGAAGTGAGAAAACCTAATGGATCCGAATACGCACCTGATACAATCTACTATCTCTGTCTAGGTATGTTCTGTTTTATATTTCATACGGTAGTTCGATGGTCCAAAAACCATAGGAGAAAGTTGATCATCAATATTATATTATATTAATTACAGTCAAACCTGTGATAAATGCACATTTTACTTAAGGATGTACAAGCACTGAAGCTTCAAAAACATTAAGGCTTGATTTTATGTTTACATGCGGTATTTTGATGTGCATATAAATCAATTATAAAAGTTACAGGGGGGGGGGGGGAGACGGGGTCTTGAATTAATTATTTACTGGTAAAGTTCGAGTTTTAATGCATTACTCTTATGGAGTAATGCACTTTCTCCATTTAAAATACACGTAAAACTCCGTTTTTAGTATTTTTGCAAGAAAGAGACAGATAATAATCTTTAAAAGCTTATAGCTTCCTTGATATTAGTCGGATTTTAATTTCGTTTTTAAATATTATTACAGTATTAACAGTATTTTCATATTCTGAAAATAAATGTGAAAAAAAATTTTCATGCATATTCCTTATTACCCGAAATCTCAGGTTTTTTTTCTTAAATATCTTTGTTGTTAGACCTGGTATGACGGGTCTAAATTAAATTTTAATTATAACTTACGACAAAAAATAATAAACATTATTGTGGGCATTTATGAATGTACTATATAAGATTTTGAAGAATTTTATAAATGGACTTATACATCAGCGTTCGTACATCCTTAATCCTAAGGATACAGCAGCTTTTTTCCTTGACGGCATTTTGTCCGCATGCATGCTTTCACAGATAGTGCGGTTCGGAATTTGCCGTTCCAATTTTATGTGAACGAACCCTAACTATCCAAGACTCACTTGACAGGGTTAAAATTGGTATCAACTCTCTCTCTTATTTAATGTACGACTAATCTCATCTAATATTTGCTTTTATTTTCGAAGGTATTCAACAGTATCTATTCGAAAATGGTAGAATAGATAATATATTCACGGATGCATTTTATGAAAAATTCACTGAATGTCTGGATGAAGTTGCTAGAAAATTCTCAGTACTATATAACGATTCACGTATGTATTTTTTTTAATTCGAATTGCTGTCGCAATCCGAAGCATTTGTTGTTCGAAAATCGAATAAATCATTTATGAAATTTTGGAAAATTAGAGTGTTACGAATCCATTCGATTTAAAAAGAAAAATGCTTCGAACCAAAGTTGTTAGTAGCGTTATACGGAACAACATTCGTTTGAAATATTTTCTCGACATCTCAAAGAATTCGGCACTGTAAAAATTTGCACAATTTACACCAATTTTAATTCGATTTTCTAAACACAATTTTTAGATTTATTTGGAATCATATTAATTGAATTATTTTTTTTCTAGATTATATTGTCACTCGCGTAGAAGAGGAACATTTATGGGAGAGTAAACAACTTGGAGCACATTCACCACACGTACTTTTAAGTACATTAATGTTCTTTAACACAAAACATTTCAATCTTACAGTATGTATCAGAATCAAATATGTATATTTATTTATTAATTAAGGATGTACGAGCACTAGATATAGTCCATTAATAAAATTCTTCAAAATCTTTTATAGTACATTACAAATCTTATATAAAATTTTCACAATTTTGATTATTCTTGTAGTAAATGTTTTTGACAGATACAACATTTTATTTAATTTTTATACGTAAAATGGAGATTTAACATTTAACATGTATTTACAATACATATTCTTATACTCTATCCATTTATAAAGTTATTCAAAATCTTATATAATACACTCCCGTTCAATAAAATTGAACCGACCTAAACCGAATCAGTCTCTCACAATTTTGGTTATTCTTGTAGTAAATGTTTTTGACAGATACAACATTTTATTTTATTTTATACGTTAAAGAGAGATATAACACTTAACATGTATTTACATTACATATTCTTACTCATTTGTTTTAGACTGTTGATGAACATATGCAGCTATCATTCTCACATATAATGAAACATTGGAAACGGAATCCAAATCAACCGGGTGCATCAAAAGGACCCGGTTCACGTAACGTTTTATTACGATTTTATCCACCACAATCAGCGTTAGGTGATTCAGCTGGTTTGTATACAACAACAAAAATAAGGATATTCGTCAATTGATTTTGTAAAATTTAATATGCTCTTGTAATTTTTGTAGACGCTAATGCACGAAAGAAAAAAGTTTACGAACAACAAGAAAACGAAGAGAATCCATTAAGATGTCCTGTCAAATTGTATGAATTTTACTTATCAAAATGGTGAGTTCACGACGTATTTAATAAATTTTTAATCATACTAATAACGACTTTACATCGGTAGTGTCCTGCCAAAAGTTCAGTAATGATCTTAACGTTTGACCTGCTAAGTGGCTTGATCTGTCTTTACCCTGAATTCGTATTCCAAATCTGGACTAGCGATTGCCCATCCAAGATCTAATGCGTCCTTGAAGTAGGACTCGGGCATTCCTTCACCTCTATTCGGCAACGAACAGTTGTAAAGTATATCAATAATCTTACAACGATTTATAACCTTTTTTTTTTATTTATTCTAAATATTCCAAAAATATTTATTGGAAAATATCAGGAAATGTAAATTAGAAATTGATTTGACTTGATGTGACAGATTTGACAGTAAACTGTGTTGTATATTTGTGTGTGTGTGTATATTATTTTAGTGTGTGTGGTCGCCAATTTTCAAAATATGGTGGCAAAAACAAACCTAACAAAACAGTTTTAATTTTATTAAATAATTAATTCAAACGTTTGTTCAACATCATTTTTTTCATGCAATTATATAAACTGGATATTTCAAAGAATATTTATAAACATTATTTATTATGGTGCCTACTTTAATAATATAGTTATTATAATTTTAAGTACAAACAAATTCTGTTCTCCATAAGACGCTGTGTTCAAAATTTGGAATGATCGTCATGTGTTAAATTTTTGAGGGAGGATAACTACTGAATTGAGCTATTCAATTCACTTAAAAAAATTTTTTTTATCTATTATTAAGCCACATGTATGAACGTCCTTAATGTCCAAGATCTAGCCGCAAATATACCACAACCTAAATAAATTAACACCACTAAAACAAATTGTATTTTGTGTGTTCCAGTCCGGAGAGTGTAAAAACACGAAACGATGTATTCTATCTTCTGCCAGAACGATCATGTGTACCAGATAGTCCTGTATGGTATTCAACAATGGCTTTGGGACGTAACGCATTGGAGAAAATGTTACATCGTGTGAAAATGGTGAAAGAAATCAACGTTGCATTACTTACGAGTTAATTTTCACATCAACAAAAACCCACCACAAACAGATGATGCAGATGATTTTTCCAAAAGAAAAAATCTCTTTTCCACAACAAATTTTCGCTCTTTTTTGTACGCAGTGTGATCGTTTAAGATCCCCCCGCCCCACACAAAACTAAACTATATAATAATAATAATGCGAGTGACATTTTTTCATATATTTTTTCATCGCGTGCGAGAATCACCCACAGAATTTTATTCTCACAACAAAAAAATCTAAATATTTTCTTCATATTAAAAATTGAGTTCTCTATTTTCAAGTGATCGATGATTTTTTTTTCTTCTATCTTTTACAAAACAAAATGTTTTATTTTTATCTCACAAACATGTTTTTTTATATAAAAAAAAACACCCCAAAAAAACAAACAGGAGAAACTAAACAATTGACAATTATGTTGTTTTATGTGGAAAACATTTATTCATTTTTATTTTTTAAAATAGTGTCGTGATTGAATTATAGGATAAAAAAGAAAACTTGTAAATTTATTCAAGAAAAAAATTATGTGAACACAACAATTCTTAGAAATATTTGGTGTCTGTCAAAAAAACAAAACAAAAATTTACTTAAGCAACCAAAAAAGAAAAAAAAAAGAAAAAGTTAAATAAAAGTAATTGATTAATTTCGCAAATTTGTTTCTTTGTACTCATTATTATGTTTCGTTCAGTTCTTTTGTTTTTTGTAAATAGTGTTCGAGAATTCCTTATATTGTTTTTTTTCTTCCACTCATATGGAATATATTTGCCCAGTGATTGGTCTCAAATAAATGACCTTGTCGTGCAAAAAGTCTGTTATACATTTTTATCGAATTTTCTCTACTACTAGGAAATAGTGCCATTGGTGTTGGTGCCACCGTTAGCAAAATTTCTTCAAATGTCCAACGATCATTCTACCTAGTAAGTGCGTAGAGATAATATATACGTAGAGTAGGCAAGCCGAGTAAAAAGTTGTTCCTCAGATAGCGCTACGTCAGCGATGTCTGACCTCTCTTTCTATTGAGACGTTTCCACTTACACGCGCGCCTATCACTTGCCTACTCTATCTATATATATTATCTATCTCTATGAGTAAAGGTCGCAAATTACCATCATTAAAATATATATATATGTTACGGGTAAAGCCCAATATTGGCTAAAGCTAGGTGTAGCCAGCTAAACTTAGTTGTTACCAAAACAGCTGGAAAAAGTTTACCAAAATGATGAATTTCGGGCTTTAGTCGGCATTTGCCAAACACCGCTGGATAAAGTTGAGATTTGTCGATTAGAAAATATGAACAATAACTCATACTTTCCAGCGGTTAATATTATACATCGGTCATACCCCGAGTTGGTCGGGTTTGTGTGTTTTTGGGCCCCGCACTAAAAGGCTTTATATTTGAGATATCGTATCAAAAATTATTGAAATTAAAATTACTACAACTTCAGCTTTATCCAGAGAGATTTGGATAATGCTAAATTTAGACGGATAAAGTCCGAAATTTATCATATTTTATGTTTTACAAAAACGTTGGATACACTTAGCTTTATCCGGCTAAACTTAGCATTATCTAGAATTCGGGCTTTACATATATGTGCGTGTGTGTGTAGTGACTCACTCTAGCGGTCACAGTTTTTCTGATCGTAATAAAATATATTCTGAAGAAATTCGCTAAGTTGGTACAGCTCCTGCATAACCGATTTTTATTTACAATATTATTATTGAGACAATGATTGAGAAAATACGCGAATAATTTTGTTTATCTATGATAACATCGAATTTTCTTTTATTTGAATTGAAATTACTTTAGAAAATGATTTAATGGTCTGTTTATCTATGATAACCTCGAATTTTTCGAGCTTAAAGTTTTTTTGTCAGGTTCTAATTGATTCACGATTCCGGTTAAGGGTTATTAAGTATGGGGGCGTTCAAGTAGTACGTAAGCAAACTTTCTATGATTTTAGACTCTCTCCCCCTTGTATAAGCAAAAATAAGCAAATTGCGAACTTCTCCTTCCTCCAAATGATAAGACGTAAGAATTGTTTCAAAACTTTTAAAGTTAAAAATTAAAAGACTCAAAACAAAAACATATTTAACAGCACACGACACTTTTCTACTACATACTTATTCACAGTTTAGAAATGAATTATATTTAATTAATTATTTTAAAATTTCATAATAAATAAAACAGTCGATAGACAATGTCATAAATAACAATGAACGTTATATTTATTTGTTTCAAGCCTTCCTAATACGCCGGGAATTCCCCGAATTGAACATTGGAATATTTAAAAAAAAAACTATACTTAACACGTGTAGAATAAACTCAATTCTCGGAAAACTCATTTATTTATTTTTAGTAAGAAATATGAAAAGAAATTCGGTATACCATAATAAAATAGTATTATTAATTTAGATTATAAATGTTGTTTTAAAAACAATTTTCATTATTTTTTAATTTCAATATCTTACGTAAGATTTATGATATCTCCCCTCCCCCCAATCGCTTTGTCATCATAAGTAAGAAAAAATTACACCCCCGCCCCCTAAACCTGCTTACGTAATACTTGAACGTCCTCATTTTAATTTCAGTTGAAATTTTATTCGTATAAAGTTCAAAAAGTTTTACAAAGTTTCAACTTGTTTATAATAGAATTTATTTATAAAAATATCCAGGATATTCGGGGGGAAAAAACAAATTTTGTACAGTAATGACCGTCTACGAGATAGGATCGAAAAGCATCCTTGAATGAAAGTTATAGAAATGGAAAAAATTTATATTAAACCAGGACCGGAGTTTTTGCAAGTAATTTTCAGTTTCTAGCTCATATGAACTGACTCGTAATTATTCTTGATTATATTTTTACACAAACAGGGAAAATATAAATTATATAAAATGTGTAAAAATGGAATACATCCAATCACAGAAAAGACAGTAAAACTCGAATAATTCTTCGGACCCGATCCGGATAAATTATGATAAAAGGACCTTTCTTTAAAAAAAAACAACAACTTAATTTGTGTATAATAAAGACAAATGATCGATTTTCTCGATTACAAGTTTTGGTTTTTCGTAAATAATCGCGCCCCTGAAATAAAAACCACTTGGATACGGCTTTTTGGGATAATTGGAGTTCTACTGTAATACGGGAATTTTGTTTGTTGATAATTTCGTTCAAATGGCTTTTAAATCACGTTCACCTTGTTAAGGTATTTCTAACGACATGAGAGTAAAATTAGTTTTGGACAAAATTTTGCTAAGAGGTAGTTTTCAACGATATAAAATTGTAGAAGTATTACCGTCTCTGTCCGCTGCAATAAATGTTGAAATTTGTCAATATTGAACACATCAGGGATAGGGACCCTGACTGTTCGAGGAAACATTTTTGAACATTTTTATTTCGCGTTTTTGCAAACAAAACTGGATAGATAAATAAATTAGGGATGCTTTGAGCCTAAATAAGATGTAAAACGTTGCTTTTACAATACGCTGACCATGTGCTGACTGCTATACCGTGCGCACAGATGTGCAATGTATGACAAGTAACACAGCATTGTCAGATTTACTGTACTAATACAACTATTTAAAAAGTTATCTTTTCTCTCTTTCTAAGATACCTCGCGTTCTCTCTCATGTCGTTAGAAATATCTTAATTCAAAAAATTAAAATAATCATATTCAAAGAGAATCGGATAGTGATGACAATCTCTAATTAGGTTCCTACGTCATCTCATTAGTGAATCGAATCTGTCATATAAATTTCTGTACATACACATCATTTATAGATATTGGCTGTCTTCTATTTCTGCTGTTCTCAGTATCCTTTGCTCGATCCTATCCTCGTTTTTCGCATTTACATAGCAATAAAGGAAAAAATGTTACGCACAGTCCAAACGGCAAAAATTTTTTTTTACATATTAAAACGGTTATTTTCTTTCTTTTTTTTTTTTTTAATAATATATTAAGTTCTATTTTTATAAAATATTTGTAAATATCAATGGAAAAAAAAGAAACTATTATTAAGGATCAATAATACAAATTTGTGTCATTTTTTTGGATTTGTGATACATTTTAAAACTGGATCATTATTCGATCAGTTGTTCGAGCAAACAATTACGATATTGAGATACGATTGCATTCTACAAATGTTTGCAGATATTCAATTTACTTTATAGTAAGGATGGCGACCGGTAGAAAACGGTCCACATTTAATTAATTAGGGGTTGAAACTTTTAGCAAAGATAGTACATATAGTGGCTTCAATACCTTTGGCAGCTCTACGAGAACCGCAAATCTTTTATCGCGCATAACTGTTCATTGTTTTTGGGCAACGAAATTTAACAAAAAATTACCCGCTTTTCATGATTATAGAGTGTGAAGTTCGTTCCCCTTTGATTTCGGAGCTCCACTAAATTTTACCTCACATATACAATGCAATCATATCTCAATATTCGATCGTGAATATATTCGAATAACTGATCGAACATTGCAATTTCTCAAAAATAAGTCCATAAAAAACCATGCAAACTATGGGTAATTATATTTTTCAAATAGTTGATACCCAAATGAATACACAGTTAATTTTTAATTCGCATCATTGTAACAGTAAACCATGGTGTCCAGCCCAACGATCCAAAAATACAAAGTGATCCGCAATATATACATTGAAATTACAGGGTCTCATCGTCACTCGAATCGAATTACAGTGAAACCTTGATATAACAAATCTGAAGGAGAAAATATTCGTTATACCAAGTAGGATTCTTTCTGTAGGATTCTCCTCTACATATTTAATGATTTTTCGTTTCTCTGCGACAGATACGAAACACATTTTTCGTTTCTCAGCCATTGCAACTTTACATTAAGCAATACTAAACATTAATTTATTATGACAATTCTTCTTGTTAGATGGATTAGTAGAATGCATTATGCAGAGGTTAATTATACTTTCTATTTATGTTTTGCAATGATTGAAAAATCGTTATAAAGAGGTTTTTACAAAAGTTATTCGTAATGTAAAAGTATATTTTGCATTAACTCCTCTTACGGAGGAAATCGTTATATTGAGGTTCGTTATACTAAGGTTTCACTGTACTAGGATGTTGTGTCTCAATTTGTGCAATTCATACTTTTCAAAATTGTACAGAATAATCCAAACATGACATATATTACACATGAAATAAACTCAACATTTTTAGCGAATTTCCTGAAAGGAAATAGAGCTATTGGTCCTGTACCGAAGTCAAAATTTCGCAAAAATTTCTTCAAATGTCCATCGATCCTACCTAATAGATGTCAAAAATCACCATCTGTAAAATTTATATATATATTTATATATATATATATATCTATGGACATATATATATATATATATGTCTGTAATCACTCTAGCGGTCACAGTTTTCATTTTATCGGAATGAAATTTGGTATATGAGGCGCTTTTGGTATTCAAAAGGTCAAGTTCGTTAATGGGTAAAATCGGACAAGGGGAAAGGGGGGTTTAAAGGGAGGGGGAAACACAAAATTTGACATATCTCTCTTAATATTTGAAAAATCGAAAAATGTATAAGAAGTAAAGTTGTAGGTACTAAGTTTTAATGTAATTTTGTTTCTTATCATTTTTTCTGTTACACTAATATTTACAGAAATATTGACGGTTTAAGATTGAAAATTAAATTCCTTAATATCTCTGTACACATTAGAGTTTGAACAAGGTAATGAATTGTAGCAAACATGATTTTCTACATTTTTATGCCTTACGCATTTTTTTATTTTCTTCTTTCTTTATGCCCACCTTTCCCTTTGACGTATGTCATTTATTAATAAAAATGTCCTTGCAAATACTAGAATCATATACGACATTTCATTTTGATCAGATTAAAATTGTGACCGCTAGAAAGTGATTTATGTATTCTAAGGAAATTCGCTAAGTTGAAGCAGCTCCTGCGTAACGAATTTTTTTATAATTATTTTGCATTTTCAAAGGTGACATACCTTGGATTCTTCACCCTTGAATGAATGAATACGTTATTTTCATATCAAATCAAATAACATAAATAACAGGTTAAGTACACGTAATCACTTAAATGGCGCTTTTTGTTTTTTTTTTTTAAATTTTGCAGTTCATTGAACGCCACTTATAGTGATTCGTAGTAATATCGATCTATCTAAAATGTCGGTTCTTTTTTCAAATTTTTGGTGGTCAATTTGTGCCGAATCGGAATTTGATTTTCGAATAAAACTTCTGAGTTCGGATTCGATACAAATCATCTGAGCCATTTGCATAAAAAGAACCGTCATTTTGTACAGCTTTTATTATTCAACGGGTTTGTTTTTTTGTTATGAACTGGATGGCCATAACTTGTTTTTTTTTTCTCGAGAATTTAAAGTTAATCATTATCTTATAATTTATCCCATTTAGGGTTCCTGGCCGAATCAGCTGTGCATGATTTGACGACTGTACTCGATTCAATGAGAACCGGGTACAAAGCTTATTTTTTTTACAAATGATTTTAGATAGGTCTGATGGCAACGCTGGACACCTTGAATTCTAATGATTGTAAATGAATTTGTTTCAGTGTCGGCCTTAGGACAGACAGAAGGTATAGGGGACGCTACAAAAACACTTAAGGTCGGCATTGATTTGTTTAGTTTCGTTTCATAACTACTATTGCCTGCTTTAAGAAGAGATTTAACTATGTATTATTTTATAGTCTCCAAACAAACAAAAAAAAAAACAACAAAAGAATTTTAATTAAAACACAGATTAATTAATGATTATGTATATTTAACTGAAAACAAATATATAGTGTAATTATTATTTTATAATCAAAAATATAACAATTCAATTCATAAACACATGCATTCTAAATTACAGTTAAACCTCTTCACTACATACACATGTCATTTAATCCTAACGAAAACTCTTAACTCATTTCATTGCCCTTTCGCATAAGTAAACTTTCCTAGTTTGAAATATACAGCTGGGTTAGGTTAGAGTGGCTATCCTGGGGTGAGATACACTTGGACCATAGGGTCCGTTGTGATACCGAAGAAGTGGGTTGGCCTATCCCCGGCCACTACTCCATGGACCCTTTGAAGCGAGATAAGATCTTCGGAACGTCTACGATTGTACTCCGATCATATCTGTCTTGTAGTACCACAAGTACGTTCCTCCCTCCATCTAAGATTGACCTTTCTTAAGATATCCTCATTCAGGAGCAGCTTTCAGTTCGCAAACGGAACTCCCGAATGCCTATTGATGCTTGTGTCCGACAGCCTTGTGCCATTTCTAGCAAGCTCGTCGGCTTCACAATTTCCTGGAATGTCCCGGTATCCATATCAGGTTTACATTCATTTGTTCCGCCAGCTCATTTAAGGACGTTCGGCAGTCCTGTGCTACCTTTGAGGTTAGGTAGACTGAGCTTAAGGATTTTAGCGCTGCTTGACTATCGGTGAGGATAGTAATGTCGCTGCACATTAAAAATATACAGCTATTGTCTAAAGGATGTATATGATTGTGTGGAAAATTTGTCGGCACCTGTCGGTGATACAGAAAGGTTCAAGGATTTTTATACTATGGGACACAAAAGTAGCGCTCATTTTTCAAAATAGTTGATTTTGTGTTTTATTCTTTTGGTTTTTTCGTAAATGTTTCGAATAAAAATTATTAGTATATTTATAATGAACAACTTTTATTCGAACCCTTTTTTCGAAAACCGAATGAATAAATATTGTCTTGGTAAATATTGTGTCCGATTTGGTTACGACATTCGACAATTTTGTAGCAGCAGTTGTTTGAAAGATTTTAAGAAAGGTTTAAATGTATGCAGCTATTGTCAAAAGGATATATCTGGTGGTGTTGAAGGTTTTTTAGCACCTGTCGGTGATAAAGGACAATTTAAGGATTTTTGTACACAATCGTGTATGGAAAAATACGATACAATGAGTAACAGTCATGGCCAGAATAAAACTGAGGCCAATTGTGATGTGTGCAGCAACGAGAAACTAATTCGATTGGAAATTGAAGTGGAAGGTGTTGTTCATAAATTGTGTAGTGAACCATGTTTTGTGGCTTTCAAATTCGCCAACAATGTTTCACCAGGTAACCAACCGTACACTCCGTCCAATAATAATATAAATTACAGTCAAACCTGTACAAAATATATATTTCATTTAATTGTAACGATAACTCTCTTGATTATCTTTTGAAATTTTATCGTTTTCAAAAATTTAGAACTGCAAATTTAGCAAAGACCATTTTATTTTCAAAATTTCATCCCTTTCAGATGTCACCCTTGTCATCCTCAGATATCATCCCTTTCCTAAAATTGACTTTGGAGTCTAGCAACCATGTATACTTAATGACAATACTCGAAAATGTTTTGCAAATCTACTATGGAAAATGTACATTTGCCTCTCGACTATAATCACTAAAAAAATGTCATTTTTCCTCCACGATGATATAAAAAAAATTAGATAGCAATTTATGAAAATTTACATAAATTTGCATAAAATTAATCATTATAAATACTTTTATCTCTTGAAATTCAATGATTTTAAAACCAAATGGTTCCTTACATCACAATACTTGAAAAACAGTCATGAAAACGTCACATCACCTCTATATACATACCAGAATACCAGCCTCCAATTTCTACAATTTTCCGGATCGTCTCAAGGAAAAACAGCCGTATTCGAGTGATATTTAAAGCGGCGGGCGTTAGGAAACCCCTGTTTTAGGTCTTGATTATTTGTGAAGAAGTAAGATTCTTTGCCGAAAAAATCGATAGTTTGCCATCATTCTTTTTCAGCATTTTTTTTTTTTACGAAATGACCTGTTTCAATCCAATTATCCGAAGATATAATTATTCGGATCCCCCTTCTATTTCAGTCTGACGAGAGCTTCTTCCATGTTTTGGCAATAGCCAGGAACTTGCTTATCACAGGTTTTCCGGAAGGTTCATATATTCGGGGTGAGATGCACCAAATATCTTGTATCTGCTGTAACCGAGAGATTCGCAATAAAAGATGATGTGGCTGGATGTTGCCTCCTCTTCACCGCACATAATGGATCCATTGTAGAGTCCTATTGTTTGCAGATGCTTTCGTAACCTTTCGAAGTTTATCCTGTACTTCCCCGAATTTTTTTCTGCGGTACATTTTCCCTGTTATCACGGTGTTTAACCTTCATACACTCGTTGATCACTAGTTTACATTCTGTCTCTGGAATTCCTAAAATGTGCTCTGGGCCTATGAAAGGTATTCCGACTCCCGTCTTTGCTAAGTTGTCTACTTTTTCGACACGGTATTTACAAGATATTTAAACATTTCATGCATTAACTTTATGAATGGTAAGTTGTTGTAAATTTGTGCCTAATATTTACTGATCATTCTGTAAATGAATACAAGTACTCTCTAGTTGTGTAATGTGTGTGTACATAGAGGTACAAAATACAAATGTCCTGCACCCAGTTTAAAATATATTATTTCTGTCTGATGCACAGTACACGGCAATAGCGTTATCTCGCTTGCGTTTAAAGCATAGAGATTCCGTGCTACAGAACTAAACAAATGAAACAGGCCTTATGTTTACTAACTTAAATGTTTACGAATGTCAAAATAACAGAATTTTGAAATCAATGTAAAAACATGTCTTAAAAACGGTTTGTACAGTCATTTTTCAACATTTCCATTCCTATTTTATAAATTATTAAATAACTTACAGCGTTAACTGATACATTTGCACAACTAATTTTAATAATTCACACCTACCTACTCATTTGATTTAATTCGCAACCTCGTTTTTTTTTTTCATCCAAAAATTTTATTGTTGTCGAAAATTCATGTGTTGTTTTTGTATGGTGTTTTGTAGATTTTCGGTATCAAATGTTTTCCAAGATGTATGATTTACACTCGATTCCATATGAACGTAATTCCAGGGAAAATCGTGGTAAGTTCTTTTTTTTTTTGAAATTTTGTTTGTGTTTATGGAATTTGTGATACACAGGTGTTTGGAAAATGATCGTTTTTTCGCGTATTTGGTAATCTGTTTATCTTTGTGGAAAATACAATTATTAAATAGCTTTGAGATTGAAAATTTTGTATGGTTTTTCATCTCTATGTAGAAGACTACAATGTGTATTTGTTTTTATTTTTGAAATTTAAATCTTCGGCTAAATTTTATCGTCTTTAATTTTGCTAATCATAGTTTTCGAGATATTTGGGAAAACATTTTAACATCTTAAACCCGTAGACTGAATCAAAAATTGATAAAATTAGGGTAATTTGTTATTTAAACACCCAATTTTTTTGGAACTCAAAAAAATCTGTTTAAATTCTTCTGAAAAATTCTTGAGCTCTCGTCAAAGAGGGTAATGGAAAATTCAGAAAATGACAAACCAGGTCGGGTTTCGTTTAATAATGGAACATTCAAAAGGAATAATGGGAAAATTCAAAAGGGAATTTCGACACGAGTCGGATGAAGGCAATATCCTTAAGCTCTCGCCAAACAGGAGAATGGAAAATTCTAAGAGAGCCAGATCGGGTTTCGTTTAAATTTGTATTATTGAGAAATTTTGACACGAGTCGAAAGAAGGCATCTTTATATTCCTGCCAAAAACGGAGTGAATTGAATAGTGAGACTGTTCGAGTTTCATTTTCTGATATCAAAATACACTTTTGTTAATTCTAGTTTGTATATAGAGGTCCTGTGATGATCATAAGAGAAATTTTTGAGATTGAAAAGTAATTTCGATTTAAAATTTCAACCGTCTTAATATTTTCCCTTCTAAATACAAGTTGTTCAGAAAAATACCACAAAAAAGTTAATGTCCTCGGAAAAACTTCGTCTCGAGAGATAGGATTGAAAAGTACTTATCAAAATATGAATAAAGGACCCTATGATCTAGGGTTTGTCCATATTTTTTTGCGAGATACGAGATATCGATGAAAAAAATGAATTTTCGCTCGTTCTTGATTTTGACTGATGCTTACACGTACTTATAATGCCAAAACGAACGACATTTTCAAGAGTAACGTAAGCGTCGAACGGCAATAAATTGCACTTATAAGCGTGAGCGCTGAAAGCGGGTAAGCACCCAAAACGAATACACTCCTAGTGTAATCTACAGAATGTTCAAGTATATATACAGAATGTTCCGAGTATGAATATATATAATGAAAAATTGTTCATTTGTTTTTAGACCGTACAAATACGAAACATGCCAAATGTACATGTTGTCCATACGGCTACCATATCGATCTCGATTTTGTCCGTTATTGCGAATCATTGGAATTGGATGGATCCGTCAGCGAACAAGACAGTGCCGCATTTCGTCGACGTGAACGTCGGCGACAACGGCAATCGATGGAAGTGTTGTTAGGTTTAATTGCAACGCCTGCAAACACACCACAATCGTGTACCGATCACCAACGAACCAACGAATGGATAATCCCCGAAAAGAACCAACAGCAATCGTGCATGGTGGACGAAGCGTTACAGGATGTTGTATCCGATTTTGAGCGTACATTAGCTAGTCACAAAGATCATCGAATCAAATCAACGAACAATGGTCCTAATTTATACAAATCAAATTTTAATTATCCAAAAACATCATCCGCTGCCGCATCACAACAGAATCAAGAATCAACATCCGCCCTACACACAATCCGCGAACAGATGGCATTGAGTTTAGAGCGTATGCGTAATCTCGAAGAACAAGTACAAACCATACCGATTCTACAAGTACAAATATCTGTATTAAAGGAGAAAAATCGTAATTTAATTGCGCAGCTATTAAAGTATGAGAAAAACGATTCATCGTTAATGGTACAATCGTTACATAATAAAACATTACACAATAATAGTTTATCGCGTATACGATCATCGTCATTCAGCGATGTATCGATCAAGAATCTAACACCGAAACGTGATGTTGGCATCACGTGTACAGTGATTACACGCGATATTGGTGTCGGCAGTGCTGCAACCCAACATCAGAAAGCTTTCGATTCGAGTACACAAACCACACAAAAATCATTAACGATTTCGAAAACATCACAAACAACTTCGATACCCCCGGTATCACGTCATACAATTGGTATCCAAGCAATTCAGGATACATCACAATTACATATCGCTGAGAAACGTGATATTGGTGTACAGAGTGTAACAGGTACAAAAATACATGTTGGTATAAATGTGAAACCACAACAGTGTCATGCGCATACATCACCGAAACCATCACCCATTGTACATGATGTGGGAGTGGGTACATCATCGGTTTCGTTAAGTACCGTTTTAAATTCATCGATGACACGCAGTAAATCATTTAACATGGGCGAGAATCAATTGAATCTATCGAAACGTATGCGATCGACTGGTACACAATATACGATCGATAATCGTATAAATCGTACTACACAGACACAAGTACCGCGTGTTCTAAATAAAACAGAAGCATCACAATATGAAGTACCATCCGGTACATTTGTACATCGTAGTTGTCAGAGTGCGCATGTTCATACGGATGTTAAATCATGTGATACACTAGATTTACGTACAACGGTTGATGTTGGAATTGTAGCTGATTTAACAACAGTGACACCAGCAGTGACACCAACGAGTACCATACTTAAGAGATCTGATTCTATGACATCATCATCGGGAGTGTCGCGTATACCGAGACCGCAAACGTTGGTGTCTACACCGCCAGAACAACGTCGATTACAGCGACAAATTACGTATACGAAAATACCAGCTGTTGAAGGAATTGTTAATTCTGAGCCAGATGAACAAAAACAGTAAGTCTTCATTTTTCTATTAAAAGATATCTCTCGACAACCGCAAAAGATACAGAACCAACATTGGTCTGAGCAAAAATAGACTGTGGCTTCTGACGAGGTTTCTTACGAGGCATTGTAGACTAAGGGGACACTTTAGGAAGCCGGGCTTGGGAAATGTGGGCAACTGCAGGTTTTATGGAGAAATGGAGGAAACTCCGGAACACCTCCTTATAGATTGTGACGTCATCATACACAAAATAATAAAATGTCTGGGAGTCTACCAGATACGTTCAGTGGAGCTGCAATCCCTAGACCCAATCCAGATCCTGTACTTCCCAAAAGAAACAGGGCTGGAGAGGTGCTTTAAGACGAGATGACTCCTTATAGGTCGCAGTACTCCAAATTCCTCCCATTATCATTCATACGTGTCTGTAGTCATTTTAGCAGTTACATTTTTAATCCAATAATTCGATAAATTGACGCAGTTCCTACGTAGGTTAGGTTAGGTTGTAGCGGCTGTCCTGGGACACACTTAGACCATAACCGGTCCATTGTGATACCTAGAGTTGTGAGTGGAGGACAAGGAAAATTGGGTGTAGACTAGGAATTGGTAGGGTGTGCGGCTAACAGTCATCTCTGACCGCCCCCCCTTTTTTATAAATAATTGACAAACTGCCGATGTCGGGATTTGAACCCATAACCTCCCAGTCCCAAGTAGAGCGCCGTAACGAATATTTGTTTTTTATTGTTTTGTATTCAATTGAACTTGTTTTTGTTTTTCAGCGATGTGAGTGAACGAATTATTGAAAATTCGATTGAAACTCATGAAACAACGCATGAAGAAAATGATGTGAATAATACAACACCACAAATCTTAACGACTTCGTACTACAATTCGATGGATCTACCAGAAAATAGTTATTTATTAACGGATTCATCTGATTTAAAACCACGTCTAAAGTAAGATCATTTATTTGGACCTATCACAAACTCCTTTTTTGAGATACCAAAGGATGAGGCTCCATTAGGGCAAGTTTTATTTACCCAAAACATGCAACACAAAATGTCTATCTGTCCGTCAATACGAATTTAAAAAAACAGATACAATTTTTGAACCTATTATACAACTTTTTATCCCCAATGTGTATCCACATAAAAAAATATCTAGATACAGTCTTGAAATTGTTTTGTCCTTTTTTTGTAGGGTCCAACCAAGCAAAGAAATGCGTGCCGCTATGAAAGTAGTGAATGATTTCTTATTGAAGAACTCGAATAAGAATGTGAATCACTTGAAGAGTGCTAGAAATATTATCCAACAGGAATGGTTCAAAATATCGAGTACTGTTCATGCGAATCCAATGGATATTGAGGATTATATGGATTGTATAGAGGAAGTATCTAACGAATTATTACATTATGTTGTGAATATGATTGATAATAGTGTAAGTAAACCTTTTTATATTGAACACCCGGTATAAATTTGTATTAAGGGATCTACACACGATCAATATTATTGATCAATAGCTTAGGTTGGATAGGGATTTCCCATGCTGAACAAATGTCAAATGTTCGTATGGGAAAAATCGTGTTCAAATAATAATAATAATTAGAATATAGCTCACAATTGTGCGAGGAAACACCCTTCCCTCCTGATCATGTAGCTTTCTAAAGTTAAAATTTCAAATTTCCTCTTATCGTAGATAAGATTTGGAATCTAGATTTGATTTTCATGCCCATGAATTTGCAAAATCAGACTATGTTACCACCCGTTTGGGGGAAAAATATCCATCTTTGAAGTCGTTAGAGATAGAAGAAAAGTTTAAAGACAAAAAGTTTTGCCTCAGTTGTAACTCAAAAACTAAAATAAACAGTTGATAATAAGAACTCGGTATATATCGGGTATTTAAACAATTAAATCAGTTTTTAAAATTTTTCTGTGTTTTTTTTTTTCGTAGGGTAATACAGCAATGCATTATGCGGTATCGCATGGTAATTTCGATGTTGTATCAATATTGTTAGACTCCAAAGTTTGTATGATCAATTGTCCAAATTCTGCTGGGTACACCGCAATCATGTTACTCTCGTTGGCTGAAGTGCGATCACCAACCCATTCGAATGTGATACGAAAACTATTCCAATTGGCTGATGTGAATATCAAAGCGAAACAGCATGGTCAAACTGCATTAATGTTAGCCGTTTCACATGGTCGCTTAGATATGGCGACCTTATTGTTAGAAGCTGGCGCAGATGTCAACATTCAAGACGAAGATGGTAGTACAGCACTGATGTGTGCGGCGGAACACGGTCACATCGATATTGTACGATTGTTTTTGGCACAACCCGATTGTGATTCCTCCATTCAAGATGTGGATGGCAGCACTGCTTTAAAAATAGCATTGGAAGCGGGCCATCGTGATATTGGTGTGCTGTTGTATGCACACGAGCGTATGACCAGTGGGGCATCACCGTACGCATCGTTACATCGTCAACGTAAAACTGCTGCACGAAGTAAACCGCCATCACCGAAATTACCACGATCCCCAATTGCTACCACACCATCCACACCCAAACATTAAATTTTTTATTACATATTTTTATTTTAAGAGTTTGATCTATTTCCAGTTTTAGAACTAATCCCAAATCTTTCCTATCTATGATAGTTAATTCTAGAACTATAAAGGGAACAAACTCGAATGCATTTATTATACAGTGTGTTCAAAAAGTTATGGAACGATCATCAAAGAAAGATTAATTTTTAGTACCATTAGCATATGTATTTATTTTGGTAAAATTGCAGTTTAACGTCTTTTGCGCCAATTTCAGAGCTAACCAAAAATTGTTACAAAAAAAGGGTATATTTGTGTCTCTGGATCAATAAAACCTGGGAGGGGGGGTTGTGACATTTTCAATTGTTTATTTATAAAAAAGGTAAAAATTGTACAAAAAAGGTGGGTACTATTTCTAGCGAATTTCCTGAAACTGACTTCAAAATTTTGCCAACTAAGTAGATGTCGAAAATCACCATCTGTAAAATTTATATATATATATATATATATATTTATGGACAAATGTATATGTCTGCAATCACTCTAGCAGTCACAGTTTTCATTTGTTCGGAATAAAATTTGGTATATGAAGTACTTATGGTATTTGAAAGATCAAGTTCGTTAATGGGTAAAATCAGACAAGGGGAAAGGGGAGTTTAGAAAGAGGGGGAAACACAAAATTTGGCATATCTCCCTTAATATTTGAAAAATCAAAAAATTTATAAGAAGTAAAGTTGTAGGTACTAAGTTTTACTGTAATTTTGTTTCTTATCATTTTTTCTGTTACACTAATATTTACAGAAATATTTACAATTAAAGATTGAAAGTTAAAATTCTAAATATCTCTGTACACATTAGAGTTTGGAAAAAATGATAAGGTAAGATTTTCTACAACTTTACTCCATATACATTTTTCGATTGTTCTAATATTAAGAGAGATATTTTGTGTTTTCTTCTCTCATTATGCCCCCCTTTCCTCTTGACCTATGGCATTTTATTAATAAAATTGGGCTTGCAAATACCAAAATCATGTCAAATACGATATTTCATTTAGATTTAACAATAATTGTGACCGCTAGAGATTAATTTATATATTCTAAGAAAATTCGCTAAGTTAACGCGGCTCCTGCGTTACGATATTTTTTTTTTATAAATAAACAATTGAAAATGTCACTCTTCCCCTGGTTTTCATTGATCCAGCAGAGGTCCAAATATACTCCTTGTTCGAATCCAAAAATGTGTATCATTTGTTTTGGCACAAGTCGCTAAACTACAATTTTATCTATATTTTTTTTTAAATTTGAATTTTTGGAATGTTCTAAAATTTTTTGAACGCACTATACATACCACAAATAGGGTCCAATTTTTTTTAAAGTTTTTTAATTTTTATCCCGTTACGAGTTTCATTGTGATTGAATCATTTTTTTTATTGTAACATGCATGCTTCTAACCTCACAAAATTAGAATACCCTAAGATTCGAACCTGTGCCTCTCTTAACTTCTAATATCTTTAATCTGATCACAATGGAAGTCGAAAAGTGTTGTCGTTTCATGTCCACATTTAACGATCGATTTCCACGTCGAATTTTATCACGTGGGAGAGTTTTAAGCCTGTTCAGTTTAACAGACGTTCAAATATCTCGGTCAAACAGTTGCATTGAAACGCAATAGAAAATATCCGCAGCATGAGAGTCACACTCTGGAGGAACCTACCGGGTGTCACAGAATATCACAGTGAGTTACCTCATCAAACTGTATCTCAACTTGCACCCAGTCTAAAACGAACGTCAAGTGTGAACATGAACGAACACTTTACAAGTTTATTTGTTTTTAAAATTGTTTATTTTTTATTATTTTTGAAAATGATTTTTTGAACCATATTTTAGAAAGATTTTTAGAAGAAAAATTTTTAAATTTTACATGAATTTTGTACATAGACTTTTTAAAACAAAACACAACACTACTTAAATATTAATTTTTATTTTTTTTTAAGTTGGTACACATGACCATAAAAGTATCATTGTCATTTTTCATAAATTTTACGATTGATTTGTGTCTGATTCATTTGGCTTTCTAAAAAAATGTTTCGAATAAAAGTTGTATACTATATAGTATGCACTAGTACTGGACACAGATGTACTTCCCAAAATATACTCCTTCTCAATACCTTTCACTGTAGTCTGGAATACGGACATGTGGACAAAAGGAGAACCTCTCTATCTCGAGAAAGGAATCGTCTGGTATACAGACAGATCCAAAACTGAAGAAGAGACCGGGGCGGAAATCTACGGTGAAAGTAAGTTTCAACTTGGGGAAATATGCCACAGTCTTTCAAGCAGAAGTTTGCGCCATACTGGCTTGCGCCCGTGAGAACCTACGTAGAGGCTACATAAACCAGAACGTGAAGCCTTGCCTGGAAGTGAGGTCACCTCAGGGGTTAGTCAAGGATTGTCTGGAGGAACTACTGGAACTGGCAAAACGGAATAATGTTAAATTGATCTGGGTGCCGGGTCACAGTGGTTTCGAAGGAAACGAAAGAGCAGATACCTTAGCAAAGAAGGGAGACGGAATACCCTTCATAGGCCCAGAGCCTAGGAATTCCAAGGACTGCATGTATACAGGTGATCAACGAGTGGATAAATTCTAAACACTGTGGTCACTGGGAAAATTTACCGCAGCAAAAGCTCGGGAAAATACTGCTTCGGAATGCAACCAAGAGGCTATATCTCGATACACTGAAACTGAATAGGATGCAACCGGGCATTATCCCTTGCGGAAGCATCTACACCCAATGGGACTCCATACGAGTCCATTGTGTGCAGATTGTGTGGCGAGGAGAAGGAAACATCCAGCCACATTATCTTTAACTGCGAACCTCTGGGTTAAAGCAGATACAAGATATTCGGTGCATCTCACCCCGAATATATGAACCTTCAGGAAGACCTGATAATTAAACAAGGTCTTGGCCATTGCCAACATATGGGAGAAGCGAATCTCGCCAGACTGAAGTAGAAGGGGGAGCACAATGAACCATAAGGTCGAAGTGCAATACTTTTTAGACCCCAAGATATATCTATCTATCTATCTATATACTAGTTCTTTCATACTATGTCTTCGCAACCTTAATGGAAATTGACATAAGTATTGTATTGTGACGTTTAAGTATACACAAATAATAATATGCGGAATAATAAGTTGTCTTCAAAGAAATACGGTCAATGATATGAAAAAATTGACTCATTCATCTATATCATCCGTGGTGTAACCGTAGTACACATACTGGCTATTGAAAGATGCACCTAGTTCAACCTAGATAGGAACTATCGGAATCGTGATATAGCGATCCACTCTGGCTCAAAGATAGTGCCTAGACAAACTTAACAATCTGGGCAAGAATAACAAAGTCCCCATCTACTGGGTTCCCAGGACGACTTTTATTCGAAACATTTTCCCAAAAATCGAATAAATTAGATACATATCAATTAAACAAAATGAGCGCTACTTTTGTGGCCTATAGTACGAATCGATTTAACATAACTCGAATTCTCGATATTCGTACACAATTCGAATTCAATATCATGGTGGAATTTCTATTTGTTTTGAAGAATGGACATAAGTTTAAAAAAAAAAATAAGGGAAAAGCGTTCAATAATTTACGCTTAATGTGAACCGAAATGTTTTGGTATCAACAAATTCTGATTGATTTTTCCTTTTCCAAGAGGGGTTTCCAAGTATGGAAGACGAAAACTACTAGGACTTTATTAAATTAGTTACAATTTATTTATTTTTGTTTTAATAAATTTCTAAGTTGTTGGTTTTAGCACCATGATATTTTTATATTTGGAAAATAATGATTTTTGGGAGGTAACATCTTGCTCTTAAGAGTTAAAGCCACAGTTAAGTGAATTTTGGGAATTTTTCGGAAGGAAAATGGCTCCAGGATCTTAGCACCCCATCCATGGAATTTCTAAAAACCAATTATACCATCTAATAGGTCACTAATTGGTCATAAAAGGTTAGGTATTCCCATTAATTGGTTAGCGATAGAAAATTTTTTATTGATCTTTTAATTTTTTCAAGGTCATACTTAAATCTTAACACCCCATCCATGGAATTTTGAAAAACCGATTATACCATCGAATAGGTCATAAAAGGTCAGCTAGCCCCATTAATTGGTCAGGGATAGAAAATTTCAAGGTCTCTCAAGAAATAGATATAGATTTTTCTCAGGAAATAGGTCTGACCAATTATTTATTTTAACTTACCAATTATCAGTGGATTATTCTCAATCGATTAGTGCCTTTATTTTTTCTCTTTATGGAATATGGGGTGCTAAAATGTTTTCATGACCTTGAAAAATATTTAAAAAATCGATAAAAAGTTTTCTATCACTGACCAATTAATGGGGCTAGCTGACCTTTTATGACCTATTAGATGGTATAATTGGTTTTTCGAAATTCCATGGATGGGGTGCTAAGATCCTGGAGCCAAGGAAAACCAGTGTATCTCGAGTTGGGAGAAACAGGAATTTATTATACAGGTTGTCATCGTCAAGACTGGCCATTAGCACACAAAATTTGTAACACTGTTTAAGGATGTTCGGCAGGTATATCGAAAATGCTACGAAACGAACGAAAATTTAGGAGAATGTTCCTCAGTTAATGCTGAAGCTATTCGAACCTGTATATGTACTGCCATCTATGAGCAACTTTTTAAAACTGATTTGTTATATGTAATTTGTTATATGTAGGCCAACAGCTGATCTAACCTGCCGCATTAGATGTTTCGCATGAAAAATTTGGATCAATCCTAAAATCTCTACGTTACGTATCTCCCAGAGTTTTAAAGTTCTTCACAAGATTTGGTAAAAAATTCGCGGTCGAGCTTAATCTAATCTCAAAAATGAACGTGTTTTTTCTGGAATGGCTTTAGCTCTTAAGGGTAGGCAAGGCAGCTAGAACCCGCAAATTTTTCGGAATTGTTTTTTGATAGAAACATTTTTGAGAAACAATCAAATCGATTTATATAGATATGGAGATGATGATGTTACCCCTTCAAAATTTACGAAATTTCGAGAGTATATTTGAATGTATGAAAATAATTTGTTTGTTTTTATTTTTTCACGAGTTGAAAATGTTTTCGAAAAATGAAGGGTAAAAAAATTTGTATTTTTTAATGGAGGAGAAAAACAATTGTTTATGTTATTCTCAATCTCATGGCGGCAATTTTCAATGGAATTGACATTTTAATTTGTCCCTCGGTTTTGTTGTATCCAGCCGTCTGTCGTACTTGATGTTACCACGTAAAATTGTTACAACTTATTGAACAGGATTGATTCCATTGAAATTTGTTTTTTTTTTTTGAAAAGTCTGAATTTTGATAGGCTAAAAACTGGTATCATTTTCCCAACATTGGAAATATGTCAAATACATCCTTTCTAAAGTTTTCCCAAAAAAAAAAAAAAAGCCAAACTATTTTTGTCACTGTCCTTGCTAGCATTAAGGATCCCATACAATTTGCGTAACAGCGTGTTTGTTCAACATCATTTTATGATGTTTTCGAGGGAAAATGTCTAACACAGACGAATGTTGTGCCACCATTGTTGTTGGATTTTTGTCATGAGCTAACCATTAAGATTCCCATACACAATCAAACAACTTACGCAACAACTGTGTTTGCGCAAATGTTGGTCCATCAACTTTCCAATAGCTTGTAATGGGTGATTCATTTGGAGGTGTTAACCGCAGTTGTCCGTAACTGCGGTTGACATGGTCCATTCTGCAGTTCCAATTTTCGATAACACGTCCGAGCATTTCGAGTGGTATTTGGCAAATAACGCGATTAATGTTGGCTTCCAGTTGCTCAATCGTACGCGGCTTATCCATATAGACTTTGGACTTTACATAGCCCCAAAGAATAAAGTCTAGGGGTGTGATATCACAGGATCTAGGCGACCAACTCACCGGTCCGAAGCGCGAAATTAACTATTCACCAAATTTTTCTCGCAATAAAGCAATGGTTTCACGTGCTGCCATGTGGCAAGTGGCGCCGTCTTGTTGGTACCAAATGTCCTGGAGATCACGGGCTTCAATTTCAGGAAACAAATAGTCCGTTATCATGGCACGATAACGGTCGCCATTGACAGTTACGTTCTGGCCGGCCTTGATGATTTCACCGGCAAAAAAAAAAATTCAAATTTCACCCATAAACCACACTAAACCGTTGTTTTGTCTGGATGTAATGGCAGCTCTTCAGACCAAAAAAGGCCATTTTTGTTTGTTGACATATCCGTTAAGCCAGAAATGTGCCTCATCACTAAACAAAATTTTTGTCGAAAACAGTGGATTTTCTTCAAGCTTTTCAAGAGCCCAAAGACTGAATCGGTAACGGGCTAAGTTTTTCCATGATGAAATGTCAAACTATACTGAACATGATAGGTTAACACGAATCACGCTTCATCTGTCAAAAAATCCATAGACAAAAAAGTACCTCTAAATGAATCACCCATTACAAACCTCATTTCATTTTGTGGCATTCTCGAGAGAAAATGTTTACACAGACGAATATTGTGCCGCGATTATTATTGATTTTTTCGTCCAACACTACAATACACGTTCAAACCGCTTGTTAAGCACGGAGGTGTATGACAACTCAATCCATGACATACCCCATCAAATTGTTTGCACAAACAGGTTGTTGTGCAATCTGCTTGATCGTGTATGTGGGCCTTAACATTCCATGTAAATTTTATTTCGTAGAGCAAAACGGATTCGACAGAAAATCGAATGCAAAGTATGTTTTTAATGTCGAAAATTTTTTTTGAAAAATAATGAAAATCCTTTTAGAATTCGAGTGATAATGAATTTTGGAAGGGAGATCCCTTTCAACAATCAAGATTGTTACGCAAGTTGCTTGATCGTGTATGGGGGGCTTTACATTCCATGTAAATTTTATTTCGTAGAGCAAAACAGAATCGACAGAAAATCGAATGCAAAGTAAAGTTTTTAATGTTGATTTGTATCGAATCCTTTCGATTTTCGAACAAATTTTTCTTAGGAACAATTTCGTAATTTAATATTTTGTTCTGGCTCTTATCATTTTCGAAATAAAATCTATAGTTTCGCTAGTGCTAGCAAGAACAGACAGATGACACCATTTGGTATTTGATTTTTAGATAAATTCCCAAACATGAGCCTTTTGGCCTAACAGATTTTAGACTATAAATTGTTAAGGACTTTTGGAAATTACTTGGATTAACATATCGATCAAATCGTTTGTAATTTACATGAAGTTTTAAAGATTTTATTGTTATTGGAAATTAAAACTCTATCCGCAAAGCGGTTTTACAAAGACGTCTTCATTATTTCATTATATGTTAAATCTAAATTTATATATATATATATATATATATATATATAAATGTTTGTATATAAACATGTAGATGTTGAAACTTGATAATATGGGTAGAAAAAAATCAAAGAATATCGTGGAAAATTTGTTTGTACTTAAATTCAGTACGCTTTACACCTGCATCAACTTATCGAATTTTAAACTGTGGCCGCTTGGATGGTTACAGACACACACACATATGTATATATATACTCTCTAGTGGACACAACAATTTTAGTCCGATCAAAATTAAATTTCGTATCTGATATGCTTTTGATATTCGAAGGGGACCAAGTTTGTTAACGTGTAGAATCAATAAACCGGAAAGGAGAGGCTCTCATTCTAAATCCTTCTTTTCCCTTGTCCGAAATAGCACATTAACGAACATGATCGTTCAAATATACAAAGATTTGAGGAAATTCTTGCGAAATTTTTTTCATCGGTGCTATACCTATTTCCTTGTGGAGGAAATTCATTAAAATTAGACGTAAAATCTATTGTAAACTATCTAAAAATAGGTAAATGGTCACAATACTATTTTGAAAAGTGTAAGGGCAGCGGACCCAACTCAACTCAGCGCATGTGAATTGAATGTTGTGATTTAGGTCTCAAATAAAATGGCCTTATTCTACCCATGTTACCAATATTATATATAATTGACGTGATGAATATAATTATTGTTGATTAATTAAAACCCTACTAATGAATTTAACACAAAAAGCCAACTCTGATATTTGTTTAAATATATATAATTCTTGTAATAACTATTAATTAGACTGAATAAAAAAAATAGCAAAAAAAAACCAATTCAAATTCGTTTTATTTTTCTTTCCTACATAGACAAGATAAAAACCTCCCTCATATTCGTAAATTTTCTCATTCGTTTTGACCGTTTCCGATTTAGACAACAATTTAATGTTTAAAAAAACGGTCGTATTCAAGGCGGAAAAACGATATAAAAAATGTAATTTTTGAGTTTACCAAAATAATCGTTGAGCATCCCTTAAAAAATCCTGAAAAATAATTAGTTTATTTTATTCTAAGCTTTGTTTTTTCATTGTCAAATCGACAAATTTTTTTAAACTTTGTGTCATTTTAAACAAAAAAAAAAGCTCTTGTCATTTTTTCCTAAACTTAACCGTTTCCGAGTTATGTATAAGAAACTTTGTAAACTTGACGTTTTACGTACATTTTCGCGACCAACTCGCAAACGGTCAAGTTTAAAAATCACAAGTGATATTTTTTATCTAAAATGACTCAAATATTCGATCATTCGAGTTGGCAAAAAAAATCGGGACCAGATTTTCATACGACAAAATCTTAATCCTTGTTAAGGGGCAGTCACACACGTTAATATGCATAAAATGACGGAAGGGGAAAATTTATTTTACGAAAGCGAGATTTTTACCTTGTCTAATTCTCTTGTTTTCAGATTCAAAGGTAAGTTCGTTTAAAATTAATTTGCACTGTTTCGGTTAGTCAGAATCGATATCAAAATCCGTTTACATTGGACGGAAATACTGTTTTTACGAATTATAATAACTCTAAGCTAGAAAACAAGGTCAAAATTGGATTCCTTGTTATTAAATTAATCAGAATCGATATCAAAATCATAAGAATCCGTTCACATTTGACATAAATAAAATTGTTTTTATATGACACTTTTATTTTTACTAGCATATAGGCAAAGCACATTACCTTCTACTTTACGATTTTGAAATAAAAATTTATCATATTTGGTACTAGGAGAACATCACTTGATGCCACAAAACGTACGTGCAATGAAGAGTTTCTTTACTTAAAATTTTTCATATTTGTTAATAGGAGACCATAAGTTTGTCGATGACGTCACATAAAATAGTTCAACGGCCATGATGATTTTCAATCAACCAATAGGAAGCTAGTAGAATTATATATATGTCTCTTTTTGTTTAATACAATTATGTATTTATCTCACTCTCTTATTTTATTATTAATTTAAAATATTAAGACCACACCTACAAAAATAAAAAGAGTGAGATAAATACAAAAATGTATTAAACAAAAAGAGACATATATATAAACAATACGGCGGCCATGTTGATTTGCTATTAACCAATAGTAATATAATATATATGTCTCTTTTTGTTCAATACAATTATGTATTTATCTCACTCTTTTTATTTTTTATTTTTGTAGGTGTGGTCTTAATATTTTAAATTATAATAAAATAAGAGAGTGAGATAAATACATAATTGTATTAAACAAAAAGAGACATATATATAATTCTACTAGCTTCCTATTGGTTGATTGAAAATCATCATGGCCGTTGAACTATTTTATGTGACGTCATCGACAAACTTATGGTCTCCTATTAACAAATATGAAAAATTTTAAGTAAAGAAACTCTTCATTGCACGTACGTTTTGTGGCATCAAGTGATGTTCTCCTAGTACCAAATATGATAAATTTTTATTTCAAAATCGTAAAGTAGAAGGTAATGTGCTTTGCCTATATGCTAGTAAAAATAAAAGTGTCATATAAAAACAATTTTATTTATGTCAAATGTGAACGGATTCTTATGATTTTGATATCGATTCTGATTAATTTAATAACAAGGAATCCAATTTTGACCTTGTTTTCTAGCTCAGAGTTATAATTTGACCCAAATTTTTAAAATTCGTACAATATTTTCGGCAATAATGAATTAATGTTTATGTTTTGACATCGATCCCGACTAATTTAAGGATAAGGAATCCAATTTGGATCATATTTTTGTTGTTAGATTTAGATTTGGTAAATACGGTATACTCTAGGTAATTTGGTATATCATATTTTAATTTATTTCAGCCAAATGCGATCTGATTTCATAATTTTGAGTAATTTGGGACCACACTATCCATTTTTGACCCCTGTTCCTCAGATGTTAATAGAAAGTACTTACCTGTTATTCTACTATTTACGCCAGAAATTTTTGATGCTAAAAAAAAGTTTCAAAGTAAACTAGATTGTTTTTATGATATATATATATATTTTACAGATGGTGATTTTCGACATCTCGGTAGGATCAGGATCCATGGACATTTGAAGTCGGTGCGAGACCAATTGCTCTATTTCCTTTCAGGAAGTTCGCTAAAAAGAATATTCAGGTGGTAACTTCTGAAATGAACGCACGGTATACAGGGTGTAACATGAATAAATAAAACAACTTTACATAAATTATACTTTATTAAACAAATTTATATCACATTTCGTATTTTATTTCTAAAATAAATAAACATTTATTCCAACATATAACACCACATTGACGGCTAAATCTAAAACGAAAACAACAAGTAGGGGGTAGTAGAGGGGTATCAAGAGAGGGGGTGAGGAGGTTGTATTGTTACTATCTCTCTCCAATCATATGACAAAATAACAAATGCATCGATTTGCCAGATTAGTACGTAATTCTCACGATAATCATTTAAGAAAAAAAATTCAAATAAATTTCAATATTTTCACTCCATAAACACTATGGAGTTAGTGAAATGATTCATTTCCCTGATTTTCCAGAGTGAGGGTTACTCTGGTAATACATGGGACAAAAATTAAACAAACTCGTAAAAAAAAAAAAATTTTTTTTTGAAAAATAATGAAAATCCTTTTAGAATTCGAATGATAATGAATTTTGGAAGGGAGATTCCTTTCAACAATCCCTTTTTGACAATTAAAAATTTAAAAATTCCTTAATTGTCCAGAAAGTGGATCACAATGTTAAGTAATTTACGAGACAAAAATCAAAGAATCTCGTACGAAACAAAACATATCGAGTTTACGATCAATATTTTAATAATAAATCATATTTTAGGAAATATTTGTGCAAATCAATGAAAATCCTTTTTGAATTGATATAAAAATGAATTTTGAAAGGCATCTCCAATTTGTACAATATTTTTTTTTACAAGTAAATTTTAAAATTTCCCTAATTTTCCAGAATACGGATCACTCTGGTAAGTAATATCTTAAAAACTCCTAAGAAACAAATATAAATATCCAATTTTCGCTCAATATTTTAATAATAAATCATATTTTTGGAAGTATTTGTACAAACCAATGAAAATCCTTTTTGAATTCGAATGAAAATGAATTTTGGAAGGGATCTCCAATTTGCACAATCTTTTTTTACAAGTAAATTTTAAAATTTCCCTAATTTTCCAGAATACGGATCACTCTGGTAAGTAATATCCTAGAAGCTCGTTAGAAATAAATATAAATATCGAATTTTCGCTCAATATTTTAATAATAAATCATATTTTTGGTAATATTTGTGCAAACCAATGAAAATCCTTTTTGAATTCGAATGAAAATAAAATTGTGGAGAGGAGATTCGTAAATGTTTTATAATTAACCGTCCATAAATTTTCTTTATCTAAATTATATGAATAAAACAACAAGGAATTAAGACGTAAAAAAATGAATACTTAAAAATTTTGATCATCATTTGTATAAAAATATCAAATTTTACTATTTGGTGAAGGGATTGTGTGCTTTCTATGACGTCACGATCATTTTTAGTACTAAGGGTCACAAAACTACCGCTCAAAGTTTTTAGTTAATTTGTACACTCCCATTCATAAAAATTGAACCAAGAAGTCACATTCTAAGCGTAATTAAATATATGTTTAGTATAACATACAGAAACACTTAGAATGTTTCCATCTGGATCAGTTTTAATGGACGGGAGTGTACCTTATTCATTGAATTTTTGGAAACATGTTTTAAATAAAAGTTGTTAGCATATTTACAATGAACAACTTTGATTCGAAGCATTTTTTGTCGAATTATGAAAAATGAGGACTACTTTTGTGGCCATTGTTATTCAATATGGGACCTTGTACGTAAAAAAATGCTCGTATTTCATGATAGAAAGCACTCAATCCGTAATTTTTTGGGATTTAAGCTTTGGATGATGGTCCAGGTTGAGATTGATCTGATATTGAACTAGTTTGTGGAAGTTTTGGAAAATCAAATTCAAAATAATTTTCTGGTGGAATAGCGCGTACAACAGGATCATTGTTCTCTCCGTTATCGTCATTATCTTCATCTTCAGACTCTTCGCATATTTCAATTTTCGTTAACATTTCATATTCTTGATCCAAACCAAAATATGAATCGGATATCACCAGAATGTCATAACAATATTCACCTGCAAGACAAATTACAAAAAGAAATTAAAATCTTGTGATCGAGAAATTTCAAGAAACAATAGTGAGGTAGCTCGAAAACATCGAATCTTTCTGAATTAAGGATGTACGAGCACTAGATATAGTCCATTTATAAAATTCTTCAAAATCGTATATAGTACATTCATAAAAGTCCACAATAATGTTTATTATTTTTTGTCGTAAGTGAAAATTAAAATTTAATTTAGGTCCGTCATATCGGGTCTAACAAGAAAGATATTTAAGAAAAAAACCCTGAGATTTCGGGTAATTAAGCTACCGCCGACAGAAATAAAATTTACCCGAAAATCTCAGTTGTTTTCTTAAATATCTTTTTTTTTTAGGCCCGTCATACCGGAATTTTATTGGATCAATCTCTTTATTAATATTTCTATTTTCTATTGCGTAGTTTTTTTATTATTCGTCTTATTTTATTCCAAGTGAAAATTATCAAAATATGTGTAAAAATATAGGTTTCTCCATAAGTTCAAGACACCCGTAACCTCCCCCCCCCCTTTGAAACTTATATAATTGTCCTTAATCTTTTTGAAGCTTCAGCTGGTACATCCTTAAATAGACCAACCAATGCAATTTTGAAATTTTCTTCAAACTTGCCGTTGATTTTGGAATATTCTGTTTCTTGTATGAAAATTTCACAATAGGGAATATGCATGAAAATTTTTTTTCACATTTATTTTCAGAATATGAAAATACTGTTAATACTGTAATAATATTTAAAAACGAAATTAAAATCCGACAAATATCAAGGGAGCTATAAGCTTTTAAAGATTATTATCTGTCTCTTTCTTGCAAAAATACTAAAAACGGAGTTTTACGTGTATTTTAAATGGTGAAAGTGTAATATGACGTCACATAACATGTCAAGAGAGCTATCACCCTCTTTGTCTAATCGGGAATTTCAATCATTCATATCTCGCTTATTTTTAAAGTTATTTAAAAAGTAATTTTACCTTGATATTTGTCAAGTAAACATGCTTCAATTCAAGTGAACAAAAATTTGCATGCTTATTCCCTATTCGACCAATGATCTGACAGAGACAACTGTGCCAAATTAATAACGACGGGAAGGGAGGGAAGTGTTTAAAAATAATAGATGTTAATGGATAATGCTTACCTGGATAATTGGGTGTAGTAAATTTAAGAAATTGGCACGTTGACTTTCCACTAAATATACATCGTTTCGCTGTGACACGTCCAACATTCGAATCTTGTGATCCAAACAAAATCAACCAACTTTCTTGCTTCGTTTTTGGATAGTGTGGCGCATATACTTTTGAATTGTAGCCCTTATAATGCATCAGACGTACCTCAAGGGTATACAAACGATTATTTTTCAATGTCAGTACTTGTGACTTCAAGTCATTCGGATATCCTGTCCATATTTTTGTTGCGTACGCATCCTTGAGTGTCACATGTGCCACAATTAGCGGTACATTTTGTATGTAATCGCAGATATCACGTATATTTGCTCGTGTGAAACCGTCATTATATAATTTAGATTTTGTCGCCATCATATCATCTTTGGTGAGCTTCACAAATTTACAGAACGTGATCGGTTGTCCAGTATGCACTGTTTGTAGACTGTCCACTTGGGAATCGAGTAAACCCGGTATTTGCGCATATGGTGAAGTATCAATCCAATCAGCTTGGACCAGCATTTGTGAGACATGCGCAATTTGTACGCATAACAACATCCAACCGTTAACAGCTGCATAATCTAAAAATGCTTGAAGTATACGACCACTCTGTTCTAAGATTAACTTCAAGTCGATTGAATAATCGGCGCATGGAACGGGCAAACGTGAGAAATGACTTTGTATTAAGAGGAATGTTTTTACGTGAGGTGAATCAAAATCTTCGGTTACATGAATTCGGCATGATCGTGCTAATGTTCTGCAAAAAAAAGAAGGTACTGATGAGTTTTAATGATGATTTTTGGATAAATCTAAAAAATTTTATAAAAATTTGTCTTAGATTAGATTGGTAACATTGCAAAATTCCCCTTCTCTTTTTAGGATCTCCAGATCAGGTCCAGGTTCGTGATGAAACCCAGAATTTTATCTGGATAAGTTGCATCACTTCACTTGGTAAGGGGAAAGCTTCACCTAGGAAGTCCAGTCTTTTCCAAGCGACAACATCATTGCTGCAAGCTAGGTGATTCTCCCAAGACCAGGGAAAGGGCAAACTTAGATATTTTTATACTTAGATCAGCAATAAGATATCTTTATGCTTAGGTCAACTTTGCGACTTTTTTAGGTGATCGCTTGTATACCAACAGAGGGAGAATTTAGGGAATTGAGGGACGGTGTCTCCACACTTTTCGGTCGAGAATAAGAACTTTGAAAGTCACATATAAGTCAATCGGTCTTGAAAAAGGAATTCGCAATGTTTGTTACAAAATTTCAGTACAATAAAGAAAACCGTCAAGGATCGATTTTTCATATAAAGTAGGATTCAACAATGTTTTGTTAGGAAGATTTGGATCTATTCTTTCGCTAAGCAAAGGATTCGGAACCAATTTAATGCAATACTTTTGATCCTACAAGTTTAATGGACATTCACGACAAAAGGATTTTTCGAAACTATTTTCCGGGATGCTGAAGATATTATCTGATCCATTTTGATTTAACTGTTAAATTATTGCACTATTTTCCGAAATAGTCTGTTTTCTGAATTTGTTTAAACCAAATTATTGGTAATCAATAGCGAATTCATCTTAGTAATAAAGTGCTCAGTTCTATTAAGCACACAATATCCATTGTGGGCAGTGGGAATACCCTGAAAATTATCACTTCCAAAATTATTATCCCAAAAAATACTTACGCATTCATTAAGTCTTCGTTGTGGCGGACAGGTACTTCCGAGAATTCATATGTATCACACATTAATTTCACGACATTCACCAGACTCAAATTTGGGTGTAGTTTATCGGTCATGAATTTAACAGTATGGTAATCTAGATAATAATTGGATCCAACTTTGGCACTTGGTGTCGTATGTAGCATAAATCCATCCTAAAATTGGAAAAAACAAATTGAAAAAAAAATCGAGAAAAATGACAGCAGGACGTTTATTTGCTACGCTAAAGTGAAATGAGTACTATCTTTAATAAAATTTATTTAGGATTTGAAAAAAGTTGTAAAGTATATCAATAATCTAACAACGATTTATAACCTTTTTTTATTTGTCCTAAATATTTTAAAAGTATTTATTGTCAAATATCATGAAATGTTAATTAGAAATTGATTTGACTTGATGTGACAGATCTGACAATAAACTATGTTGTATATTTGTGTGTATGTGTATATTCTTTTACTGCGCGCAGTCGCCAGTTTTCAAAAAAACCTAACAAAACAGTTTTAATTTGATGAAATAATTAATTAAAACGTTCGTCAACACCATTTTTTTCATGCAATTATATAAACTGCATATTTCAAAGAATATTTATAAACATTATTTATTATGGTGGCTACTTTAATAATATAGTTATTATAATTTTAAGTACAAACAAAATTCTGTTCTCCATAAGACGCCGCTGTGTTAAAAGTTTGATTTTTAATCGATAATTACTCTTCGAAATGATCGTCAACAGGTGTTAAATTTTTGAGGGAGGATAACTACAGAATTGAGCTATTCAAATCACTAAAAAAAAATTTTTTATCTACTATTAAGCCTGATGCATGTCCTTTATTCAAAGACGCATTTTTTTATTCGAAATCCAGAAAAATCATAAAAGTTGACCAAAAAGTTGATCAAAGCTTAACCACTGGGCAAAGAATGTGACATATTATCAGACTTCGCACTGAAATTGTGTTTAAAATTATTGGTTGTGTGAAAAAATGTTTCATATAAAAGTTGTTTGTTTTTCTAGGATAAACATTTTTTTATATTTGAAGATTTTCTCTATTTCGCATCGATTAAAGGTTTTTAGCATTCCACGCGAAAACGGATTTAGTAGCTGCCATGCGGCACGGATGCTTAAAACAAAAACTTTTTATATCCTATGTCACTCGAGAATAATGTAGCTTTCTATCAGTGAAAGAATTTTTAGAATCGGTCCAGTAGTTTGAGAGATTACCCATAACAAACGGTTTTAATTTTGTAAAGATAGTATAAAGGCTATTAATTAAAAATCAGCCAAGTAGTCGCGCTTGTTAAGGCGTTGTATCGTATACTTGGAACTGGGAGGTTATGGGTTCGAATCCCGACACCGGCAGTTTGTCAATTAAAAAAAAAACTTAATGGGGCGGTTGATTGACAAAACTATCGGCGTATGGACAAAAACAAAGTAACCGTCTATGCTTGTGAAGGTTTTCTGCAGTTTCCCTTCACGAACTCCAGATGAATATCGGTATAGTTCCTATCAAAGTCGGCTGCAGCCGCACACCTACCAATTCCTAGTCTGCATACGAATTTCTGATCCTCCACTCACATCATAAAAATGTAAAAATTAATAAAGGTTGAAAAATAATGATGTGGGTGGCCTCTGTTATAGACCGTCGTGTCTCAAAAACGGAGGTTAAACCTCATTATTATTATTAATTAAAAATAGGACGAATTTGCGAGGAGTTTGTGACAAACGAACGAGTAAACGGTCATGAAAAAATTATAAAGTTTTCGGTTTATCCTCCGAAATGGAAGAAGAACTTACCTGGTCTACAGTACAACAATTAAACTCGACTAAAATATCAATTGTCGAGTTGACTAAATTCGTGATATATTCGAGAATATCGGCATCCTCAGTCGAAACTAAATTATAATACTGTGGATTATTAATCAAACGTCGATACAGATACGTCCAGGTAATGTATTCATGTACAACTTGTTTGGTCGTTATCAATCCAGTCGCAATTTCAGCATAAATATGATTCGGTAACACGTCCAACATATGCGATTCAACCGGAAATGGTTCATACAAGAATTTCTTGTAGAAAGTTTTCTTAATATCCTGTACCAGAACAACAGCGACTCCATTTTGATCGAATTGTGGACGACCAGCTCGTCCCATCATTTGTAGAACATCGGTAATCGGCATATCAATATATCGACGATGTTTTCCATCATAGTATTCGGTCCCCTTGATTACGACTAAATGTGCTGGGAAATTAACACCCCATGCCAAAGTGGCGGTTGCTACTAGCACTTGAATTTTTTGATTTAAGAATAGATGCTCAACAATAACACGATCGCCTTCTAGTAATCCAGCATGATGTACTCCCACTCCGTAAATTAGGGTATGTTTTAACGTTTCATCGGATATGTCGTTTCGCACAATATCGTCGATTTCTTCTTCGGACATATTCAGCCATTGAGTGCTATTTGAGTCCATGCTGACAAAATTGATCAGTTCCATGGCAGTGATACGTGTTTGACGTCGTGACGATACAAAGACTAGAGTTGGACTGGACGGCGCATGTTCACGAATTGCTTGGAACGTGGGTTTATTCATAAGAGCCATTCGTGGACAATAATGTTGACCTGGATACCCGGATATATGTACTTCAAGTGGAACAGGTCGAACTGATGGACGGAAATTAAACAGACCTTCTTCCGAAACACCCAGCCAGGTGGCTAAATCGAATGAATTTGCGATACCAGTTGAGAGTCCCATCATACGTATCGTGCTGCTATGTTTCGATGCGATGTAATTCGTTCGGGATACGATTGCTTCGAGTACAGGACCACGATCTTCACCTAACAAATGTATCTCATCCATAATGAGAAGACCCACAGCTTGTACATATGATCGACTCTCCCAATTACGACTCACAATATCCCATTTTTCTGGTGTCGTTATTATAATTTGTGCTTGATCTAAAGTCCGTTTATCGGGCATCGTATCACCAGTCATTTCTGCTACATTTTTCTTTAGTTTTACACTGAATTTTTTTGTCCAATCATCGACACGCTCTCGTACTAACGCTTTTAAGGGAGCTACATATATCACCTAACAAAAAACAAAAAAAACATGAACATTTTTTCGACTACAGAATTTTTTCGACTATATATTTTTTTTTTTAGATCTATTTGTCGAAAACTAGTTTTTAGTAAGCAGTATTAGTTTTTAGTATCACTTTGTTTGCACTATTTTCCCCGAACATTCTGTATAGTACAGACTACAATAGGGAATATACATGAAAATTTATTTTCAGAATATGAAAATACTGTTAATACTGTAATAATATTTAAAAACGAAATTAAAATCCGACAAATATCAAGGAAGCTATTAGCTTTTAAAGATTATTATCTGTCTCTTTCTTGCAAAAATACTAAAAACGGAGTTTTACGTGTATTTTAAATGGTGAAAGTGTAATATGACGTCACATAACATATCAAGAGGGCTATCACCCTCTTTGTCTAATCGGGAATTTCAATCATTCATATCTCGCTTATTTTTAAAGTTATTTAAAAAGTAATTTTACCTTGATATTTGTCAAGTAAACATGCTTCAATTCAAGTGAAAAAAAATTTTCATGCATATTCCCTATTATTTTGTATACGACACAATATCTTTTCGATCAGGTTATGTGTTAAACAATCGTCAAATTATTAGCTCGACTATTATAGTTTTGGATTTAATTTTGAAATTGAAAACTCTATAAAGTCATAAGGCCGTTTACACACGGAGTTTTTCCGACAGCTTTGAAGCGGACGGTCCAGTCGTGCGCTCCAATCCTGTGTGTGTAAACACTGGCCGCCGAGATGCCAGGAGTGTGGCCGTTTACACAAGCTCTAATTTAACGTTCTAGACCTCTCAGTGCGCCTCAGACACTTGTTTGTAAATTAATTAAACCCACAGAGCTGGAGCGGCGCGTGGAGTTTCCGCCTTGGTGGAAACTCTACGCCCAAAACCTTTGTATATTGTATTAACACGGAGGTTTTTGACGCGTATGCTCCAAACTTACGCTTCCGGCGCGCGGTCTAGGAGTGTTGCTCTTTTTGTCTACCACACTCCAACCTCATGCTCCTCCTGGCGCGCCGCTCCGAAGCATCACTCTGGAGGTTTGGAGCGTATTATCTCCAAAACTATGAGAAAATATTGAATAGAACTCATCAAAATAGACTTTTTTCGACCACATTTATTCTTTTAAGAACCATATCTCGAAAACTATGAACAACTTTGCTTATTTTAATAAATTATATCAATTTTTGGCACTATGTTTCCCCGAACAATATCTCGAAAACTTAAAATAGCGAGAGAAAAAGATGATAGAACTCATCAAAATAGAATTTTTTCATCAATATTTCATTTTATTAGAACCATGTCTCGAAAACTACGAACAAAATAAAACTATAACAATTCGATTATCATTATTTTTGGAACTAATTTCGATATCGAAAATTTTATAAAGCCAATATGTCGAAAACTTAAAATACTGAGAAAAAATATACCATAATTTTTTCGGCAATATTTCCTTTTTCTTACATGAGCCTATTTTAATGAGTTTATACTACTAAATTTGTTTGCACTATTTTTACCGAACACTCTGTACATGACAAATAATAATTATTTAGAATACGACATACCTTTCGTTCGGGTTGTGTGTTAAACAATCGTAAAATTGCTAGCTCGGCTACAATAGTTTTACCAGATCCAGTTGGAGCCCCCAATAAAATGTTATGATCCGTTTGATACAGCACATAGAACATTTGTGTCTGAATTGGATTGAAAAAATTAAACGAATACAATGATTCGTAGTTTCGATTGTGTAGTGCCCGTTTCGATAACGGTTGTAAATTTTGTAAATCAGTTTGTATTGTCAAATTCGATGGTAGCATACTGGGATCAAATTTAAATGTTGTCTCACTGGCGGCCCGCAACCATTTATCACTGAACACTCGGACATAATATTGAGGGGGTGTTGGTTCCACTAATGGGATCGTTACAAATAATTTTATTGGCTCATCTTTCATAACCTGTAATCAAATTTTAAAAAATTTTATAACGAATAACTTTACCTGGAAACATTATTTCGAAAATCGAATAGATTCGGCACACTTCGGCTACAAAAATTTGAAAATGGAACGTCACTTATGAAGTTAATTCAATGCAAGAAGGCTGGAATCTGACCCGCGGATTCATTGCCGGGCATTATCCCCTGCGTAAGCATCTACACACAATGGGACTCCATAACGGATCCATTATGTGCAGATTGTGTGGCGAGGAGGAGGAGACATCCAGCCACATTATCTTTAACTGCGAACCTCCAGGTTACAGCAGATACAAGATATTTGGTGCATCTCACCCCGAATATATGAACCATGGAGGCTATATAAAGGAGATATAAGTCATACGGGAAAATTGACAAAATATGGCAACGAAATGGGAGAAGTTATATTTACTTTTTATGCCGCTAGGGTCGCAAGTTTTTGATAGATACTCATCCTTACCAAAGTGAATATAGTATAATAAATAGAAGTGAAGTAAGCCAAGTAACTAGTTTTATTTTGAAGTACATGATTTGGTTAAAAAAATTTATTAAATAAAAAACTGTTTAAAAAACATTTAAAATGGGAAAAGTATATGCAGTAGACAATTGTAAAAGTGGTAGCGCTTGTGACAATAAGCAACGGGATCAATTGGGTTTAAAAAACCAGGACTTTTAAAGTACCAAAAGCTAGTATAAATATTCCAAAATTAATTAAATTGTATGACATTATATTAAATATTCATTTTCAGCATTATTATTAATAAATAAAAGTTTAATTTAATATCTGATTCAATAATTTCTTTCATTTTTACAATTCCAACATTACAGGTTACTATTTAATTATTTGATGTTTTTTTTTGTTTTTTTTTATGTAATTATTTTGCGAATTTTAACTATCACTTCAACTTCAACTAAATCCTTATTGAAAAATTGAAATTACTTATCATTTATTTAAAAAAATATTTTATTGAAAAAATACTTTGGCTGGAAATAATTTTTATAATACTATAAATACGTAATGTTATTCAATTAAAACTCGCGCCTTATACTCTCTATTTTGTTTCCGGTGCCGAAGGAACGCTACTGACATCTTATTTTTGCCAATTATTTGTTTACATGGAGTTATGTGTCCTTGTTTAGGGTCTATGATATGAACCTTCAAGAAGACCTGATCAGCAAGCTCCTGGCTATTGCCAAGATATGGGAGAAGCGAATCTCGCCAGACTGAAGTAAAAGGGGGAGCACAATGGACCATAAGGTCGAAGTGCAGTACTTTTTAGACCCCAGGATATATCTATCTATCTATTTAGAAGACGCGGATACGGCCCTCTTTCAATGATTTTATATTAAATCACTACTACTGGAAATCGATTTGAATGGTATGCTGTAGATTGAGACTACGCAGAGGATATCCAGGTGGGAATTGAATTCACGCAACACAACAAAGCAAGGGGAAAGAAGAGGTATTTTGAAAAAAAAACTTACCAATTTTCTAGTAAGCTGAAAATATTCATGATGATAAATATTATTATGTTCGGGATCTTCAATCCACAACCAAAATGATTGGCCATAGCCATGTATCTTTGGATCCCATTTAAAATCGGCTTTAATGTCAATGATAATACGTAAAACGTGACGTGTTATTGGCATAATTTTCGTTTCGATGTCCACATACGGGAAACAATCCGCTAAATATTTAACCTGATTGGATTCACGTTGATTTCGTATAATGTTACCCACTTCATTCAATTCCAATTCACGTATACGATGTACTTTTAATTCGTGACGTTCAATTTTATCCAAAACGTCATGCGTTAAACGTTGAAATTGACGGAGTGGCGTTTCATAGTCCCATTGTTGTTGTTCAAACATTAATGCAAATTTTAAAACACGTCCGGCCATTATTGCATTATTTAAACGTAAATATATCTCGAATAATGCACGAATTAAACGTGGTATATTCTAAAATAAATTACATGTTCATTAAAAACAAAATACACAAAATATGAGCGCTCTGGCGCTACGACTGGCCTTCTGGATCGTCATTTTAGCAAATATTCTTCAGTTAAGGACGTTCATTTGCTACGCTAAAGTCAAATGAGTACTATCTTTAACAAAAATTTATTTAGGATTTGAAAAAAGTTGTAAAGTATATCAATAATCTTACAACGATTTATAACCTTTTGTTATTTGTCCTAAATATTTTAAAAGTATTTATTGGAAAATATCAGGAAATGTTAATTAGAAATTGATTTGACTTGATGTGACAGATCTGACAATAAACTATGTTGTATATTTGTATGTATGTGTATATTCTTTTACTGTGCGCAGTCGCCAGTTTTCAAAATATGGTGGCAAAAACAAACCTAACTAAATAGTTTTAATTTTATTAAATAATTAATTCAAACGTTTGTCAACACCATTTTTTTTCATGCAATTATATAAACTGGATATTTCAAAGAATATTTTTAAACATTATTTATTATGGTGTCTACTTTAATAATATAGTTATTCTAATTTTAAGTACAAACAAATTCTGTTCTCCGTAAGACGCTGTGTTCAAAGTTTGATTTTTAATCGATAATTAGTCTTCGAAATGATCGTCAACAGGTGTAAAATTTTTGAAGGAGGATAACTACTGAATTGAGCTATTCAATTCACTAAAAAAATTTTTTTTATCTACTATTAAGCCTCATGTGCGAACAGTTTAACAGTCCTTAAACAGTTTTTGTTACTAATTGTAATACTCTGATCCATACGGATCTTTTGGGTCTCAGTAGCAATAGAAAAACGATTACGAAGGGTGTGGATTAAAATAAAACGATCGCAATTCAGATTTTGAGATGACCAGCAAATAGCCCAGAATACAATGCAATAGACCATCTCTGGTATGAAATTGTCAGAACGTATACGAAGATTAATTGACCATCCTGATATCTTAATGGAATTTCCATAGATAAAACAGTTAAAAATGGGAAAATTTCCAATAAAATTTTGATTGAACTTACTTGAACTGCATAATGCATATCAGCAATTAACGAAGATGATCTAATTCGAATTCGAGAAAGAAAAGCTTGTAATAACAAACTGACTTTAACATGTCCATTATACACCGAATCCGTGCCTAAACTAGCTTGATCCATTAAATCTGCTAGCTCGTCAAGTTCTTCGTCACGCACCTGAAACAAACAAACAATTCTTTTTACACAAATCGTTCTGGTCCTTCACAATAGGAGACGTTGGCGACAGATTTTAGGTCATATGATCGTACGCGAATTATCATAAATTTTTCCAAGTAGGGACAAAACTATCGTTTAATTGAGCTAAGGAACCGGACTAAAATTACTTTAATAAAGCATGAGTGAATTTTTTTTACCACTCTAGCGGTCACAGTTTTATTCTGATCACTCCGAATCAAGGAGTGGCTACGACAAGCCCATCTTGATTACTGGGACTTTGCGCAGGGTATACAACAGGCAAAGTTGTGCATAACCACAGCAAGGCCATTCGACTGTGATCGGTTGAAACTCACTAGAACACAGTTGAGAAGGGTGGTGGGACTCTTGACAGGACACTGTCGATTGAACTACCACCTTCATAAGTTGTGCATCTCTGATGATCCCACTTGTAGGGCTTGTATGGAGGACGATGAAACCTCCATACATGACATTTACACCTACAGAAACCTGCAGGGTGTCAGGCATAGAATTTTTGGGTCCTGAACCCTGGATCCATCAATCCTGGGAGCCATCCCGGCGGAGAAGCTGTGAACTTTCTGTACGGCGTCTGGCCTCAACAGAATCCTATAGCTTCATCTGCTTAAAATAGCACCTCTTACCCGGAGACGTCTCGCCTTCGGGTGACAGGTTGTTCTCAAGGAGGACACAGACGACCCCTTGGTCTAGGTGCTAGGGACCCATTTGCGGTACCTCTCTTATGTATTATTATTAATTAATTCGATCGGAATGAAATTTATTCTGCATTATCTTCTAAGTTGAAGTAAAGCTAATTTTTTTTTCGGAAATCGAATAAATTCGGCACAAATAGATTGTTTGAAAACAATAGAGTACAAAATCAATTTTTACTATCAATAATCTAACGTGATTGTGACCATAACACCTTAAATTCGTTACCTATAGTTCCTGCATTAGACCATACTTACAACAATATTTTCAAATTCTTCAGCATGCGTTAACATCTTTAATATTTCAGCTTCGGACATAATCGGTTGCATCATTTCATTAAATTTCATAATTGTATCATATTTGATATAAAAATGGCTGGCAATTCGTCCATAATCGGTCGATATTAGATCACCGGTCACTACATTGTAGCGCATCATTCGTGCAGCGTCCAATTTTTGTGCACAAAAGTGTATCATTGCATGACGCCGTTGATGCAATTGAGGATCATCCATTTTTTCTGAATATTCGATTCCGTACGCGAGTGGATTCATTTGCATGCGAATCATAAGATACGTATAACTTAGCCACATAACAGCCTCGTCCACGGTGTTAACAGTACCCAAAACTATCTCAGCATTTAGGTTATCCGCTAAATGTTGTATAAATTTACTTTCAATTGGCACTTGATTCGTCATTTGTCGTAAATATTGATCCAAACGGTTCATTTCTGTAATGATAATTGCATGACCGGATGTGTCGAATTGTGGCCGACCTGCACGTCCAAATATCTGTTGCACGTCTAAAATATCCAAATCTGTGTTTTTACCGTTTGAGTAAACGTTTGTACCCTAAAAAAAAAAATTTTTAAATCCATTTAAGCTGGACAAATATGATTTTTTCTCTTGCCACTAAACTATCTCCAAAGGTTAACCCTAAATCATCGTAGAAAGAAGTATATATTTTGGCTGTAACTTACCTTAATGATAACTGTATGTGCAGGTAAATTAACACCCCATGCTAGAGTGGCCGTACAAACCAACACCCTTATGTACCCCTCCAGAAAATACTTTTCCACATGGTTTCGATCCATACGTAACATACCCGCATGATGGACAGCCAAACCAGATTGAAATAAACGTCGTAACTCCGAAAAATTACTTTTATCAATTTGAATTCGAGCTTTTGTATATCCACCTGTATTTGCTTCATCACATTCGAATAACTTTAAAGTACCACAATTCTGTGCTTTAGTCAGAAGCGATTCAGCGGTTTTAACCGTACCACGACGCGTATGTACGAAAACCATGACTTGAGATCCATCACGTAATGCTTTAATCACTTGATCGTAGCACGCTTGATCTAAATTCGTTTGGTAATTCAGTTCTTGGCATCCAATAAATGTTGTCTCCAAAGGAACTGGACGGAATCGTTGATCAAAATAGAATAGTCCATGACTAAGATTCACACGTAGAAATTGTGCGACATCAATGTAATTTGGTAACGTTGCACTTAAACCAACAATCCGACAAAATGTTTGAGTTTTCTCCACTAAGCGCACTGTACGCGCCACAAGCGCTTCAATCACATGACCACGATCTTCGTTTAACAAATGCACTTCATCGATAATTATTAATCGTACTAATCGTGCGAGTGCCGTATCCCCATCCGGTTTACGTGTAACCACATCCCATTTTTCAGGGGTTGTTACTAATATTTGTGTATCCTTGATCTCATTTGGACTCAATTGCATGTCACCAGTTAATTCTTTAACATGTACCCCAAGCGGACGTAACTGTTTGGAGAATTTATCGGTCATTTCAGCGGCTAATGCCTTCATCGGTGCTATGTAAACAATTTTGAAATTTTTATCGACTAGAGTGGTGTCGACCACATAACTTTGTAAACATCGAGTGATTGTTAACAATGCAATATTCGTTTTACCGGCACCAGTTGGCGCGCATATCAGTAAATTTTCATTTGTTTGATAGGCAACTTCAAAAACAATTGATTGAATAATATTTAAGCGTTCGATATGTAAAAATACTTTTTGACCCAATGGATCTAGGCTACTGATTTTTATATGTTTATTATCCGGTAATAAATCGGTCGATCTAGTTTTATTGGCTGGAATATGAACTTGTTTGCACCAAGTAAGATCCTTTATTTCTGTTCCTTCTGCTAGCAATAATGTACCAAATTTAAATTCTAAAAATTAAATAAATCAAATTGATTCGAGTTAAATTGTTTCAATACATTGTATATACTGAATTCGATAACTTACTCTTATCAGTCTCATAAACGTGGGGTAAATCGACTTTGGTATTTAAAGCTTTCCGATCAAAAGCTGAATTGAATTGAGCTGCTTTCGAAGTTAAAATTGGTTCAACACATGCAGCATCATAATCGTTTTGTCTAGAATAATCATAAATACTCAAAAACTATTTAACAAAATTATAAGGTTGAAAATACATTTGCTATTAAAGATGCTTATTCTTTAAAATCGTACTTTTTTATAACGTTTACATTTGTTAGTAATGCGCATAATTTATGATGACATGATGCAAGAGAATAATCTACTATTTCTGGATAATTGGCAAAAACTGGAAAGAGATAAATCTTCTGATTGAGGTGCTTCCTGGGCACTGCAGGTTTGATAGGCATCTATTTCATGACGTTGAAAAACAGTACGATCTATCCGTACTGGACGAAAGATACGCCTTTCCACATCCTGGCAGAATGTCCATACAGAGCCAGAATGAGGTAAAGATAAAGTGGAGCTCTGTCCTGTCATTCGCAAAGAAGATGGATAGGTTCGACAACAAACACTGCACTAGAGGAAACGAACCAGATATGGTACAGGAGACAGGAGGTTGAGGGGATGGGTTTCATAGGGGACGGTAAAAAAAAAGGACTACTTGCCAGGCTTCGGCCCACCCTCACTACTACATCAAGCATGCTTGCTGTTTAGATTTGCGTATTAACATGCTTGCCTTTGCACACAGTACAAAAATAGACTGTAGAGCGATTTAGTACGCCTAAATTTCCAGCAACATGGAAAAATGTATCGACAAACCTAAACACAGTTTAGTTTCTCTGTGTATAATTTCTCGCTCTGTGTATAATTTGTCGACACAGCTTTATCAATTATATAAGAATCACGGAATCAAACACTATACGAGAAGAAGCTTATTTATAAATTATTAATTTGAGTTTTTCAAAACTTTAATCTTTCTGTAAGCTCGTCGTATTAACACCAAACGAGGTTAGGGTCAAGCGGTCTATTTATCGATATATCAACTTTCGATATTAATGTATTCCTTATCGTCACGACTAGTCACTACATTTTCGTATATCGCTTGAAATTTAAAATTGTATCACGCGACTTAATTTGTCACTGAAAACGAGCGTTGAGCGACAGCAATAAGTCCGTAGATGGCATTGGTTCAAACGTACTTACTAAATAGCAAATATATATTCGGCCTTAATATTAAAAAAAAAATGTTTGATTTTGACTTACAATGCATCAAATCTCTCTAAACGTGGTAAAGGTATATAACTGGAATCGGATAAATCATTATCTGTGTCTGCATCACTTCTATAATTGCGGAAATGACGTTTTTCTTCTTTACGCAACTCCTTGAGTAATCGTTTCTCTTTCTCTGAATGTACAACAACCTGACTAGATATTGTTGGAGCTAGTTTCGAATCTTTACGAATTTTTGGTACTCTTGGAATAGCACCAGCTTTAAAAATACAATATTGATTAATTTCGATTAATGTACAGTCGAATTCAATATGTTCCAACAAAAATTAAACCAAACTGAAAATCCATGTCAAAACCAGGGCAAATATTTTACAAAATTTGTAACGAGTGGAAGTCGCAACGAGTAATGCTAGCTAGTATTATATATACCGGGTATAATAATCAAAGTACCCTAAAAGGTTTGTTTTGTTTGGACATGAATTTCAGTGGTTGGTAGTTAAGGATGTTCGAGCGCTGATGTAAGTCCATTTATAAAATTCTTCAAAATCTTATATAGTACATTCATAAAAGTCCACAAATAATGTTGATTATTTTTTGTCGTAAGTTACAATTAAAATTTAATTCCGTCATACCGGGCTTAACAAAAAAGATATTTAAGAAAAAACCCTGAGATTTCGGGTAATTAAGCTACCGCCAACAGAAATAAAATTTACCCGAAATCTCAGTTGATTTCTTAAATAACTTTTTTCTTTAGGACCATCATACCGGAATTTTATTGGATCAATCTCTTCATTAATATTTCTATTTTTTATTCGTCTTATTTTATTCCAAATGAAAATTATCAAAATATGTATAAAAATATGGGTTTCTCCATAAGAGCAATGCATTCAAACTCGAACTTTACCAGTAAATAATTAATTCAAGACCCCCGTAACTTTTATAATTGATTTATATGCACTTCAACTACATGTAAACAAAAAATCAAGCCTTAATCTTTATGAAGCTTCAGTGCTCGTACATCCTTAATTGTTTTGTTAATATGAGTGCACATACTTGAAGGTTTATTCTCATTCATTCCTTTTATGGCAGCCTCTCGGTTACCAATTAATTCGAATGCTAGTGTAATAATTTCTGAACCAAAGATATCAATGAACGCTTCGATCATTTCTGCATGGCCACGTGATGACACTAACAACGAGTAGATAATACTTGTGGTTTCTGTTACATCCATTTCAGTTAATGAATTCTCAAATATTGATAAATTCTTTAGGCGATCATAAAACCATTGTGGAGAATACACCTATAATCAAAAGCATGTATCTGTTAATAATGATAAATTCGATAGGCCCCACATTCTAGGACTCTAGTGCAAGCCGTCCTCTAAAACATAAATATCGCGTCATAATGAAGAGCGAAGCTGCAACGGATACTACTAGTCAGTATATATTATAAAAATATTTATAGAATATTTTCGTCAAAACTTCTAGGTACCCGGTCACTCTGGCGTTAAAGGGAACGAAGCAGCGGACTCGTTGGTACGAGAGAGGTCGTCTCAAACGCCCCTTTCACTTGAGCCTGTCATTCCCATAGCAAGATGCTCCGTAATTTACCGAATCAAGGAGTGGCTACGACAAACCCATCTCGATTACTGGGACTTGCGCAGGGCATGCTACAGACAAAGTTGTACATAAGCACAGCTAGGTCATTCGACTGTGCTCAATTGAAACTCAATACAGTTGAGAAGTGTGGTGGGGCTGTTCACAGGACACTGTCGATTGAACTACCAGGGTGTCAGGTATAGAATGTTTGGATCCGAAACCTTGGATCCAACTGGATCCAACAATCCTAGGAGCAATTCCGGCGTAGAAATTGTGGACATTCTGTGCGGCGTCTGGCCTCAACAGAATCCTATAGCTTCATTTGCTTACAATAGCACATCTTACCCGGAGACGTCTCGCCTTCGGATGACAGGTTGTTCTCAAGGAGGGCACAGAGGACCCCGGTCTAGGTGCTAGGGACCCATTTGCGGTCCCCTCTTTCTAATTATTATTATTTGTGAAAACTTACAATTTATTTGATTGCAGTTTTTAAGGGGCCAAGGTTAGAGACTACTGCCATAAAGTATAAAAATAACTTACTTTTACTGCTGAACTGGTACTAGTTGACAGCATAGAACTTTCGCCGGCATTTCCAGATGTATTTGGTTTCACATACAACATCGAAAACTCTTGTACACTACTTTTTTGTTCTTGTTCGTCTGATGATTCCTCTGTGTATTCGTCTTCAGTCGTCTGTTCATCCTCACAGATCACCTCCAAATAATATCTGAGTGTACCGTCAGTCAATTCGTCATAAAAACCTAACAAACGATTAATTTCATCTTGATAAGCGTATCCGAACACTGTTACCATAAATTCGAATAAATCGTCCTTGTTATTTCCTTCATGTAATCGTATTATAATATTATCACAAAATTCAATGTTTGGCATGTCCAACACATCCTGGATGGGGAATATTTCGAGCTCGTTCAACAACCATTCACGATTTATTGATTTATCACTATGATTTGTGTTTTTTAATTCGGAAAATACATCGCGGACAGAACGTGACCATTTAGGGTTATCCGCTGGCATTAGACATTTTATAGTGGTAACACATGGAGTTCTGGGTAAATCCACAGATTCGATATCTTCCATTTTTGTCGAATTTAAATCGACACGTGTAGACTCTTTACATTTATCACTGGATTGTGGAATGTTTGGATCAAAAAATACACATGATTTTTGTATGTTTATATTCGTATCCAATGGAATTACTTTATGGATTTCTGCCACTAACTACAAAAATAAAAATAAAATTCGTTACGCAGGAGCTGCGCGAATTTTCTTAGAATAAATAAAATCACTTTTCGAAAATAGATCTTTATTAACTTTTATCTTATTAATGTTCATGGCGACTTTTTACCCAATATCTCTATACAATCTCTAGCAGTCACAATTTTAGTTTGATCAAAATGAAATGTCGTACCTCATATGATTTTGGTATTTGCAAGACCAAGTTTGTTAATAAATGGCATAGGTCAAGGGGAAAGGGAGTTACTGAGAAAGAAGAAAACTCCAAATATAAATAAATTTAAGGGATACTATGTTTAAAGACTTTGCCAAAATTTGTTGTGTTGTCAGTTATTGTTGCAATCACTTGTTTCGTTATTTCGAAATCAGAATGAACAATGGATATACCGTTTGCTATGTCTTTAATTACCCAATATCTCTATACAATCTCTAGCAGTCACAATTTTAGTTTGATCAAAATTAAATGTCGTACCTCAAATGATTTTGGTATTTGCAAGACCAAGTTTGTTAATAAATGGCATAGGTCAAGGGGAAAGAAGAAAACTCAAAATATAAATAAATTTAAGGGATACTATGTTTTAAGGCTTTGTCAAAATTTGTAGTGTTGTCAGTTATTGTTGCAATCACTTGTTTCGTTATTTCGAAATCAGAATAAACAATGTATATACCGTTTGCTATGTCTTTAAATGTATGGGAATACTTAATCCTTTTGCAAGAAAGAATTTTAGAGCGAAGAGTCAGCGTTTTAGAATCAATATAGTGGTCTGTTACGTCCAAGTAACTTTTGTGGTCTGTTGCACTCATTTTTTATTTGTTCTAACTTATTTCTGCACTTTAATTAAAATAAATAATGATGTTGTTTTAATTGGGCCATTTTAGTTTATAAAATTGGCGGCAAACAATAGGATTTGTCATTTTTGTGTTGGTTTTAGTTATGAGAATAGGCCACAAGAGTGAACACCGATCGCTAATAACAAGCGCGCGAGTTTTTAAAATCTATTCATTAAAATTGGTATTATAATATATAAAATACAAATCTTTAATAAATAGGTTAAATGAAATTTATCTTACACAGATACAAGATACGTAAATTGTATTTAGATACCGATAAAAGTGCTAGGATCTGAATCGGTACAAAAGCAATAGTTGAATTTTCTTATGAAAATTCGCTAAAATAAAATACTCAATGTTCAAAAAAACATTGAAAGTCTATGAGCCACTTTAATTTTGATTAAGGATGCACGAGCACTGATGTACAGTCCATTTATAAAATTCTTCAAAATCTTATATAGTACATTCATAAAAGTCCACAATAATGTTAGGCCCGTCATACCGGGCCTAACAAAAAAGTTATTTAAGAAAAAACACCTGAGATTTCGGGTAATTAAGCTACCGCCGACAGAAATAAAATTTACCCGAAATCTCAGTTGTTTTCTTAAATATCTTTTTTTTAGACCCGTCATACCGGAATTTTATTGGATCAATCTCTTCATTAATATTTCTATTTTCTATTGTGTAGTTTTTTTTTATTCGTCTTATTTTATTCCAAGTGAAAATTATCAAAATATGTCCAAATATGTGTAAAAATGTGGGTCTCTCCATAAGAGCAATGTATTGAAACTCGAACTTTAAATATTTAATAATTAATTAAAGACCCCCGTAACTCGCCCCTGAAACTTTTATAATTGATTTGTATGCACTTCAACTACATTTTAACAAAAAATCAAGCCTTAATCTTTTTGAAGCGTCAATGCTCGTACATCCTTAACAAAACAAACAAACAAATATATATATTTTACCTTAAAAATTTGATCTATTGATTTAATATTCTGATCGTTGTAATCAATTTTCAAAATTGCACATAGTAAAAGCTTTTTATCTTTAGTGGGGGCCTGGTATCGATCACATATTAATAGGCAAATACTGAAAATCATTTCCATATACTGTTTCCATGTTTCGTTTGGTCTCAGTTGCTTTATTAAAATATTTAACGATGCAAGTTCATTTATTTTGGATGATTTCAATATTGAATTATAAAATTTTAAATGTGTGGGTGTACTGAAATTTCAAATATGATAATATTATTTATTTTCCAAGCAAAAGATTTCGTCAAAACGTTTCATTTGATCGCTCTAAATATATTTTGACAGAGGGCATGCCTCTAAAATTGGCCCGAAGGTTTTTGTTTTTTTTATTTTTGTTCGGAAAATATGCATTTTTCGCTAATAATATGGGTAAAATTGCTACAGTTTAACAGCAAAAAATTGTTGCAAATATGGGATAAATTTGGGCCTTTGAATCAATAAAAATCGATTCGATATTGTGGCAAACATTATTGAAATTCAATAAGATAACTATTCCAACCGAGTTCTATAGTTTTTGCCACAATCACTGAAATATATTGAACGCCATTTAGTACGGGGGTGGCGGGGGTGGTATAACAACTCGGGGTATGACAACGTCATAGGCGGGGGTGGTATAACAACTCGGGGTATGACAACGTCATAATATAAAAAATAATATAATATCGACCTGTCTTGCACAGTTTTTTACCTTTTTATATGAATAAACAATTGAAAATGTCGCTCTGCCCCCGGTTTTTGTTGATTCAGTGGCCTAAATATACCCTAACAAATTTTATAATTTTTTTTTTTGACAAAACCCGCTAATCTACCATTTTAACATGATATGAATTGAATGAAGGGAAAACTCGTCGAATAAAATTCTATAGATCTTATTATTTTAATTAAAGATATGATTTTTTCAGTAGAAATCGTGAATTTTATGCGAAAATATAAATTTTTCACAATTTAGATAGCCTTGTATGTTGTTACAAACAAAAAAAAGTGAATAAAATGAACACTTATCATTGGTGATAACAAAATCGAACAATTTAGAAGAAAGAACATCGAAAACAATACTTCTAGATCTTAATATTTATATAAATAAATAAAAACTTTCGATATCGAAAGTTTTACATTTTTTTATTTTACATCTAACAGACAAAACCCATCGAGAACGTTTACCGGCCTAGAAATGATAATTTTTCATACATCCGTATATAAAAATCCCCAAATCGGCTTATCAATATGTTATCAAAAACAAAAACTTACCCGGATTTGTCTGGTATAAATGATGAATTATAAACGGTAACACGTTCAAGGAATAAATTTGTATCGAATACTTCTCGTGTATCATTTTGTCGAGAAGTATTCGATGAAACATTTTTATAAAAATCGTTTATTGAAAACATAACCTAGAAAAAACGGGTTTCAGTGACCAAAAAATAAAACAATTGAATGTGAATAGAAATAGGAAAAATTTCCTTACTTATTTTGAGTTATTAATTGGAAATAATTTTCATATTAACCGAAACGAATTGTATTTTTCACTGATTAACGAATTTTTCGAAACAAACACGTTTGTTTGGTTACATTACCATACATAACCAATTCACGTAAACTTAGCACTCACAATTTCTCAACTCGAACTTCTTACTGCTAATACTAGAAACTAACTAAATATTTAATAAATATTATGAAATCAGTAGACTTTGCGCAATAATATTAGAAATTCATCTGTTTTTTAAAACAGTGACCCCAAAACAGTTTATTATACCCGGTATATGTAAAAATACCAGGGTAAATTAAGTTGAGTCCTGACTTCGTAACGCTTGAAAATATTGATCGCAGTTAATTGCAAACGCTTGGACCGCTTTGTGGTGGAAATTTTTTTAAAGAAAACTATGATATTTTATTTATTTTTAACCCTTTTGTCTGTTTGTGTATCCCAAAAAGATTGACCGATCTGAATACGGTTTTATTTGAAGGCTGATTTAATCGGGATGATTCTTATAGCTATTTTTAATTAAAATCTGTTCAGCCGTTTAAAGATCGTCAGCTATTTTCCTAGTTAAAACTATCTTTAAGAAATGAAAGAGCTGAGATTTCCTGTAGACAGGGTTGGGTCTAGGATAGTAGGCGACCTTCTGCGTATTTCATCAGCAAGCTTTCCTCAATAATATTCTAAACCTTGCTTATTTTTTAAGGCTATTAAAAAATACAACCAACCTCAAAAGAAAAATGTTATAACATCTACCTTTGTGCAATTTTAATAAAAAAATTTACCTGTTTTTTAAAACAGCGATTCCAAATCAGTTCATATATTGATTTTAAAAAAAGATTTTTTGGGAGAAACATAAAAGGGATGCAAATGTTTGTTTTATCTCTTACGGTTTTTCAAAGATGGATTTCCCCGCTCCTTTCACAGGGGAAAACCCGTTCTGATTTTGCCCAATCATGAATTTGACCTTATTTTTAGCTTGAGAACACACACAAAATTTCTCTTTTCGTTTTTGAGTTATTGTGTTTACGGGCAGACAGGCAGGCAAACGGACATGCGGAAATAAACTAATTAAAAAGTCGGGACTAAACTTTATATACCCTTATATATACTATATATACCGGGTATAAAAAGTACAAAGATACAAGGTAGACTTCAAAAAGGGCACGCGATTGTCATTACTGTTCCTAGCATTTCTACTGTGGATAGTTCAGAAAAATAATAGGCATCAATAGAGAAAATTTCTTTCGAATTCAATCGGTTTTCGAAAGAAAAATGTCTGGAATAAAGGTTGCTCGTATTTCTTTAAGGAATAACCTTGAAAGAATTACAATGATTATTTTTATACAGCTCAATAATTTTGTTTTCGGTTTTCAATCATTACTCCCTTCAAGAGAACTTACATTAAATTTATTTCACATAAAAACTAACAATTTTTGTTAAAACAAATTCGATAGAAGTCCATTTAATTTTCGAAAAAATGTTACAACAAAAGTTGTTAGGATTTTTATAATGAGCAACTTTTATTCGAAACATTTCGAACGCCACTTATGAAGCTGATAGTATATGAAAGCAACTGTAATACTTTCTTTCTAACCAAGAAGCTGGACTAAATAAAGAGGTTTGATTGTAATAATTTTGTAAAGAAGTTGAACTGTAAATAAGTACAAATTAAATATGGCGACATCAGTGTACTGTCATCAGATGTCATGTTTCAAAATAAATACAAGTAAAACAATTTAAAATAGTATCGATTTGGAATCAATTATTCGGATTTAAAGCATAAATTTTGGTGTTGATCGATTAGAATTTACATATGAAACTCATAATTATTTTTTATTAAATTATTTATCCATAGTCTTCCCCTTAGTGTTTAAACCGACCACAATTATCCTAAATAAAAATGATGGAATTATCACACAGTTTAACGTTAAATGAAGATGCGTTAAAGCAAATACCAGAAGCTAAACGACCCATATTCGTGTTTGAATGGTTACGTTTTTTGGATAAAGTTTTAACAGCTGCTCAACAGGTATTTTTTCGCAAACACTCAAGACGTTGTAAATTTAATTTTTGGTCAAAATATTTCCATTCTATCATATTTTGTGACTCAAATTGAGAGTAGTGTATGTCACAGTGTTAAGGCAACCCGAAGAACCGAATCTTTCGGCGCATGATTGGTTAATATTTATAAAAAATAGAACTTTATCAATATTTATATGAAAATTTTCATTTTAATCTCAATTTCGATAGTCTTCGTTACTAAATTGTAGAGGATAATCAAATATAACTATTTGCCATGGAACTGGCGAAAAGACATTGAGCGATAGACGCCCAAACATGGCAACAACGAGAAATTTTCGACGAGATAAATTATCCCAAGGATCTCCTCAATGTTTATTAGAATGACTAAATTAAACATTTCGATCAAAAATAAAAGTTGGACCCAATTTCTTGTATATATGATTTTTTATTTTTAATATAACTCAAATTTTGGTAATTTTTAGTCGGATATAAAGGATTGTCAAAAGAAATTAGTGGAACAGTTAATGAATCGTATAAATGAGGCTCCTGGTCCATCCACACGAAAGTTAATAGCACGATGTTTAGCAACGCTATTCTCTGTTGGAGATACATTTTTACTATTCGATACCGTAAATAAGTGTAATGATATATTAAAGAATAAAAATGATTCACCGAGCTTTCAAGCTTCACGCATGTATGTACTATTTAGTTTTTTTTTTCTGTATAAAGCTCGTTTCGAATTCAATGAACCTTCACATTTTAAATGCTCCCATATATGTTTCTGTAAACACTCTAGCTGCCATAGTTTTAATTTGATCGAAATGAAATTTGGTATGTGAAGTGCTTTTAGTATTTAAAAGGCCTAAGCGTTAAGTTGTAACTAATATTTTTATTTTATTTGGAAAGAAATGAATGACTGATTTTTTTTTATATTTGTAGAGCGTCAATTTGTTGTGTAGGATATATGTACAAAAAATTAGGTCGAATGATGGGACGATCTTACGAAGAAACAGTTATGATCCTAGTTCGAACATTGCGTGGAGCTGAATCTCAAACACGTGTTGAAATAATCCTGACATTAGAAAAAGTTTGCGCTGGTATGGGCAACGCAATTAACAATGTTCATAAAGAGATTTACAAGGCTTGTCGTCATTCGCTAATTGATCGTGTAATGGCTGTACGATGTGCAGCTGCTCGATGTTTACTCGAATTACTAAATCATGCCCCATTCTTACATACAACTGAACTAGAAAGTTTGGCAACGCTTTGTTTTCGGGCATTTGATGGATCAAATTATGAAGCACGGCTTGCCATTGCAAAATTTTTGGGTGCACTTATAGCTGCCACTCAACAGAAACAAAAACAACAATTTAGCAGCGCTCCACAAGCGAAAGGGATCAAAGTTGTTAGTTTAGATGAAGCATTGGGTGTGTTAATGTCTGGATTTTTAAGGGGTGGTAGTGGATTTTTAAAAGGGACGGGAGAAATTATTAAAGGAAGTGGTAGTATTAATCGAGAAGTTCGTCTTGGAGTTACTCATGTAAGTTTATTTAAATAAGTCTAGATATCGTAAAATTAGGCGAGTTTACTCGACTCGACATAATCGAGGCGAATAGTTTGTGACTAATGTAAACAAAGCTTTAGTTTCCGTGTCTAGATTCTATTGTTTTTGTCTAAATTTCAAACATTTATTTTAGGCATACGTAATATTTGTTCAAATTTTGGGAGGCCCATGGCTGGAACGGAACGTAACTGCATATTTAAATCATGTTTTGGATTTAGTTGCAAATCCAAAAGCGGCTTCATCTCATGTTGATGCTGTATACTCTCGTCGTTGTGTGAACTTTATTCTGCGCAGTGTACTTGGTAAAATGTTAGGCGAAAAAGCACAAACTTCAGCATGCAAAGAAATTGTACATAATATTATCAAGCAAATGAAATCGATAGACTTTAATGCGGAAAATGTGAAAGATTTGAATCAAGAAACATTGTTCAGTCAACATTTACTTGTTTGCGCCTTACAGGAATTGGGATGTTTAATACAAAGTTTAGGAACGACTGCACAAATTTTATTATCTGATAATACCCTAAATCTTGTGGATACAATAATGACTGTATTCGTACATCCATGTCAGGCAGCACGATTAGCTGCCGCCTGGTGTTTACGATGTGTTTGTGTCGCAGTTCCAGCCCAGATTACACCACTTATCGATCGATGTGTGAATAATATCGAAGTTATGCGCACATCCCCGGAAGCAATTAGTGGAAACAGTGCTGGATTAGCAGCAATTTTAAGTAGTGTACGGTTTTCACCACTTGGTGTGCCCCATATGAAAGGTAAAGTGATATTTAACACAGCTGAAGAGCTATTACGAAGTGCAAACCAGAATAGTCGATTATCGTTGAATCGTACGGAAGCTGGATGGTTATTAATTGGTGCAATTATGACCCTTGGAGTACCAGTTGTTCGTGGTTTACTACCCAGGATGTTATTACTATGGCGAAATGCATTTCCACGTTCAAATACGGAGCTAGAAAATGAAAAAGCACGTGGGGATTCATTTACATGGCAAGTAACTCTAGAAGGTCGTGCTGGAGCGTTATCTGCGATCCATAGCCTAATGCTACATTGTCCTGATATTTTAAGCGATGATGTTCTACGACGATTATTAATTCCTATCGAATGTGCACTCGCAATGTTAACCAATTTATCGTCGGTGTTAAAAACCTATGGACAAACGTTAAAAGCTCCAGCTGCTATGGTCCGATTACGTCTTTATGAAACATTATTGTTATTCCCACCACAATCGTTTGAAGCTTCGTACACACATCTTCTACGAATGTTGGTCACGGAATTCACACTAACCGAAAATCATGCGAATACAACGACATCTTTGCTACGATCTGTTTGCCACATCGAAGAATCTGTGATCTTAGGATCATGGTTACAAGAATCTGACCATCGTACAATCGAAGATCAAGTACATTCGTATAGTGCAGCTGGTTCAGGGGCTTTGGAGCATGATTCATGCTGTTTATATCGACCGCTACCTCCAAGCGATCTAGTACCAGGTCCTTTACCACTTGGAGTTGCTGTTATCGATCAAAGTATCCAATTATTTGGACAAATATTTTGTCGAGTTGCGAATAAACATCGTTTACAAATGCTTGAACATTTCACCGAATGCATTAAGCATACAAAAGCCTCGCGACAGGAAGCAACTCAAATCAATATATTCGCAGCTGTGTTGAGTGGTTTGAAAGGTTTTACAGAATCGAAAACAGAATTTGGACAAGAAGATGTGAAAAAATCAGCATCTGCACTAATCATGAGCGCTTTAATATCCCCAAATCCAATATTACGATGCTCAGCCGGTGAATCTGTGGGTCGATTAGCGCAAGTTGTAGGCGATACACGTTTAACTGGTGAATTAGCACAATCTAGTTTTGATCGTTTAAAATCCGCTCGAGATGTTGCTTCACGAACAGGTCATTCGTTAGCTTTAGGATGTTTGCATCGATATGTTGGTGGTATGGGCTCATCACAGTATCTGAACACAAGTGTTTCGATTCTACTTGCATTGGCGCAAGATACGACATCTGCAATTGTCCAAGTATGGGCGTTACATGCCCTTGCATTGATCTCTGATTCTGGTGGTCCTATGTTCCGAGGATATGTTGAGCCTTCATTATCCTTAATCTTGAAACTTTTACTAAATGTACCTCAATCAAATGTCGATGTACATCAATGTATTGGAAAAGTGCTGTCATCGTTAATAACGACCATTGGTCCCGAATTACAAGGTAACACCACTATGATATGTACAGCACGAACATCATTCTTATGCGCATGTGCAATCATGCAAGATCATCCTGATCCATTAGTACAAGCCGAAGCTACTGGCTGCTTACAACAGTTGCATTTATTTGCCCCACGCCATTTGAATTTATCATCTTTAGTGCCAACTTTATGTCGAATATTATCCTCAAATCATTTGTTACTACGAAAAGCGGCGATATCATGTTTGCGACAGTTAGTACAACGTGAAGCGAAAGAAGTATGTGAGTTGGCGATGACGCTAGCTAATGAAAGTCGAGATGCAACAAATACTGTTGAAGGGCTTGTAATCACCGAAACTGGACTTCCTGGAGTGCTATTTAGTATGCTGGATACAGAAACTGATACAAAGTTGATTAAAGATATACATGAAACCTTAACCAGCATGCTACAAGTCTTAGCTGCTGATAACGTCACTCAATGGTTGGGTATTTGTAAAGATGTGCTGACCATTTCGACCGAAGAGCGTACTAGCATTGAAGGTAGTGAAAACGACGATGCAGGCGAAGATGAAGATGATGACCATATCGATTTAAGTGTTGGTGGAGATGAACAAGCTTCTGTTGGATCAGTGCAACCACGTTGGCCCACTAGAGTATTTGCTGCCCAATGTGTCCGTCGTATAATAGCCGCCTGTAAATCACCACACGCGTCTGCAGCTCATTTTGATTTACACGTTGCCAAAGAGAACAAGACATCTAAAAATGATTTCCTAGTCTTACATATTTCGAATTTAATTCGTATGGCTTTCATAGCAGCCACAAGTGATTCGGATCAGTTACGTTTAGAAGGTTTAAAAACATTACAAGAAATCATTGAGAATTTCTCAAATGTACCCGAACCAGAGTTTCCTGGTTATTTGTTACTTGAACAATTTCAAGCACAAGTTAGTGCTGCATTACGTCCAGCATTTTCACCGGAAACACCATCACATGTCACAGCAGCTGCGTGTGATGTATGCTCAACTTGGATTAGTTCAGGTGTGGCGCGTGATTTAAACGATTTACGACGTGTGCATCAATTACTTGTATCATCCCTTACGAAATTACAATGGCGGAACAATAGTGTTCAACTCCATAACGAAAGTTTATCAACGTTAGAAAAGTTAGCGATCCTAAAAGCGTGGGCCCAAGTGTATATTGTTGCAATTACGGGAAATAAATCGGTACGTGATATAGCCGGAAATACTGAAAAGAAAATCGATGATTCATTATTGCAAAATGGAGAAAACGAAAGTTTATTGTCGCTAGTACAACCACAACTCGTCAGTTTATCGAAATATTGGTTTGCTGCGTTACGTGATTATGCGTTAATCTCCTTACCACCAGAATTTTCGAGTCAATTACCTCGAGATGGTGGTGCATTTTATACGAATGATACAGTTTATTCATCTCGGGGTCATTATCTAGTGTTATGGCCTCCGATACTTCATGCAGCTGCACTATGGTTAACGAAAAATGTGAATAATACTGATACAGACGAGCAAATCGATAATGTTTGTAATGATGATAACGATCGTCGAAATGAGAATATACAATTCGTAAATACAATTTCGGATAAGTTTTATCTATTGTTCGGTATCTGCATGAAAACATTAAGTGCGCCGAATGTAAGTGAATCACTTGATAAAGTGATGCAATGTCTACAAGGTTTACTAGCTTTGGTATCGTCCGAATGGGCACAAAGCTTACTCATTTCGGATGGGGCCTATCCAATTGAGCTATGTTCGGTGTTGTATCGATTATTGATGGTACACGATAATCATACGGCGCAAATTTTATGCACCAAAATTGTTATGCATATTATTGATGCGTTACAAAAACAATTGGATCAAGGCGAAGCTACTGAGGATGATATTGCTGCTATTACTGAAGCGATTATTTGTGTGACATTTGGTATATTGGTACGACATTTTCCTCAAATTCAACCACGAATTAGTGCGTCACTTGGTGTGACTGTGTCACAATCTGCAATGAATCATGATTTATCTGGTATAGTCGTAGCAACATGCTTTCAAATGTTAGAACGTATACCACAAATGTGTACCCCAAAAGACCGTGAGTATTCTAATTGCTATTCAATATCTTGAAATTTGAGCTCAGAATTTTGTGAGACTTCCAAAAATTTATACATATCTATTTCTAATAAGAAAACATATAAACACTCTTCGTAAGATCAGATTCTTTAAGCGGTTTTGTTGATCAAAACGTCCATCATCCTGAGAAAATCGTAAATGGCTGCTGGCAGAACTTTTCGCAAGCTTAGAGGAAATATTGTGCAAATCTCCTAAAAAAATGCGGATATATTCTATCTTTGTGAGAAAAGTTACCATATCTAGATCCAATTCAGATCCTTTTTCCCTAAAGGAAACTTGCCTGGTTGGAATATTTTATAATATATATTTTTTAGCTCAGATTTTGAGAGTTTGGAATCGACTCCAAAACTTGTGACCACAAGCTAATATATTCAATAATTGCTTATTTTCAGAAGCCCTTGAAATTGTATCCCTAATATTGTATTTAATAACTGAAGTGATTCGGGAATACGCAACAAAATGTAATAATAATCCTGTCAATAATCATGTTCCTGTTCAAGCAATTTTACAATGTTTACGTACAATTGCCGCCCATGGAACAAAACAAGAGAGTGATGAATGGACAAATTTATTAAAAAGTGCACTTGGAAAAATTATTGGATTTGCTAAAATTAGTAAGTGGAATTTATGGATACAAGTTTTTTTATATTATAGAGCCGGATTTATCTATAAATAAGCAGTTGGCCTCTTTGATTTTTCCAAGTTGAAGATCGATTATTTGTGCAGAGTCCCAAAAATGCCTAATCAATATTTCGATCAATATTTATATTTCGATTAATATTTCGATTTTCGTTGAAATTTCGAAAATATTTCGATATAATTTAAATAAATTTTTAAATAAATTTGTATTACCAGGTGCGGAAGAAGAGAAAATTGATGAAATCACTATAATGTTAACAATTGGTGTATTCGCAATTCATGCCCCCTTAGAAGTAGTTTGTACCCCAAGTTTATTGTATCCCTGTATTAACTATATCAATCAATGTTTCCAGAGTGAAAATTTAACTGTGAGTATTCATAAAAAATGGGGTGCGTTCACGACGATTTCAATAAATTGTTATATTTTTTAGGTAAAAACAAAATCAATTCAAACATTACGATCAATCTTAATGCAATCCGAAACAAATATTAAAGTGGCGTATGTTCGAGCAATGGGTCCAGTTTTAATTGAGCATTTACATTCAGATTCAGCGCGATTAGTACTCACTGAATCAGAATTATTGGTAACATTAGAAATTATAGGAACAATTGAAATTTTAGTCAATTTAGCGAGTATTAACTATCGTAAGTAATTTGTTATAAATTTTTTTCAAATGAGGCTAGAGGAGAAAAGTATCTACGACAAAATACCAGTGTCCGTCTACTTAGTAGAGTATCGCACTCTTTCTGATCAATTACGCCTCCATTTAATTACCAATTCGTATGGTGTTAAACAGTCTTTATTAAAAATCTTACCATGGAATTTTTACAAGAACTTAAAATGGTGGACACTGGCTTTGAAATATACAAGTTTTAATTTACGTGAATTATTTTTTTAATATCGTAAATGATGATTTTTCTTCTCTATCCTATTTTTTTTTTGAGTAGTCAATTCAACTAACTTAATAAACTTAATTTTGCTTAAAATTTGGAGATATTGCACAAAGTAAGTATGATAATCGTATTTTTGTTTTGGCTGAAGATGATTTTAATTTGGGTATTTTTTTTAAATTTATTTAAGGGAATCATATTTTATCAATGGTTGTTGCCATTTTGGTGAGCTTTTTATTAGATCCGAAGGAACGTGCATCTTCGAATAAATTTGGTATTTCGTTACATGATAATAGTTTACAATGGTTAATGAAAATTGGTCCGAAATATCCACAGGTAAATAATTATTCATTCTGGAATCAAAATGCGAATTTACCAAATAAAGTATAGATGATATAGTTTCATACAACAACGCTGTTTATTTTCATACATCTTAATTGCCTATTTAATAATAATAATTAGCAAGAGGGGTACCACAAATGGGTCCCTAGCACCTAGACCAAGGGGTCCTCTGTACCCTCCTTGAGAACAACCTATCACCCGAAGGCGAGACGTGTCCAGGTAAGAGGTGCTATTGTAAGCAGATGAAGCTGTAGGAACTTCTCCGCCGGAATTGCTCCCAGGATTGATGGATCCAAGGTTTCGGATCCAAACATTCTATACCTGACACCCTGCAAGTTTCTGCAGGTGCAAATAACATGTATGGAGGTTTCATCGTCCTCCATACAGGCCCTACAAGTGAGATCATCAGAGATCCCCAAGTTATGAAGGTGGTAGTTCAATCGACAATGTCCTGTCAAGAGCCCCTCCACCCTTCTCTAGTGCATTCTATTGAGTTTCAACCGAGCACAGTCGAATGACCTAACACAACTTGGCCTATTGCATGCCCTGCGCAAAGTCCCAGTAATCGAGATGAGCTTGTCGCAGCCACCCCTTGGTTCGGTAAATTACGGAGCATCTTGCTATGGGAATGACAGGCTCAGGTGAAAGGGGCGTTTGAGATGACCCCTTTCGTGCCATAATTGTCTATATAATAAACATATTAGTTGTTTCGTAATTTGAGATGTGATCTAAATTAATAAGTTGAAATTGATTTACTAAGTAAAGTGTTGGTTTTGTAGGAGTTTAAAGTGGTCATTGGCCAATCGATGCATATGAAAACAAAACTGGAAAACGCAATACGTAGTACACAACAGACGCAAGTGAAAATCGAATCGCCTACAAAGAATAACATACTTCAACAGCCATCGATTAAATTGAAAACTGATTTTAGTAACTTTTCTTAGATTTCTAATATTTATTAACAAGACTGGTCTATAAAAATTTTTATGTTTAAAATTCCAATATTTAAAAAAAAAAATTATACTAAAAAATATTTAAAAAAAGTATATACATATATCATTAGAAAATGGTAGTTTTTATTCTTACTGAACATCCTGTACATTTACACTCCCGTTCAATAAAATTGAACAGATCTGAACGGAATCAGTCTCACAACTTTGATTATTCTTGTAGTATATGTTTTTTACTATACTTCCATTTCTTTTTGCACACTTAAAATATATACTAGTTATCTTTGTTTGTAAATAAATCATTATACAGAGAGTTCAAAAGTGAGGAGTTTTATGAAATGTAAGAAAATTAACATTTCAGGTCTGTTGAATTTTATTGAACGGAAGTGTATATCTCTGTTTCAGCTCACAGTCGTACTTATATACTATCGATTCTATGACTGTCGTTCCTTTTTTAAAAGTTTATACTTGACTAGCTGATATATAAAAAAAATTGATCAAAATCGGTCCAGTAGTTTTTGCATGATGCGCGCACATCGGCAAACCTCTATCATTTTATTTATATAGATTTGTGCCCGATCGATTCGGGTTTCCAAAAAATCTTTCGAACAAAAATTGTTAGTATTTTTATAACAACATTTATCCGAAAACTAAATGGATTCGATACAAATCGACTGGGAATATTTTGAAAAAGGAGTCGATAGTATATATTGAAGCCAAAATATATGGATTCGAAAGATTGATCAGGGTTCCGTACCATTACTATAATCAACAAATTTATGGGTAAAATAAAACAGAGTTCTCTTTTTCATGACTCAAAACCAAAGAATATCGAATTTTTTGCTGTAAATATTTCGAAAATCAGGGGGAACGGTGTTTTTTCAAACATTTTTGACTATATCTTTTTAACCAATTCATAAAAAGTTTTGGAGTTATTAAAGTAGCTCAACGGTTTTTGTGAAATTTGTTTGGTATTTGGTTAGCTTTAAGGTGTTTTTACAAATTCCTAACCTTACGAAAATGACGCAGTTTTTGGCGTAACACCTTTTGGACTATTTCAGTATTAATTAGCCATCAAGCGAATAATAGAAAATTTCTTGTACATCTATAGATTGTATTCTAAATCATTATGTAGAGGAAGTACTAAATACCTTTCATATTAACATAAATCAAAAAAGTTTATGATACTGATAATAGTCAGTTCAATTAGCTGAGATGCTGATGATAATTTTTGTAACACTTTTTGGTTCTTATAGGACAAGGAATTTGTATGTAGACTAGGAATTGGTATACTGCAGCCGACTTTGATAAGAACTTTGTTGATATTCATCTGGAGTTTGTGAAAGGAAACTGCAGAAAACCTTCACAAGCATAGTCGGTAACTTCCGTTCTTGTTCATACATCGACAGCTTAGTCAATTAACCGCCCATTATTATTTATTTAATTTTTAAATTAATTTAATTGACAAACTGTCAGTGTTGGGAATCAAACCAGCAACCTCGCAGTTCCGAGCAGAGAGCCTTAACAGCTAGACCACACGGACTGGTTCGTTGCACTAAATGACGTATCATTTTAAATAAAAATGGCTGTCATAGGATAAAAGTTGATGAACGCACTCTAAGCAAAATAATGTTTTGACACTAAAAAAAATGAAAAAGATATTGAAATTCCCTATGTTTAAAACTCCCTTCGTGTAATGTTTAGCGCATGACTATTACTGTTTATTAAATTTAGAAATGAAGTTTTTATTTATTTTTTATAATAATTAATTAAATGTAGTGTTTACTAAAAAAAAGTTCTATTTGCTAAAAGACTATCAAATTTTATTAAATATTCTTAAATAATACTCGAGTATTGTGTCTTAAATTAAGTACCTAAAAATTTAAAGAGGTTACCTATCTTACTAAATAATACGCCAAAAGTGTGTAGTGAATAATATATATATATAAAGAGTTTCACTGTAGTTAAAACAATGTACGAAAAATTTGTTCAAATTAATCACAAATGCGAATTAATTAGTTAAATGTACCCATTGTGGAAATATTTTTGGAGTAATTAGCAATATAAAACGTTCGAGTTTAGCTATGGATGATAAAACAATTTTGAAGGTATTTATTAGCCATCGATACATTTTCCACTTAAGAACATATTTTATTTAAAAAAAAAAATCATATTTGTATTTATGTAGCAATTGGCTGAACAAAAGCTAAAAGCTTTTGCTGTGGGTAATATGGGTAAACGTGCCTTGACCAAACGTGAATTGGAAGAACTTCGTAAAAAGGAGGAAGATGAAGCTGCGGCCTTTGTATGATTTACTTTTGTTTTACATTTCTATTTGAATTTTCATTCACAAAATTTATTGATGGTTCTAAAATTTTATTTAGAAGATTTTTTGAAATAGCCAAATAATTTTTTAAATCAGAATTGTCAACATGATTGAATTTATTTCTTAGGGAACTGTTTTGAGATTTCTGAACTAGTCAAAATGATTGTATAAATAAAACCGGGAAAGATTCACACTCAAAATTCACCTGGAATCGTTTAGATATTCTTTTTTTTTTAATTATGATTTTGAATACGGTTGAAATGACTTTTTAGGATAATTTTCTGGAATAAATATGGAAAACAATAATAGTAACTGAGAATTGTTAGGAAATGCAATATTGGAATCTCTGGCAGGGGACAAAGCTTAATATTTTAACCTACTAGCCGTAGTTACTAAGTAGTTCACCAGAGTGCGACCATGAAACTTGTAGGCCGAATCAAGGGGATTGGGGATGACTTCGACCTACTAGCTCTAGTTTATAATTTTCCAATATTAAAAATTTGAATCAATTTCTTGGGAATTTTTTTTTTTTTTTTAAAGTTAGAGAAATTTGGAAAAATAATTGAATAGATTCTGAAGCTATATTTTCACAAATAGGGCCGTTAAGATACCTCTTTTTCAAAAATTTTGTGAGTGTAAAATCAGAATTTGTTAGATTGATTTTTTTTTTTTCAAAAATTTAATTCTATTAAATTAGGCATTTCAAGAATTTGTTAGTACATTTCAAGATACGCCATCAAATTCCAACCGAATTTGGGTGAAAGCTGGTACCTATGACGCTGGAGCTAGACGTTAGTATAATTTTTAACGAGATTACGATATTTGAGAATTTTGTAAAAATTTTAATTAAAATCGAAATTTATCATTCGACAGATCAATATATCGCTTAATTTTGGAGATATTTGATATTAAAATTTCAATTGTTGAAAATTTTTCTTGCCTCGGATATCGTACTATCGTCAGAAAATAATTTTCAAATTATAAAACGACGATTTCTTTGTAAATTTTTAGGTGAGGATACCAAAGAAAAGGGTAAATTATATAAACCACAATCGCGGCTTTCTTCCAATGAAAATTTATCATCGGCGGAGAAAGCTCAAGAGTATGCTCGGCTATTAGCTGGTGATGTAAAACCAGAACGTTTAGGGAAAAAGAAAGAGAATAGTAAGAAGAAAAGTAATTTAGAATTATTTAAAGAAGAATTAAAACAGTAAGTTTGCATCTTATTACTCGTTCACGGAGGAAACGACCTCAAATTGAATCGATCTTTTTGAAATATATCAATTTCATATCAGATATTATTTCATTTACGCCCCTGATTAATAGAAAGACCCATTTGGTTGAGAAGATAAAACCAACATTAACAAAGAATGAAATCTGATTGACTCGGGCGAAAAGTTTTCGATTATAAGGTCGTTTTCTTCGTGAATACAGGTTATACTCGAATTGGGCTTCACTTCTTTGATAACAAATTTTACGGTTTTGTATTTTGTGAACAGAATTCAAGAGGAGCGTGAAGAACGACATAAATATAAAGGTATGATAAAAGTACCTTTAGAACCCGATATTGTTGATTTAAATACAAAACAAGATATGGGATCATTCGATAATGGGGATCCAAATACAACTAATTTATATTTAGGCAATTTAAATCCAAAAGTAAGTGTGAGATAAATTTTGGTTATTCTGATCTCAAACTCAATTTTTTATTTACTTGGAAATTTCTAGATCACCGAAACACAATTGATGGAACTGTTTGGAAAGTATGGTCCATTAGCCAGTATCAAAATAATGTGGCCTAGATCAGAAGAGGAAAAAGCTCGAGGTCGTAATTGTGGATTTGTTGCATTTATGAATCGTAAAGATGGTGAACGAGCATTGCGTAATTTAAACGGTACGTAATATAACGGTTCGTAAGATTTTGCTTATAGAGGCCCTTTGAAGCGAGATAAGATCTCCGGAACGCCTACGATTGTACTCCGACCATATCTGTCTTGTAGTACCACAAGTAATCCATCTAAGATTGGCCTTTCTTAAGATATCCTCATTCAGGAGTAGCTTGAAGTTCGCAAACGGAACTCCCGGATGCCTATTGATGCTTGTGTCCGACAGCCTTGTACCATTTCTAGCAAGCTCGTCGGCTTTACAATTTCCTGGAATGTCCCTGTGTCCCGGTACCCATATCAGGTTTACATTCATTTGTTCCGCCAGCTCATTTAAGGACGTTCGGCAGTCCTGTGCTACCTTTGAGAAACTATGTTAAAATATGTCCAAATTTTCCTCTGATGAATGTTTTTGAAAAAAAAATATTTTACTTACAGGTAAAGATGTTATGGGCTACGAAATGAAATTAGGCTGGGGTAAATGTGTTCCAATCCCACCACATCCAATTTATATACCTCCCTCACTCCAGGAACTATCTATGCCACCTCCAACGTCTGGATTACCATTTAATGCACAGCCAATTGAAACGGATGCTCTGAAAGATTTGGATAAAAATGATTCAACATTATTGGATAAGGTAGGCCACAAATTATGTATAATCGATAAAAGTAAATATACAAAAAAAAAAGTATTCTTAAATTGGTTTCACTGTAATACTTTTCGACATTTTGTGTGTCGTAAATCAATAATTATTGATCGATATGCCAATTTATTCTACAGATTTTATCCCAATCGATTGTGAAAGTTGTGGTGCCTACAGATAGGTGAGTAGATTTTTTTTAAATCTAAGACATACAGAAATTGAATACAGAAATCCAAAACTTAGAAAATCTAGAACTGATTTTTAGGTTTTTTTGGATTGAAATTGCATTAATACATTCCTAATTCTGGTACGATTTTTTTGTTTGTAGAAATGTGGTAGCCCTTATTCATAGAACGATCGAATTTGTAATTCGTGAAGGTCCTCTCTTTGAGGCAATCATTATGAATCGTGAAATCAATAATCCAATGTTTAGGTAAGTTTTCGAATTTTGTTTTGGCAATGAAAAATTTTCACATTTATCTGATAATGTGTTTTTTTTCCGTCAGGTTTTTATTCGACAATCAAAGTCATCAACATACGTATTATCGTTGGAAGTTATTTTCAATGATGCAAGGAGATACCCCAAAAGAATGGCGAACCGAAGATTTTCGAATGTTTGAAGGTAAAGTTTGTTCAATATCTTTGAGATTTTGGCCATTCGTCACGATTTCGTAGTAGCAATTAGCTGAACAAAACGGTTTCTTTTTCAAAAACAGGTGGATCGATTTGGAGACCACCACCAATGAATATATACACGCAAGGTATGCCAGACAGTTTAATTGTGGATGAAGATTTACGTGAACCATCAAAAGGAGCCTTATCTGTTGCACAACGTGATCGTCTAGAAGAATTATTACGTAATTTAACACCAGATCGTATGAAGATTGCTGAAGCAATGGTCTTTGCTATGGAGCATAGTGAAGCTGCTGATGAAATTTGTAGTTGTATTTCTGAATCATTATCAAATGTTGAAACTTTAATTCATAAGAAATTAGCACGTGTTTATCTTGTATCAGATATTTTACATAATTGTACAGCTAAAATTAATAATGCGTCATACTATCGTCGAGCGTAAGTTTTAAAAAAAAAATTAATTTTTATTTAGAATATACTCCCATAGTGGAACTCCAATTATCCGGATCGCTTTGCGGAAAATAAGACCGTATTCAAGTGTTTTTTGCAGCAGCAAGCATTGGGAAACCCTCATTCAAGGCCGATTAAAATTTTTAGCCAAGAAAATCGATAGTTTGTATTGATTGTTCATCAGTAACCACATATTTAGCTTTTTATTTTTAAAGAAATGAAATTTTTTCTTAATTTCTTCGCAAATATTTGTCTATCCGGATCAGGTCCGGCCCTAATTAATCCGAATAATTCTAATGTAAAGTTCTAATGTAAAGAATAGCGGTTGAAGCGAGGTGTTACAGCAACCGCTTGCTATATGGCAAACGAGTCATCAGACTTCCAACTGCGTTGTTGGATGTTTGAAAAGTTAGCAGCACAATATCGAGATATTTAAAAATCATGTTATATGTTGGACATATCAATGTGATGCTGCTGCCTTCCCAGATTCGAGTCAAGCAGTTCGTGAGTCAGTTTTTCCATATCTTCAGAAATCTATTATGCCTCTGTACACTCAAAATTCCCGAGTCTTTGATGAACCTAAGAACCTAGTCTATTGAGTAACTCCACTAGCATTGTAATAGCATTGTCCCCCAAAGAGCTCTATTAGTAATTTGAAACGAGCACCTGAGTAGCTCAGTTCGGTGAGAACTGGTGTGGAATGTCAGAGGTCTTGGGTTCAATCCCCAGCCAAGATGTGTAAGATTTTTCTTACCAAAACATAGATGTCAAAATAACATTTGAGACGAAATTATTCCGAGACTGACGGATAATTCATGGTTTTATTTAATCCGAAAGAGAAAATTTTAATTGTTTTTAATGTATTTGTTTTAGGTTAGAAATTCGATTAGCCGAAATTATAAAGAATGCACATATTGCACATATGGCACAAGATAGTCGATTGAAAGCAGAGGGCTTTAAAGTTCGAGTTGAACGTGTTTTAGAAGCATGGAAAGATTGGTCCGTGTATCCTCGTGAATTGATTGAAAATTTAGAAAATATTTTCCATGGAATTGATACGGGTGCCGCTTATAACTATAAGGTATGATTTGAAGCAAAATAATCCTTTCACTGGACGGACGAATAGATTCTCTCTAGTGACGAATTCAGTTTTGATAAGAGATGAAACCAAACGTTCTTATCTTATTCTCAAATATTCCTGCCCCTAATTTGAATTGAAGCGAAACAATTTTGTGCAACCTATTCATTCATGGAAACTAAAGATTCCCGAATATTTCCGCCCCGGATTCCTCCTCATAAATTTTTACAGGTATTCGAAGGAGTTAAAAAATTTTTTTTTTTTTTTTTTGTAGGCAACTCTGTCCAAAGAAGAGTCAGATGATATATATGCTAGAATACAAGAAAATGAGGATGATAGTGATGATGGAATTCCATTAGATGAGGATGCAGATGGCGAAGCTGTACCTTTTGATGGTGCTGCACTATTAAAAGGTGCAATTCGTCATGGAAATCCACCAAAAGTTGAATCGTACTCAAAATACAATGATTTTAATAATGATTCGCCTAGTAAGTAGTTAATTTTTGCTATATATCGAACGTCTTACTGAAACACACTGTATATTTGATGAATATTTATAATTTTTCAATTGTGCTATAGAAGATGAAGATGCAGATGGAATGCCTTTAACGCCACCTTCAAATGAAGAGAAAATGCTAACACCAATGTTCGTTCCATCTCGTTGGGAGACTGTTGATCCAGAACAGGTACTTTGAATAGTTTCTTATCCTTAGAGAATGTTCTACCAACCTTCACCTTAAGAATATACCAAATTTAGAAAAGGAAGCCTTCCATTTTAGATTCAATTCAGACCTTTTCTTTTCTAAATGAAACCAAAACGTCCCCATTTTCTACCAACATGTTTTAAACCATCAATTAAAATGTTTAAGGTGGAAGCTCAAGCGATGACAACCAGTAAATGGGATCAACTTGAACCAACATCCCTCGATGGTGAAGAAGTCAACGACAGTGATTCAAGCAGTGAAGCCATGAACTCACAAAAGATGAATTTCGATATGAATGATTCCAAGTAAGTATCCTCCATTTTTGTACGCCATTAAATTATGCCACTACCATAATACTACGGGAAAATACTGTTTCGGAATCCATCCAAGAGGCTATCTCTCGATGTACTGAACCTAAACGGAGACTATGGAGTCTACTGTATTTACCCTTCCTCCTGAAACATTTTGTAATATACAGGATGTTTTCTATCTTAAAATATTTGTTCTATAGTTATAAATTTTGTTTTTCTAGAATGACTGAAGAACGTCGTCGAAAGTTACGTGAAGTGGAATTAAAGGCAATGCAGTATCAAGACGAATTGGAAGCGGGACATCGTTCCTTGAAAAGTGGTTGGACCGTTACCCAGCAAGTGGAGCACTATCGTCGAAAATTACTTCGCAAAGTAATTTCATTGGATATATATTTATTACATAAAATTAGTGAATGGAAATTATTTCCATTCACTTTATTTTCAAACATAGAATTTAGAAAATTTTCTAGGGAATATTTATTATTGATTGATTTATTTTTTTCGATTTCGATTTGTATATTTTATAAGACCCCCAAACCCACATATTTATTCACTTACTTACTCTTTTATGAAATTTTTTGATTGAAATAACAAATTTTATGATATATAACATTAGATGGATAAAAAACTCGCTGATAACAGAGAAAAAGCGAAAGACAGAGACTCTCCAAATTTAGATCGTTCGAACAAATCCCGACACAGTTTGGATATGGGCAGTACCAGATCGGATCGTTCTAAGCGGAGTTTAACACCAGATACAGAGTATTCGTAAGTAAATTCATGCATCGTTTAACCAAAAAAAAAAAAAAAAAAAGTGAACAAATTTTGTATTTTTCAAACGTGTGTCTCGCACTACGGACAAATATGGGATATCTGATCGGGAAATTTTTGTTATTATTCGAAAATTCGATATCAGAAATCTAGTTTGCCGGTTGCGAAATTACGGATTTTGTGATTGTTCAAAGAAACCATTCAAACCAATTTGGGCTCGTATCAAAGTAAATCAATATAAAGTTGAATACTAACTTTGTTTTGAAAGTCTATTTTAAATAGGGAGGGGGATTTATGTCTATTATGTCCCCCCATCCTTCTTAATTATACCAACTCGAAAAATTACTTGGTTTTTTTTCGATTCCCAAGAGATACGTGCCCAAGTGCCTTAAAAAAAACAATATATAATTAAAAATTATGTGACGTAATTAATTGTAATTAATTAATGGATAACACATTATAGCGGCAGTTGCCGAAAATATAAAAAAAAGTCGCGCAGTTCATCAGGAAGCATGTCACCAGCTAAATTAAGAAGTAACAGGTAATGAAAATTGTTTTAACGAGTATCGTAGGTCGTCAAACATTTCTAACATCGAAAAGCCATGGCGGTATTATCATTATCCATATTTGGCTATCATTTTTATTACTTTGCCAATCAAACTAATTTATTTAGCCATCTTTTTATTTTTGTTTTGTAGTTCAAATTATACACGGATTTCGAAAATTGTCATTCAAAATGATGACAATCCATATGTCTTGAATCTAAATTGGTTTTTTTTTTAAAGTTGTTTCTTGTTTTTTATGGACCCAATTTATCAGTAATGACTTCCATTACTTGACAACCAATAGTCAATTTTGTGAGGACGTTGTGAGTGCAACGTGGTTAGAGCATAGAGGTAATACTCCTATATGGACAGTTTCTATAAGTGGAAGCTGTTCCTCCAAGCTATCAATTATGTTCTACGCATTTTACAGAATTGCCAGGCAAGGGCAACATAGACAATGTGTCTTGGAGGAGAGAAAGAGAATGAATATAGTCGGCACCGTAATGTTGGGACATTCTTTCCTATACCAACTGTCCATATAAGAGTATTACATATGTGGGTCACAGGATGTGTGAGAACATGTGTCTAGTGCTCTATTGGCGGTCAGTATCTTTTAAGACAAGTCCATTAATGGCTGCCACTAGCTCCACTGACCTCTAAATAACTGCACTGATTATCCTATGTTACGCCACTAACCCCAATTGAAGCGCTACTTAACTAGCCAAGGAACTAAGTTTTGCTTGAGCGCGCCTTCGCGGCATGTATATGTAATAAGAATGTGTGTTAGGTTATATCACATGTATTTCTAGCACACCCATATAGTTTTAGTACCATGACTAGTTGAGGCGCTGTTATTTCACGTTTATACCCATAAGCATACTGTGTCCAGTTATATAGAGGTCAGTGACTAGGTCACATGACCATATTACTGGCGCTCTGGCGTCCACTAAACTCAAATCTGGTTGAGTTCAGTAACCAACTGAAAGTTAAGTACCCCTGCACACGAGGACAGTAAATTAGTGACCATTACTGGCTAGTACAGGGGGCTTAAGACGGTCATCTTCAAGTAAAAATCACAGTCCTAAGATTTTTTTTGCAAACATATTAAGTAGTAATGATGAAAAAAGACATTTCCTTCGAGCCGTAAAAAAAATCAATGTAGATTCAAATGGAAATCTATTTTCGAAATCATACTTTGGCAAAACAATTAGATTATCAAACAATAAAAAAAAATTGGTTTCATTTTGCTTTTATACAGCATGTCCCAGAATTTAGTTAGTTGGCATTATTTTCTAAATTGTAAAATCTATAAAAATAATTTTTTGATTAGAAAGAATTAAAAAAAAAAAAATACAAATAAACCTAACTAACTGAGTTAACTGTTTAAATACCCGGTATATACTGAGTGTATGAAAAAGTTTCCAACAAAAGTTTTAAAAAAAATAACATTTTTGTCTTCAAAAATTTTTTTTATCTCTTACGGTCTTTCTAGCTAAAAATTTTTATTGTTCTATCAACGTCATAACTGACGCTCCTTTTAGAAAGTTTTACAGTATATTTGTACCAATTTGGGGAAAAAATGTTTCGAACAAAAGTTGTTAGTACTTTCATAACGAACCACTTTTATTCGAAACATTTTTTTTCTGTATTTGAAAAAGGAACGCCATTAATGGAGTTGATCGTACAGATATTTTCACTAGATAGAGCAGTTAAGGAAATATTCGTCTGCTAAGTAAATTGTAGGCCACCCTGTATAATGAAATATGAATAAAAAAAAGTTTCATTGTAATTTTCGCTGTCTAACAATCAAAATCTATAGATCATCTCGAAGTACTACTCCCATAGACCGTAAATCTCATTCACGTCGTTCAAGATCGATTGGGAGAGAAGAATCATTATCTCCCCCAACACCACCACGTATCAACAAGAAATCACCAAGTCGAAGACGACGTGCTGCTGAATCACCATCGTGGACTGGTAGTAATAGTGCACGATCACGTTGTAGCCCTTCCCCACATTCCGCAAGATATTTATCACCTGTGAACTCTAAATATCTGTTAACTAGTCCATCACCGCCACCAATAGTACGCGGTTCATCGTCACGACGATCAAATCGTCATATGGATTCACCAGGTACACCACCGCGTATCAGTGGTGTTGTCGTATCGTCAGCCTCGAAAAGTAGTCGACGGCGTGGTTCATATTCACCAAACTCGAAACGATTATCGCCAACGTTATCGACAAAAAGTAAACACAGTAGAAGAACTTTAACGCCTTCACCACCACGTAAAATAAAACGGGCTCGTTCGCGTAGTATTTCACCAGTGGACTCAAATAGTCAAAGACGTCATAAACATCGCTATTAGTTGTTTCTTCTTTTCAAATTTCAGTGTATAATTTTTTAAGCTTAAAACGTAAACATGTTTTTTAGTTTTTAAATACAGCTCAGCTCACGAGGCAATGTTTATTAAATTTTTTTTTTATTGATATGTTAAGCGATTATCACCATTTGATAATTACGAATTTTTCGAGATAATTGTCGAATTCATAGCAAAATAATCACATTTATATATTCAAACAAAAACTATTTTCAGCACTTTCGATATCTTGGAATCTCTGACAGGTGCAGTTATTTACCAGAATAAACAAAGTTGTATGCTGCGAACACGAAACTTGTAGTCTGAAGGGTGTATCACAGGGGTTGGGTCAGGAAACATAGTCTTACTAACTCTAGTTTCTAATTTATCCACCAGAAATGTTCCCAATAAACCACACCGCGCCAAAGGTGTCAGATTTGCGATTTTTTTAATTTCTTATGTTTTCCAATTCGAAAGACCTCGACAAAATTGTCTGTGGTCTAAAAACTATCAAATTTTGGACTTTTTGATAGTATCTTGGCATTGCTTGATTTTAGAAATTTGCTAGCCGTTATCAATCTTAAAGAGGACACAAATTTTATTCTTACAATTTTTCTCAATAACAAGCGCGGTACAGGAAAATGGGTGATATTAACAATTTTTACAGTTAAGGTAGTTGCCTCGCGTATTATTTGATAGATTCGTTTTTTCATTCCAAAGTGTTTTTCTCGAGTTATTCAAGACTTTTTGGAAACCGTAGAAATAATGAAAAATGCATATCAAATGCATTCTTCCCTGATGATGGGGTATTAAATATATCGAAAGCTCTAAAATGAATGTTTGTATAATTTTATGTGATTTTGATCTATAAATTGCTGTCGATTATCTGCGTTAAAATTCCTAATTATAAAGTGATAGTGAAATCGTTTACTTAGAAATATGGTTTACATAATACTGTGATTTTAAAAAATATAAGTAAGGACTAATGGACTCGTCCAACAAAAGCCCACTCTCGGATAAATTACCAACAGTCTATCCGATACGTGTATGGACTACCTTAACTTTTTTGCACATGTTTTCAATATTCTTGTCGGACAAGTCCATTTTAATAAGAATTTAATTCACATTTTTTGCGCTCTATCCCTGACCTTTATGATTTTCTTTTGTACCATTCGTTTTCAAAAGCATGCTTTGAAATACGTTTTTTTCCTTTTTAAACATAACCTATTTTATTACTAGTACGTTCATAATTTAGAAATTTCGATCAACGTAAAAAAAACAACAGAGAAGTTTATTTTATTTCGCGTGCCAATCAACAATTTTTTTTTAAATTTTAAGTTAAATACTTTTCCTGTTTGATAGAGGACTTTAAAATAATGGCTTATTATTTTACAAATGAAGTACAGTTAATTTTAGAAGTAATGTTTCAGTCTGTTATCCAGTCTACGCATGTGCACAAACGATCATATTAAATGCGTAGAAATAATTTGTCGGTTAATATTGTTTTCGAAGATTTTAATATTAGGGCAAAATATCCCATTCGGTATAATTTTGAGCATTTATCCCTTCTTCCATGATGGTACACATGGCCACAAAAGTAGCGCTCTTTTCAAAATATTTTATAATTGATTTGTGCCCTAATCATTCGGTTTTCGAAAAAATGTCTCGGATAAAAGTTGTCTATTAGAAATATTCTAATAACTTTTATTCGAGACATTTTTCAAAGAATGGAATGAATAAGGCACAAATCAAATATAATATTTTGAAATCAGACCTTATCCTTTGTGGACCATGGTATAAATAATAAGGTATGTCATTTCCCGATTAGACAAAGAGGGTGATAGCCCTTTTGATATGCTATGTGACGTCATATTACACTTTCACCATTTAAAATACACGTAAAACTCCGTTTTTAGTATTTTTGCAAGAAAGAGACAGATAATAATCTTTAAAAACTTACAGCTTCCTTGATTAGTAACAGTATTTTCATATTCTGAAAATAAATGTGAAAACAAATTTTCATGCATATTCCCTATTGAAGTAAACCACCTTCCATTATTAAAAATTTAGTCATGAAATCGCATTAAAATACGAAGAAGATTTGACGTTCCGTAAATTGCGAATCGACCGTTACGTTGACTGACAATAAGAACTCAACCATACAAAATAATATTGACATACCTTGTTATTTAAAAAAGCTGAATTACTATAATCGATTTGCGCCGAATCCATTCGTTTTTCGAAGAAAAGGTTTTGAATAAATGTTATTCGTTATAAAAATATTAACAACTTAAGTCGTAAACATTATTTCGAAAACCTAATAGATTCGACACAAATCGAGTGTAAAAGTGACGTACCTGTTTCTAAAAAATTTTACAGTTGATTTATATAGAATTCAAAGGGTTTCCAAAAAAACGTGTCGAATAAAAGTTGTTTGAAACATTTTTTTGAAAACCAAATGACTCGAAAAATTTATAACACAACTTTTTGAATTGAAGATACATAGATTTAATCACGATAGAACCATGCGTAACCCTCTATCCTTCCCCCACCGACTTTCATGCCACAGATAGAAATGATGTTTTTACAGCAGGTGACTATTAATTAATTGCTACAGAAATTGTATTAGTTTTAGACAAACCAAAAAGTTTTGGACAATTTTAGTTTTGATATGATTCATTTTGAATTTGGAACAAAGGGCAAAAGCAAGAAGAAAATTGAATTTCTGGTCTAATTTTGACAATTTGGTTTCTTTATGATTTTTTTTTTTTATTAAGTCTAAATTATTATATTTTAATTTGCATTGTTTTTATTTTTTTGGAAGACAAACACAACATATAGAGAATATTATAGGCCATTAATTTATTTTCTTCGGTTAGATAAAGAACATTGTAAATAAGAAAATACTGCAAAAAGGAAAATATTAAAATTATTATATTTAAAAGAATAATGTTTTTTTTTTGTTATCTTTTTGGTTTTTCAGATTTTTTATTATAGAAGAAAATTAGTTAGGGAAAAGTCAGGTAAGCTCAAAAGTGGTCCGAGATTTTTTTTAAGATGCATTGACCTCTAAATAACTGGTAGATTATCCTATATTACGCCATTAAGGATGTTCCAGCCGATCATGAAACCACTTTTTGATAGATTTTGTTCATTTTTTTTCCACAGGCTAAAAATAATGTTTTCTAATAGATCCCGAAGTTTCAGAATTTTTGACCGTTTAGAACGCGAGATAATTAATAGCAAATTAATCATTCTCTCTCATTAGAAGCATGTCAAATTTCATGCGCGCCCCAGTATTATCTGTTGTATTAAAACAAATACTCGACAGAATTGAAAAAAAAACTAAGATAGTAAAGATAAATATTAAATTAATTTTTTTTTTTAAATCGCGTTTTAACCGTTTTGTTTTCGAAATATAAAAGTTTAAAATAATTTCTTATTTCAAAATTACATTGTATATATGAATTGTCTGTTGAATCTATTTTTTTGAAAACCGAATGAATTCGATACGATCAATTGTAAAATTTTGATAGTACAAATAGCGTCAAAAGTCATGCTATCATTTGAAAATTTTATAATTAATGTGCCGCTTTATTTATTTGGATTTCGGAAGAATGTTTCGAATAAAAGCTGTTAGTATAGTTGTAATGAACAATTTTTATCCGAAGAATTTTTTCGAAAACCGCATAAATAAGGCACAAATCAACTATAAATGTTTGAAATGATGGGCCACAAAAATAGCGCTCATTTTTGAAAATTTTTTAGTTGATTTGTATACCTTAAGCCTTCGATTTTTTTAAGAAAATGTTTCGAATAAAAATTGTTAGCATATTTATAACGAACATTTTTTTCGAAAATCGAATAAATAAAGCTCAAGTTAATTCTAAAATTTTGAATAATGATCGCTACTTTTGTGGCCATTTGTACTATGAGCCACAAATGTAGCGTTCATTTTTCAAAATTTTACAGTTAATTTGTGCCATATTCATTCGGTTTTCGAAAAAATACTTCGGATAAAAGTTGTTCATTATAGATATTACAAACAACTTTTTTTCGGAACATTTTCCTAAAAACCGAATGAATACGGCACAAATCAACAATAAAATTTTGAAAAATGATCGCTACTTTTGTGGTCCTTAGTACATTAACGTTCAATATGCAAATGTTTATGAAAAAACCTGATTTTCAAAAAAAAAAAAAAATGAAAAAGATTTTCACGCAATGGTTGTTGCATTACATAATAAACATAAAATTAAACAAGTTATGTAACAACTAACTGAGTTAATTGTTTGAATACCCAGTATATACTGAGTTGTATATCAATGTTTGAGTTGTTAACAATTTTTGAATTGTTCTACAAAAAAATCTCTTAATGTTTTAAAGACGGGCATTTTTTTCACTTTTCGAGGAACTTTTGAGGAGCACAAATTATGAGAAAACTATTGAGTTTATGAAAAGAAATTTCAAAAAGACGAAGACTATTTGTTAACAAATTTTTTTTCTATCTCGTACGGTTTCAAAGATAGGCAGTTTTGTCCATTTTGCCCAAACATGGTCCGATTTTGTCCATTAACGAACTTCACCTTACTTTTTTTGCTCTAGAACACACACACAAAATTTCAGCTCGTTATCTCGATCTTGAGTTATCGGGTTCACAGCAAACATTTTTCTTTGCGATCATTATTTTCAAGCGTTACAAAGTCGGAACTAAACTTAATATACCCTGTATATTTACATAATACTGGGTATAAACTAAACTTAATATACTCTGTATATTTACATAATACTGGGTATAAAACTAAACTTAATATACCCTGTATATTTACATAATACTGGGTATAAAACTAAACTTAATATACCCTATATATTTACATAATACTGGGTATAAAACTAAACTTAATATGCCCTGTATATTTACATAATACTGGGTATAAAACTAAACTTAATATACCCTGTATATTTACATAATACTGGGTATAAAACTAAACTTAATATACCCTGTATATTTACATAATACTGGGTATAAAACTAAACTTAATATACCCTATATATTTACATAATACTGGGTATAAAACTAAACTTAATATGCCCTGTATATTTACATAATACTGGGTATAAAACTAAACTTAATATATCCTGTATATTTACATAATACTGGATAAAAAACTAAACTTAATATACTCTGTATATTTACATAATACTGGGTATAAAACTAAACTTAATATACCCTATATATTTACATAATACTGGGTATAAAACTAAACTTAATATACCCTGTATATTTACATAATACTGGGTATAATAAAATATAAATCTGACAAATCAAGGACTAAATGCAATGGTGAAAGTTTTTTATTGAAATTTGTGTACTCTTGCAGGAGGCAACAGATAGCTAACTGTCTGTGTATCGGCTAATTCTGAAGACATAAATTTTTCAGGAGTTCAAAAATAACTTTCATCAAAGTACTAATGACGTCAAAAGTCAAGCTATCAAAGTACAAAATTTTATTATTGATTTGTGCCGTATTTCGTTTTCGAAAGAATGCTTCGGATAAAAAAAGTTGTTAGTATAGTTATAATGAACAACCTAATAAATACAGCACAAATCAATAATAAAATTTTGTACTTTGATAGCTTGACTTTTGGCGTCAATTGTACTTTGATAAAAGTTATTTTTCAACTCCTGAAAAATGTATTTATTTGGTTTTCAAAAAAATGCTTCGGATAAAAGTTGTTCAGTATAACAATACTGACAACTTTTCTTCGAAACATTTTTCCGAAAGCCGAATAATTAAGACAAAAAATCAATTATAAAATTTTGAAATGATAGCTCGACTTTTGAAGCCTAGTATACATTTTAATAAAATTACAGAAAAACAAAAACGACTAATGTGAATTTACAATAATCAATTTATCAATTACGTTTTACTGAAAACAATATCTGGTGTGAAATACTCATATTTATACCTCTATATATATATCGATACAACTAAAATTGGATTATATGTTCATTCAATTTGATATCGATTTTAGAAAATATACAGTTCATAAATCCACATTTTGAAAACAAGGGATAATAACAACTAACTGAGTAAATTGTTTAAGTATGGTGTATATACTGAATACATTATCAGTGTACGAACTTTTATCAAAGTACATTTAAATAAAGTCAATGAAAAAAATATTAATTTCAATTTACAATGAACAATTTATCAATAACGTTTTATTGAAAACAAAAAACAATATATGGTGTGAAATACTCACATTTATACCTCTATACACATATCGATACAACTGAAAATGGATTTTATTTTCATCCAATTTGATACGGATTTTAGAAAATTTGCAATTTAAATATCCACATTTTTCTTTTTTGAAAACAAGTGATAATAACATCTAACTGAGTAAATTGTTTAAGTATGGTGTATATACTGAGTTCATTATCAGTGTATGAACTTTTATTCTCACATTAATACCTCTATATACATATCTATATATCTAAAATTGCCGTTTATGTTCCTTCAATTGAATATCGATTTTAGAAAATATACAGTTCAAAAATCCACATTTTTCTTTTTTGAAAACAAAAAACAACTATCAAAATTACTTGCTTAAATACTCTGTATATACTGCGTTCATTATGAGTGCATGAACTGTTTATTTTACTTCTACACATACACCTCCGTTACCTCCGTTAGTATAACATAACTGAAAGACAACTGTGCTAATAAACAATGGATGAATTTACACAGTCATATACAATAACGACTATAGTCTGTATATGGAGGTCAAATAGTGGTGAAAGGTAATTTTAATTGACATGACCTTGAGTATTTACATACAGTTCGTAATCGTATAAGTATTAAATGATTTTCAATTTGTTTTTTCTCCAAAAGTGGTAATAATTTTTTTTGCATTAGTCAAAAAAAATTTTTTTTACATGAATTTTGGATATTATTAAATATAGGCAACCTACATGCCACAAATGATTTTGCATTGCATACGTTGTTGATAGGGTCTGGAAAGAGCTCTTATATATCCAAGGAATTTTTTCATTAACAGGACCTTGATTATTATAATTGAATTTTAGATTAATCAATTTTTGATGAACTTAACATTACATACACTGAAAAATGCATGTTAAATGTGGAGAGGATGAATTTTCAATAGTTCTATTTATTTATTTAGAAGCACGGTAACATGAAAACAAGGGTTCTGTACACATCAACTGAAATTATTATTTTATATAGGCAAATGTTATTACAATTATGTAAAATAGATTATGATTGCGTTGAAAGTGTTTGTAAGTACATTTGGTCGTGCTCAGAACGAACATTTGGTCGTAGCCATCCGGGGTGTTATAGGTAGCAATCACCGGTAGCCCTTAACTCAGGGGCTCCTAAATTCCCGGGTCAACTGTTTCAGGAGCTTGTAGCGATGTCATATAACGATGTATGCGAAAATTCTAAGACGCTGGTCGAACGTTATGATGAAGACATCAGTGACAAATTTCATGACCAATTGTTGTCTCTCCGTGTTTTTCTCGAAAGTCGTATAAAAAAACTTTATTTGTTGCTAATAGAACATTCTGTTTTGTCAGCTAGTTTTCCGGATGTTTGTACAGCCTTAATATTATTTTTAACAATTCCCGTCACTGTTGCTTCAACTTCAAAAATAATTAAAAATTACCTACAAAGTAGGTAATTGTCCAAAGTTAAAGAACACGAAACTGCTAATGCTTAAGACATGATCTTGATGCAGTCATAAACGTGGTTGCTGAAGCAAAAGTCTGGCTCATTTAAAGACAAAAAATGTTACATTCTTTAACTTTTGTTTGAAACTTTTTATACCCAGCATAACGTAAATATACAAGGTATATTAAGTTTAGTTCCGACTTTGTAACGCTTGAAAATATTGATCGCAGAAAAAAATTTTTACTATAGATGTTCACCAAAATTACCTAATTAGTCCATTTCCACATGCCCGTCTGTCTGTCCGTCTGTGAACACGATAACTCAGAACGAAAAGATATAACGAGCTGAATTTTTTTTTTCTGTGTTCTAGAGCAAAAAAGTAAGGTGAAGTTCATTAATGGACAAAAACGGACCGTAATTGGGCAAAATGGGCAAAACTGCCTATCTTTGAAACCGTAAGAGATATAACAAAAGTTTAAAAACAAAAAATCGCCTTCTCTTTAAAATAAATAACTTTTGTTTAAAAAAGTTTTCCATAAACTCAATTGTTTTCTCATAATTTGTGTTCAAAATTGTTTCGACTACAATGTAGTCATCATCAGTATGAATTAGCTAATCGTAACTATCTCTGGGATATGGATTCAGAGATATATTGCTTGTTGATAATTTGGTGCGTGTCTCACCATGGTAATTCGTAATGCAACTAAAAAATCTCACTAGTGCATATACCAAATTATTTGTAAATGGTTGTGATAGATACAATTTATATAGAAATCAATAATAATTAAGATTTGAAGATAATTGAAATGACACAGTTCAGACCAAACACTCAAAATGGTAACCTCTGAGATGATTGACAATTGTTTAGAGGTCAACAGTATTAATTATAAGCAGTGTTCGAAATGATACCGATAGCATGCGTATTTATCGTTTAGAAACCTATATAAAACTTATTTTGACAAAATGGAAACCCGACTTAACAAAAGAAGCACTAAAAAGTAAAAAAATAATTGCATATTCTTGTGCCAATTTTAGTTCACCAAAGCAAAAATTTTTAAATATATATGTACAATTATTGTTATTTTTGGAGGCGGTGTCAACATAGATAAATTCACATAACTTTTGGACACCGCCTCCAAAAATAACAATAATTGTACATATATATTTAAAAATTTTTGCTTTGGTGAACTAAAATTGGCACAAGAATATGCAATTATTTTTTTACTTTTTAGTGCTTCTTTTGTTAAGTCGGGTTTCCATTTTGTCAAAATAAGTTTTATTTCTCGCTTTTTAGTGACTTTGAAGTTCTATAACTGATTTTATTTGTCTAAATATGGGTAGACCTACTAAACGACCAACATTTTTAGTGAATTTTTTTATAACTTTTTTTTTACCCGTTTTTTTTTTTTTTTTAAATTTTTAATGCATTTTTTTATATCAGATTTTCAGTTTTCTTTACAAGGAATTTGGTTTTTTTTTGTAAAATTTTTTTTTTTTGGGGTCGGTTTTTTTTTAAGGAAAAATTTTTTTTGAAGTCGGTTTTTAAAAAAATTTTCTTATTTTCCCATTATGAATGAGTATACTTTTTCAAAAAAAAAAAAAAATTTCGCAGAAATCGGTTATCACATATAAAATGAGGATTTTCCTCGATTTTCCGGAGATCCCCTCATCAGAATGCGATTTGGTGACAATGGGACCAATCGGGAATCAAACCCTTTAAAACAAAAAAAAAAAATTCAAAATCGGTTCATAAATGCCGGAGTTCTGAGGTAACAAACATAAAAAAAAAAAAAAAAAAAATAAAAAAAAAAAAAAAAAAAAAAAAAAAAAAAAAATACAGACGAATTGAGAACCATCCTCCTTTTTTGAAGTCGGGTTAAAAATGAGAGTCTATTTAATATAATACCAAGTACCTAATATAAAAATTATGAATAATTTTGCTTCTTAGATAATCATCAGGTTAAACAAAAGCTATGAAATCATTTCTATACATCGGAAAAGGTTAGAAAAATTACCGATACTATGGAAGCGCGCTACAAAATTAGCACTTATTTTTCAAAATTTTAATTGAATTTGTACTTTATTTATTAGGTTTTTCGGAAGATGTTTTGAATAGAAAGCTGTTGAATAGGATACAACTTAGGAAGGTTACCGGATTCATTACCGGATAGTATTACCTTTGAAAGCATCTGCTCACAATAGGAGTCCAACCAGTTACATCATCTTCAACTGCGAATCTCTCGGTTAGATAGATAGATAAATTGTAGAGGCTGCCCTGGACGGGCTACACTTCGACCATAAGGTCCATTGTGATGCCTACGGATGTGAGGATGTGAGTAGAGTGGAAGGAATTCTTGTGTATGGACTAGGAATTGGTGGGATATGCAGCTGCAGCCGACTATGATGGGAACTATGCCGATATTCATCTGGAGTTCGTGGAGGAAACTGCAAAAAATCTTCAAAAGCATAGCCGGTTACTTCGTTCTTGTCCATACGCCGACAGTTTAGTCAATTAACTGCCCCTTCTTTCTTCTTAATAATTGACAAACTGCCGATGTCGGTATTCGAATCCATAACCTCCCAGTTTCCAAGTAGGCATACTGCACAGACATAACACCTTAGACCGCTCGGCCACTTGGACTGGTAATCTCTCGGTTACAGCAGATACAAGATATTCGGTGCATCTCACCCCGAGTATATGAATCTTCAGGAAAACCTAATAAGTAAGCTTCTGGTCATTGCCAAGATATGGGAGAAGCGAAACCCGCCAAATTGAAGTACAAGAGGGAGTCATAAGGTCGAAGTACAATACTTTTTATACCCCAAGATTTATCTATCTATCTAGTATATTTATAATCAATAAATTTTGTCCGAAGCATTTTCTTCGAAAACCGAATGAATAAGAGTCAACTCAATTATAAAATTTTGAAAAATGAGTCACAACTTTTGTGGCCATGAGTACCAAAATGTATTTTGGATCATAGTATCTATTTATCGGTTTGTCCATTAGCATTTTGATACGCAGGGATGTGTATAAATGTTTTCCATTTTACATTTAAAATAGAAGTATTGATGTATTTAGACATTTAGACATTTTAAAATGATTCAATGCTTTAAATTATTTCACAAGTTTACAGCAAGATAATTATTTGAGTGTTCAAATTGTCGCGCGCTTACGAGGCACACTTCCATTAAGATTGTATCGTGAATGTAGTGTGCAAACCAATAGTTCATATTGTGTCATGCGTGATTGCATCCTAGATAGATAGATAAATTGTAGAGGTTGTCCCGGACGAGATAAATTTCGACCATAACGTCCATTGTGATGCCTAAAGATGTTAGGATGTGAGTGGAGTGGAAGGAATGCCGATACTCATCTGGAGTTCGTGAAGGAAACTGCAGAAAATCTTCACAAACATAGTCGGTTACTTCATTCTTGTCCATACGCCGACAGTTTAGTCAATTAACCTCCCCCCCCCCCCTTTTTTTTAAATAATTAACAAACTGCCGATTGCATCCTAGCATTGCATTCTTCTATTTTGTATTGCATTATTGTAATTCAAGTGAGAATGACATGTGTGAGAATCTTTTCTGAAGTATCTTAAGCTGAGTTTGAAAATGATCGCAAAGATCGAAACATGTCACGAGAAATATTTAAATAAAGTGGATCTGCAAAGCAAACATTTTTGAAATTGTTATTCTTCAAGCCCAGATTTTTGAAAATATATCACATTATTTTGGCAGGAGTTTCAAAAGCTCTCCCCTTTGACAAAAGCCTATTCGGTGAAGGGGAAAAATTGAAGGGAAACATTTTCTCTATTTGTGAAAATTTATATCTATAGTTTAAATGGTTAGGTCACTGCGAAATCAAGTATAATCTATGGTTGGGGTATTTGGACTCATATTTAGTAAGGTATGTGTTCATTCCTGAGCACTGACAGTTTTTTTTTCCGTTTATTTACATCGTATTAATACTTTGTAGCTTGGATTGTAAAATTTCTGTCATGCTGTCGTTTGAATAAGAAAATATCACTATAGATCTAAATATGTTTAGTACCAGTGGCACTCAAACAACAAAATTATCTTGACTTTTATGGAACAAGACATCAGAATACAATGCTTTGAAATTGACGTATAATTTGGTTTAAAGTAGTTACTTGCCTTGCGATTGAAAAATATTTGTGTTTAAAATTTGAACTATCAATCATGAAGTGCTTAATACATTCAATATACAAAGTTGGGACGATTAACCACAGCAAATATGAGATCAGTGCAATTAAAAATGATAATAATGCGGGGAATTAGGTACACTACGATCTATAAGATCTATTGTGCTCCACCATCTGGTTCCTAACGAGAAGTGGTCTCGTCTTATAGCACGTCGTCCAGCTCGTGTTTCTTTTAGGAAATACAGGATCTGGATTAGGTCTAGGGATTTGTATTTCCCTTACACGAATCTGATAGACTTCCAGAAATTTTATTATTTTGTGTATGAGAGCGTCGCAGTCTATAAGGAGGTATTCCGGAGTTTCCTCCATTTCTCCACAAAACCTGAAATTGCCCACATTTGCCAAGCTTGGCTTCCTAAGGTGTCCCCTGAGTCTACAATGCCACGTAAGAAACGTCGTCAGAAGACGCAATCTATTTTTGCTCAGACCAATGCAGGTTTTATATCTTTTGCGGTTAAAGTTCCCGAGAAATTTCGTGCCCTGCCGGAGCCCCGAGAAGCTCCTCCAGAGTTTAGTGTTTTTTCCTATTCTGATCATCTCTCGATAGAAGTGATCATTCAGTCCGCAGAATGGCTCCAGCCCTGTAAGGGCAGTCGACGCTCCCTTCCCGACCAGACCATCCGCTATCTCATTTCCCTCGATTCCCACATGTCCTGGAACCCAGTGGAGGGTGACTTTGTTATTCTTGCCCAGATTGTTAATTTTTCTAGGCAATCCGATACCTTTGATGGCCGCTTGAAGGAGAAAATCGCTCTACCAAAATTCTGATAGTTCTTATCTAGGTTGAACTGGGTGCATCTTCCAGTATTTCGGCATGAAAGATGTTGGGGAATTTGTCAATAGGTTCAGAATAATTACTACGCAGAAGGAGAGACAATTATATTTGTTCGAGCAACAAACAAAGACACTATCATATTATTAATCATAATAGCCAGCAGGACTACGGTGGCAGACATTGATACATTTATAATATTGTTATCTGCCTTTTAAACATTATTTCATTCAATTAACAGATGAGGGAAGATTTTTCTAATGCCGGATCTTAAACCATAGGTATTCGTAATTATTTTAGAATCACTGTTTTAATAAAATATATATATATATATATATATATATATATATATATATATATATATATATATATATATATATATATATATATATATATATATATATATATATAAACATGCTATCTATTCCACTAAACATTACACTTGTTTTGTTCAAAAAAACAACTTAAAGACTATTTATAATATAAAATAATAATAATCATAATAATAATAATAATATAATATTAATACGAGAAACCCAAACTCTAATCCAATCCAATTCAATTCGATGATGGTGCGTAGTTTATTAGAAAAAGATCAATATATTGTTATACATATATGCATCTTTATCCAAACATAACGTATTGGTTAAGTTTGAGCCGTTCACCTCCATATATACGCACTGCAATTCATTTTAACATAGAAGAAATAGATTGTCCCATATTGATGCTTCCTATATCTAATAACTGACTATTTGTACACATGCCCATAAAAGTAGACGTCTTTTTACAAAATTTTATAATTGACAAGCTGGCCGCACAGTCTTCGAACTGAAATTGTGCCTAAACTATAATATGTTGTATGAACAAATATTTCACACAACATTAGATAAACATTATTTATATTTAAAAATTTTATCTCGCACCGTTTAAAAGTTAGGTTTTTAGCATAGCCACCCGGTACAGACCCATGAAATGCTGACTGTTTATAGCCTATGATTATCTTCAATATACGGCCTAGATAGATAGATAGATTGTAGGCTGCCCGGACGGGCTACACTTCGGTCCATTGTGATGCCTAAGGATGTGAGGATGTGAGTGACGTGGAAGGAATTCTTGTGTGTAGACTAGGTATTGATAGGATGTGCGGCTGCAGCCGATTCTGATACGAACTATGCCGATATTCATCTCGTGAAGGAAACTGCAGAAAGCCTTCACAAGCATAGCCGGTTACTTCATTCTTGTCCATACGCCGACAGTTTAGTTAATTAACCACCCCTTTGTTTTTTTCTTAATAATTGACAAACTGCCGAGGTCGGGATTCGAACCCATAACCTCCCAGTTCCAAGTAAACATAACGCCTCAGACATAACACCTTAGACCGCTCGGCTACTTGGACGGTAATATATACGGCCTTGATTCGATTAGATTCGGATCAAGAGCAAGTCTTATAAAGAGCTTTTGTACCGCGACTAATTTGATCTATTGTACCTCCTTTCCTTCAAAGGTGTTCCAGGAGTCCTATGATCTTGATAATCATTAGGATGTCCCTTGGCGATACTGGTTAAAGTGAGAGTCTTTCGCATTTCGGTTTCCTCCTCTTCATGACAAAACAAAATCTACAGAGATTATTCCCTGCGAGATTTATTTTGTGCAAATGTTTATTGAGTTTGCAGTATGAAGACCAGTAAGGATCCTCAATTGGGTGTTTCCTAGTTGTAGACGCTCAGAGACCTTTTTCCATGAGAAGCTTTTTATAAGAGCCTTTGCATGATCTTGACCATGAGTGTTTATCCAAGAACTCTTTGGTTAGGTTAAAGTGGTTGTCCTGGGGTGAGACACACTTGGACCATAGAGTCCGTTGTGATACCAAAAAAGTGAGTTGGCCCATCCCCAGCAGCTACTTAATGACCCATTTGGAGCTGTTAAACGCAAAACAGCGTTTAAACGCTCTATCTAACGCAAAAAGAGTTAGTATAGACTTATGTCTTATTAGAAAGGGTATATAGAAAGGGTAGTGAGTCCATATATGGAGGTGAGTGGTTTGTGTATTCGTGTGGTATATACAGTTTTAGTGCATTGGTCAGAAAACATATTATTTTGTACGTTAGTATTAGTAGCTGCATGTATACGTATACGTTGTACGTTTAGTTCTATAGTAAACGAACGCTACACTGATGTACTGATGTACTGATGTACACTCATGTTGAAGCAGGTAGCGCATTGACCTTTAAGATATGTCAACATTTCAAAAGAAGTACTCTCTATACTCACATTATAGAAAAAAAATACATTCATATCTGTTCTATACAGATGATTCCTTTCGATCGAATAAAGGATCTGGTCCTAATAATAATAATTAGAAAGAGGGGTACCGCAAATGTGTCCCTACCACCTAGACCAACGGGTTCTCTGTGCCCTCCTTGAGAACAACCTGTCACCCGAAAGCGAAACGTATCCGGGTAAGAAGTACTATTTTAAGCAGATGAAGCTATTGGATTCTGTCGAGGCCAGAGGCGGTAAAGAAAGCCCACAGCTTCTCCACCGGGATTGATCCCAGGATTGATGGATCCAGGCTTTCGGACCAAAACATTCAGGTTTCTGCAGGTGCAAATGACATCTATGGAGGTTTCACGGTCCTCCATACAGGCCCTACAAGTGAGATCATCAGAGATCCCCAAGTTATGAAGGTGGTAGTTCAATCGACAGTGTCCTGTCAAAAGCCCCACCACCCTTCTCAACTGCATTCTATTGAGTTCCAACCGAGTACAGTCGAATGGTCTAGCTGTGCTTATGCACAACTTGGCCTGTCGCATGCCCTGCGCAAAGTACCAGTAATCCAGATGATCTTGTCGCAGCCACCTCTTGATTCGGTAAATTACGGAGCATCTTGCTATGGTAATGATTGGCTCAGGTGAATGAAGCGTTTGATATGACCCCTCTCGTGCCAGTACCCAAAAAGTTAGAGTGAACCGGTACCCAGATCAGTCTGACTGTGTTATTCAGTGCCAGGTGATTCAGTTCCTCGATGCATTCATAGACTATCCTCGATTGGACTCTTGACGCCTCAAGGGCCCGAAGTGCTGCCTGGCTATCTGAGAAGATGCTTATATGTGCCCCACTGTAACCTTTCGTTTTACAAATCTGGGCACCTCTCAGCATGGCGAAGTAATTTTAATAAACTTCGTATGTAATTCTACTAAATTTGAGTCATATTTATCAAATTTTATGTTAAATTCAACATATCTTATTAAAATCAGATAAAATTCGAACATATTCGAACATTGCTGTGATTTGTCATCTTCAGTCGAATGTTCACTCTTAGTGTGTACAAACTTAATGATCATCTGTATCGTAATTGATAGAATTGATGAACAGCACACATGCAAACAAACATAGTTATAATAGAAATAGTACGGTCCTTGTTTGTTCTATGCCATGACAATTGATTTGAACTCATTTTAACATCGAATACAAACGATGATGATGATCGCTTTGTGATACTTAATAGTTTTTTTTTAACCTCTATATACAATATACTACATACTGCAACTAATCAGTCAAGTAGCCGAGCGGTCTAAGGCGTCATGTCTGCGCAGTATGCAGCACTTGGAAACTGGGAGGTTATGGGTTCGAATCCCGACATCGGCAGTTTGTCAATTATAAAAAAAAAGGGCGGTTGATTGACTAAACTGTCGGCGTATGGTCAAGAACGAAGTAACCGGCTATGCTTGCGAAGGTTTTCTGCAGTTTCCTTCACGAACTCCAGATGAATATCGGCATAGTTCCTATCATAATCGACTGCAGCCGCATATCCTACCAATTCCTAGTCTACTCACAAATTCCTTCCACTCCACTCACATTCTCACATCCTAAGGTATCACAATGGACCTTATGGTCGAAGTGTAGCCCGTCCAGGGCAGCCTTTCAGTTTATATCGGGTATTCAAGCAATTAACTCAGTTAGTTGTCATTTTCAATTGTTTTTTTCAATAGGGAATATGCATGAAAATTTTTTTTCACTTGGATTGAAGCATGTTTACTTGACAAATATCAAAGTAAAATTACTTTTTAAATAACTTTAAAAATAAGCGAGATATGAATGATTGAAATTCCCGATTAGACAAAGAGGGTGATAGCCCTCTTGATATGTTATGTGACGTCATATTAAACTTTCACCATTTAAAATACACGTAAAACTCCGTTTTAAGTATTTTTGCAAGAAAGAGACAGATAATAATCTTTAAAAGCTTATAGCTTTCTTGATATTTGTCGGATTCTAATTTCGTTTTTAAATATTATTACAGTATTAACAGTATTTTCATATTCTGAAAATAAATGTGAAAAAAAATTTTCATGCATATTCCCTATTATCCGAATGGGATCCACTCCTGATTCTAATGTATGCGTGTATGCATGGAAGTGATGTGAGTGTACTTCCATCAGATACGTTTTTTTTTTTTGGGGTTTTCGTTTTGTGTGTACGTTTATATGTTGAAGAAGAGAACATTAATAGAGGTTCAATCTTATTGAGCTGAGTTGCATTGAGCTTAACGTGTATAGTTAATAGTAAGTAGTATAGGCCACAAAAGTAGCGTTTGTTTTTCAAAATTTTCTAATTGATTTATAGCGTTATTCATTCGATTTTTGGAAAAATGTTTCGAATAAAAGTTGTTAGTTAATTTATAATGTGCAACTTTGATTGGTGGTATTTTATCGAAAAACCGTATGAATAAGGGCACAAATCAATTATAGATTTATGTAAAGAGATCGTTAGTTTTGTGACCTATAGTACGTTTAGTTTCTATAAGATTACAGTTAATGTAATAGTGAGTACACTAATTTGAGTGTTACATCACATATGGACAAACGGCTATTTACACACGATTGAGATATGTGTCGTTGTAGAAATGACTGATTTTATAGTATACACATGTATATTATAAATAGTTACATTTTAAATTAGTCTCTACTCATTTACGTGTGTACACACTGTACCCCACTGCACCGCTTCGCATCGCATTACCTTTTTTTTTTTGTTTAATTCTTGTGTACGTAAATTAGAAAGCAGAAAGCTTCTTTTGTTCACTGAACTTTTGATATTTGACAAATTTATATAGTAGACTAAGACGGAGTAATTGGGATCGGACCTGATTCCGAATATTTGGATAAATCACAGTCGGCGGGTTCTTAAAGTCATAATACCAACCGAGCCCTTTAGACCCAGTCCGACGTTGACAAACTCTAAAAGTGAAAAGTAATGAATAGAACTCCAATAGAGAATATGCATGAAAATTTTTGTTCACTTGAATTGAAGCATGTGTACTTGACAAATATCAAGGTAAAATTACTTTTTAAATAACTTTAAAAATAAGTGAGATATGAATGATTGAAATTCCCGATTAGACAAAGAGGGTGATAGCCCTCTTGATATGTTATGTGACGTCATATTACACTTTCACCATTTAAAATACACGTAAAACTCCGTTTTTAGTATTTTTGCAAGAAAGAGACAGATAATAATCTTTAAAAGCTTATAGCTTTCTTGATATTTGTCGGATTTTAATGTCGTTTTTAAATATTATTACAGTATTAACAGTATTTTCATATTCTGAAAATAAATGTGAAAAAAAATTTTCATGCATATTCCCTATTATCCGGATTAATTGGGATAATCGGATATATGGAATAACCGGATTAATTGGAACCAATCTGTATAATCAAATATCCGGATGAGATCATTTATTTTAAAGGAAAAAAGCAAAAATTTGTGTAAACTCGCTTTAAATAAAGATAATCTGTCGATTTTCTGGATTCGAAGTTTTGCTCTTTCACAAATAATCGGCCTTGAAATAAGGTTTCCCAATGTTCGCTGTTGCAAAATCCATTTTTTTTTCAATTCGGATAGTTATAAGTTCGAGCACTGATGTATAGTCCATTTTTAAAAGTCTTCAAAATCTTATATATAGTACATTCATAAAAGTCCACAATATGTTAAAATTAAAATTTAATTTAGGCCCGTTATACCGGGCCTAACAAAAAAGATATTTATGAAAAAAAATCTGAGATTTCGAATAATTAAGCTACCGCCGACAGAAATACAATTCACCCGAAATCTCAGTTGTTTTCTTAAATATCTTTTTTTTTTTAGGTCCGCCATACCGGAATTTTATTGGATCAATCTCTTTATTAATATTTCTATTTTCTATTGCGTAGTTTTTTTTTATTCGTCTTATTTTATTTCAAGTGAAAATTATCAAAATATGTGTAAAAATATGGGTTTCTCCATAAGAGCAACCCATTAAAACTAGAACCTAAACATTACATAATTAATTCAAGACTACCGTACCCCCACCCTCCTGAAACTTTTATAATTGATTTATATGCACTTCAACTACATGTAAACAAAAAATCAAGCCTTAATCTTTTTGAAGCTTCAGTGCTCGTACATCCTTAAATGAAGATAAACTGCCGATTTTCTGGATTAGAAGTTTTGTTCGTTCACAAAATCCAATTTTTTTTCAATCCGAATAAAGTTCTGTTAATTGGAGTAAACAAAAGTTTCAAACAATAGTTGTTTGTTTTTATGAGATTAACATTTTATGTATTTAAAGATATTCCCTATCTTGCACCGTTTAAAAGATAATTTATACCACGTGACACGGATGCTTGGAACAACAACGCATTATGTTTCCCCTTTTAAATAGTCCAATTCCGTACATAACTCAAAAACGAAAAGAGATAACGAACTGAATAGTTTTTGTCTTAGAGCTAAAAAGTAAGGTCAAGTTCGTAAATTGGCCAAAAATCAAAGCATGTATCCCCCCACCAGAGAAAAATCCATCTTTGAAACCGTATTGTAATTTGAAACGTAGCTGAAAGAAAAATAGCCAAAAACGAAAATTGGTATTGAAAAATTTGTTCAAATAACCTTAAGTGTTATGATAAACAAATTTTTGGGGGACCCCCCATTTGTTTACAAGGTTCTGTTAATGACAGATTATTTGATTCAATTAATTCGGTGATAAGATAATCCGAATAATAGTAATAGATTAATTAACTATGAGTACGTGATTTAATTAATTTTGTCATTGACGTTTTTTTACAAGCTTTTATTTAACTTGCAATGTATGTATGTATGTATGTATGTATGTTCGGGTCAAATCTTGCAAGCTGAATTAAAACGATTTCCTTTTATCCTACGGAGTTGAATTTTTACATGTTGGTTCAGCTCCAATAACAATGCATTTTAATGGTATACATGACAAGACGCGACTAGGGGAAAGGGGGGTTTAAAGGGAGGGGGAAACACAAAATTTGGAATATCTCTCTTAATATTGAAAAAATCGAAAAACACATAAGAAGTAAAGTTGTAGAAAATTAGTTTTACTATAAAAAGTTTGTCTTTAAAAATGTTTTTTTAATAGAAACTTATTGTCCTATCAGAATCACTGCAACCACATCTTTTAGCGAATTTCCTGAAAGGAAATAGAGCTATTCGTCCCGTACCGAAGTCAAAATTTCGCAAAAATTTCTTCAAATGTCCATCGATCCTACCTAGTAGATGTCAAAAATCACCATCTGTAAAATTTATATATATATATATATATATATATATATATATCTATGGACAAAATTTGACATATCTCCCTTAATATTTGAAAAATCGAAAAATTTATAAGAAGTAAAGTTGTAGGTACTAAGTTTTACTATAATTTTGTTTCTTATCATTTTTTCTGTTACACTAATATTTACAGAAATATTGACGGTTTAAGTTTGAAAATTAAATTCCTTAATATCTCTGTACACATTAGAGTTTGAGCAAAAATGATAAGGTGATGAATTGTAGCAAAGTTGATTTTCTACACCTTTATTTCTTACGCATTTTTCGATTATTCTAATATTAAGATAGATATTTTATATTTTGTGTTTTCTTCCTATTTTATGGCCCTTTTTCCCCTTGACGTATGTCATTTATTAATAAAATTGGCCTTGCAGTAACTGAAAATATTTGAATAATAGCGTCTCTGATTCCGATCCAAACCTTATTTTTGCAATCTGGTTTGGATTTCGAGCTGTATGGAGTCCTTTCAAAGATGGATCTATGATGTAGCGTGATGTCCCTGATCCGTGTAGCATAGCGTGGCCGTGCTATTATAAATGATTTATCGTAAATAATTATACTTGATTTAACAAGAAACAGTAGTTGTAATTATTTAAAAATAATATTTAAATATACAAAGCCGTTGGCATTGTTTGTAATAAGCGTGAGTTATAGTCTTCCACTTCTTATTCTCAACTCTCAACGTAGAAGATACTACAACTACTGTGAAGTTGTCTTCGTGTTGTTGGAGTTTCGTTTTAAACCTTTTTTTAATCCGACTTCAAAAAGAAGGATGGTTCTCAATTCGTCTGTATTTTTTTTTTTTTTTTTAATGTTTGTCACCTCAGAACTCCGTCATTTATGAACTGATTTTGAATTTTTTGTTTTAAAGGGTTTGATTTCAGATTGGTCCCATTGTCACCAAATCGCATTCAGGTGAGGGGATGGAAATCGAGGAAAATCCTCATTTTATATGTGATAACCGATTTTTGCGATTGTTTTTTTTTTTTTTGAAAGGATATACTCATTCATAATGGGAAAATAAGAAAATTTTTTTACAAAAAAAAACCGACCTCAAAAAAATTTTTTCAAAAAAAAAACAAAATGCATGTAAAAAAAACTGAAAATCTGTTATAAAAAAATGCACTAAAAATTAAAAAAAAAAAAAACGGATAAAAAAAATGTGTTATAAAAAAATGCACTAAAAATTAGTAGGTCGTTTAGTAGGTCTTCCCATATTTAGACAAACAAAATCAGTTATAGAACTTCAAAGTCACTAAAAAGCGAGAAATAAAACCTATTTTGCAAAATAGAAACCCGACTTCAAAAATCAAATATTCTATAACAAAAGATGCACTAAAAAGTAAAAAAATAATTGCATATTCTTGTGCCAATTTTAGTTCACCTAAGCAAAAATTTTTAAATATATATGTACAATTATTGTTATTTTTGAAGGCGGTGTCCAAAAGTTATGTGAATTTCTCTATGCTGACACCGACTCCAAAAATAACAATAATTGTACATATATATTTAAAAATTTATACTAAAATTGGCACAAGAATATGCAATTATTTTTTTACTTTAAAGTGTATTTTTTGTTATAGAATATTTGATTTTTGAAGTCGGGTTTCCATTTTGTCAAAATAGGTTTTATTTTTTTTGTAGTAGAAATTATAATAATATAAAGATATAATAACAAATCAGAAATATTATAAGTTTACTTGTTTCATATCAAGTCTGAATTATCTGTTTCAATACTTAAGTGGTTCTGAGGCTTCACACATGCAAAATATCTATACTAATAGAGTTTTTCATTTCAAATCACGATTGGTTTATGTTTCGGACCAGGTGTCACCGAGGAATATCCTAACGTTTATTAAGACCATGGGTTAGGTGCCGGGTCACAGTGGTTTCGAATCAAACAAAAAAGCAGATATCTTAGCAAAGAAGGGGGGTCGGAATGCCCTTCATTGGTTCAGAGCCTATTTTAGGAATTCCAAGGACTGCTTGTAAACAGGTGATCAACGAGTGGTCAAATGCTAAACATCGCGATCACTGGGAAAAAGTACCGCGGCAGGAGCTCAGGAAGGTACTGCTTCAGAGTGCAACCAAGAGGCTGCAGAGGGTTACTGGATTCATTACCGGGCATTATCCCCTGTGAAAGCATCTGCATACAATGGGACTCTATAACGGGTTCATTATGTGCAGATTAAGCGGCGAATAGCAGGAAACATCCAGCGGCATTATCTTTGACTGCGAACCTCTAGGTTACAGCAGATACGGGATATTCGGTGCCCTTCAGAAAGACCTGATAAGCAAGCTCCGGGCTATTGCCAACATATAGGAGAAGCGAATCTCGTTGGACTGAAGTAGAAGAGGGAGCACAATGGACCATAAGACGTTGAAGTGAAATACTTTTTAGACCCCAAGATGTATCTACCTATCTATCTAACAAATACAATGTTTTTGAAAAATGGTTGGTACTGAACCCTAAAAAAATGAAAAGAATATAATAATAAATTGTTATCAAAAGTTTTTTTAAAACTGCGTAATTAAAGTAGGACCAATAAGAATGATGGTCAGATATGCGTCACTGACAAAACTTCTGTAACATAGTTGAAATTTTATTATCGAGAACGAATTATATAACGATATTGCTATCAACTTTGACCCCCAATTACCACGGGCGTAATTAAGTTTATTTTTCTTTGGGTGAACAAACAACCATTAAGACTCATTCTTGAAACAAAATTATATTAATATGATCGGTTAAACCAGCAAAAAAAATTCGTAACGCAGGAGCTGCTTCAACTTAGCGAATTTCCTTAGAATACATAAATCACTGTCTAGCGGTCACAATTTTAGTCTGATCAAAATGTGAATAAAATTTTGCGAATATTAAGAGAGATATACCAAATTTTGTGTTTCCCCCTCAATTTAAACCCCCCTTTCTCCTTGTCCGATTTTACTCATTAACGAGCTTAACCTTTTGAATACCAAAAGCGTCTCAAATACCAAATTTCATCCCAATCAGATTAAAATTGTGACCGCTAGAGCACAATTACAGACATATATTTATATATATATATATAAATATATATATATATATATATATATATATATATATATATATATATATATATATATATATATATATATATATATATATAAATATATAAATATATATATAAATATATGTATATATATATAAATTTTACAGATTGAATTTTCGACATCTACTAGATAGGATCGATGGACATTTGAAGAAATTTTTGCAAAATTTTGAAGTCGGTACGAGACCAAAAACTCTGTTTCCTTTCAGGAAATTCGCTAAAATGCTATTGAGAATCGCTATTGAGAATTCTTGCCACATTTATTCTGGCTGATTTATACTTTATTCATTCGGTTAATGGGAAAATGTTCCGAATAAAAGTTGTTAGAATATTTATAACGAACAACTTTTATCCGAAGCATTTTTTCAAGAAACGAACGAACAAGGTAAAATTTAATTATAAAATTTTGAAAAATGAGCACTATTGTGTACGAAGTTTATTATGTATTACTGGTTTATGTTCCTTAGTACTATGACATCTAGCGGCAAGAATTAGAAACATAGTAGTCAGACTCAACTGTGATAGTTACATGGGGTTATGTTATGAAAATAAACAAAAAATTATTATTTTGCTAATGAAACTCATCTGATTTTATGATAAACGAAAAGTGATAATAATAATAATTAGAAAGAGGGGTACCGCAAATGGGTCCCTAGCACCTAGACCAAGGGGTCCTCTGTGCCCTCTTTGAGAACAATCAGTCACCCGAAGGTGAGACGTCTCCGGGTAAGAGGTGCTATTTTAAGCAGATGAAGCTATAGGATTCTGTTGAGACCAGACGCCACACAGATGGTCCACAACTTCTCCGCCGGGATTGCTTCCAGGATTAATGGATCCAAGGTTTCGGAACCAAACATTCCCTGTAGATTTCTGCAGATGCATATAACATGTATGGACGTTTCAAGTTATGAAGGTAGTAGTTCAATTAACAGTGTCCTGTTAAGATCCAAACGAAAAGTGATAAATATGGTATGAGATTTTCCTTAAGAAAACCGAAAGATAGGACATATTGTAGTGTGTAAGGATGCTCAAGTATAGAAAATAACGACTTCACTGTTCGATTCCATAAATTTCCTATATATGGAGAAATTAAAACAACATATCATGCAAAGGTTAAAATTTGGATGGATATTTTTAAAATGGCACGTGATCGAATAACCAAAATTACAGGAGTGTGTCCGCTGCATTGTCAAGCAAAAGATTAATTATTACTAAGTATAATTTTTTTATATTCCTATCTTGGAATATAAAATATTTCTATAACCATAAAATAACTTTTCTACAACATTTTCTGCAAATTTACCAACAAAAATAACATGATTTGAATGTAATAATTTTTCAACTACCGTAAAATTACGGGAAGATTTCAAAGCCACTTTTTACTACTCAAAATTTGTATTTATAGTATTATAGGTATAACTATTTGTTAAAATGTAGCCTGAATAAAGCAACCATCTTGGAATATGACGTCATGAGTAACTCTACCAATAACAGTATCTATTTTAAGTCTTCTTTCTGAGATTGGTTCTATTTTTATTGTAAAAAGTTTTATGACTGAATATAATCAACCAATTATTTAATTAATTTTATTGATTGAATTAATCAAGTCTAATGAATACATTTTGCATTACCCAATTATTTGTCCAGTTTATCCAATTATGGTACGCACAATTTCTAATCGGTTGACCTCCATTTAATTTAGTAAATAATAATAGATCATAGATGTGAAGTATAGAAAATATTTTAAATACTTTTATCAATACCCAAAACAGGCTCATCTCGGTTACTGGAACTTTGCGCAGGGCATGCAATAGGCCAAGTTGTGCATAAGCATAACTAGACCATTCGACTGTGCTCGGTTGAGGCTCAATAGAATGCAGTTAAGAAGGGTGGTGGGACTCTTGACAGGACACTGTCAATTAAACTACCACCTTCATAACTTGGGGCCCTCATATGATCCCATTTGTAAGGCCTGTATGGAGGACGATGAAAACTCCATACATGTAGCCTGCAGGGTGTCAGATATAGAATGTTTGGGTCCGAAACCTTGGATCCATCAATCCTGGGAGCAATTCCGGTGGAGAAGTTGTGGGATTTCTGTGTGGCGTCTGGCCTCGACAGAATCTTATAGCTTCATTTGCTTACAATAGCACCTCTTACCCGCAGACGTCTCGCCTTCGGGTGACAGGTTGTTCTCAAGGAGGGCACAGAGGACCCCTTGGCCTAGGCTAATTAACCGCCCCTTTTTTTTTTTTAAATGACAAACTGCCAATGTCGGGATTCGAACCCATACCCTCCCAGTTCCAAGTAGACATAACACCTCACACATACGCGCTAGACCGCTCTGGACCACTTGGACGGTAATAAAACGTTCGTCTATTATTAAAAATACCCTGTATAATTAATGCCAATTGTTTTTTAAACAGGAACAAAACCTTACACAATCTTGTTAATTCATGATTGCGGTAAAAACAATACTTTGAAAGACAAAAAAAAACAGTAATGCAACAAATGATGTTTGAGTATGAAGTTTGTTATTTAAAATTAAATCGTTAAGAAAACGGATATTTAACTGCAAGTCAACACATGTAGTACGCTGCAGAAGTCTTTCAGATGTTTTAAATTTCATAAATAGGTATCATCATCGTCGTCGAAATATTATATATAACGAAAGCTATTGCATCGTCGTGTGTTTCGTCAATTGGTTTGGTCCTATTCCACACTCCAAACACACACACACACACACACACACACATCGATAGACTAACAAAACTTCTCTCTAACATGTTCAAACATGTTCATATTATTATATATTTATTGTTATAAAAACGCGTGTATGCAAGTTATGACTAGTTTACTGCAGTTTAGTCTGTTGTTAAATAAAAAGAGGTATACTCTCGTATTTTGTTTTTGTTTTGTTTTGTTGATGTTGTTTTTTTGTTTTTTTTTTTTTTGAAAAAAGGAAAAAATCTTTAATATTCCTTTGCACGTATTGTCTTCTATTTCCGTGTAAATGAATTACTGCACATATGAGTATACAGTTAAGTGTGTATTGTTCGTTTAGGATACCGTATCAATTATGTATTTACTTACGAAAAAGTGGTAGAGGGGATGCCGAAGCTTGTCAAGTAAGACTTTCTAGACTTTTTTACTGACTCTTAAGAAATCCCCTCATACTCTTCTAATCTCTACTACATTTGGTTCGTGTTCTTTGCAAATGACAGGACCAAGCTCCACTTTAGTTGTTTTATCTCAGATTCCCCCATTTCGGTTGAGCCAAAGGCTAGATAGATAACTCATACTGGCTCTGAAAGGTCATTCTGCCAGAAGGTGGAAGGGAGTATCATTCACCCCGTTTCAGTCCGGGCAGATCGCACTGTCCTCGAGCCTCTTGAGAGATGATGCCTCTTGAGTCTGCAGTGGACCGGTAAGCACCCCAACCAGGAGGTTTATCTCTTTCCGGTTTTTGCCAATGAGCCAGGTTGATCTCGCGTCATTGTATTCAGCTATCATTTGTTAAGCCTGTCTGCAGCCTTCTGTATCCTTCCATTTCCTTTTCATAGACCTAACTACCCGTTCGTTTAGGGCAGAAGTAGTTTGTCTCTAGTTATTTCTAGATATAGTTCTGGTCCATAACATGGGAGTGCGAATCCTTCACGGACGAGGTCGTCGACCGTTTCGTTGTCCTAGACCCTGCAGTGTCCTGGTACCCATATCATGGTGACCTCTTGTGTCCTTACCAATTTCTCCAGTAATACTGCGCATTCGATAACCAGAGATGTTATTTAAGCAGAGCAGATTGTTTTGAGTGCAAAAGTCACTTAAACTTTCTCCATTGAACTATGAGTAGAAGATGATAGCTTTAATCATCCTGGAAACTAAGTTACCACAAATAGTGGAGAGGAGAATTCCAAAAATGGTACTTTAAGCGGAAAAGATTCAGAAACGCCTTTAAACCCTAGCACTGAAAAACCAGACAAATTGTAGACTTTGTGGAAAAGTAAAAGCATTTTAAAAAAGGCATATTTATGGCAATTTTGAGAAGTATAGGAGATTTTGAAATAGACCTTGAATATGCCTTGTACATGACCTGTAACTTATTTGTACCTTATTCATTCGGTTTTCGAAAAAACATTTCAAACAAAAGTTGTTACTATATTTCTAATGAATAACTTTTAACCGAAACATTTTTTCGAAAACCAAATCAATAAGGCACAAATCAATTGTAAAATTTTTTTTAAAAGAAATCATTTTTTGTGCTCTATACTATGTAATAGTCTGTACATAAAGGTAACAATTTGATTACAGTAAAACTACGTTAATATTGTCTATGAATAAAAATCAATTTTATTTGCTAAATAAAAATCAACAGTGATATAAAGTGAGTCTGAGGCTGGCTGAACATAGTGCGCACTACACCGACACTCAACACTCAACACATACCCGGAGTACAATATGTATCGTACTATTCGTAGGTATTGGACTCAGGACTGGTACATACAGTGAGTGCATTATCATATAATGAGTGGTGTATATTGCGCTGCTGCGTTTACTGTGCATTTAAATAACAAACAGGTTTAGCACAAGTGTTGTGACCTTGATGTCTTAGTGCAAAACTTTATATACGATTATTTCATAAAGTGAATTGCTTATGGCTTATTACATTAAGTAATTCATTTATACATAATATATCTATTTTCTGTTCTACAGTAAATAGCACTCACTATTTGCTATTTGCTATTTGCTAGTTTTTGTTTTTGTTTTTTTTTTTTTTAAATTTTATTTCTATACTAGAAAATGCATAAAAATTATTAATTGTTCCATATACTTTGTTTTATCTCAATTGTATCTTACATAATTTTATCAATGTTTTTACTATAAGAGGAGGATTTTTACTTCGAACTCTCTCAATATAGTCATGGTTGTTCTGAAATTCGACAAATAATTGCCTCAAATCCTTAGAAATATTTTTCCTTAAAACTTTGGAAGAATGCCCATTGGGTTGTTAAGTTTTTTTGATAAAATATGCTTAAAAGAGAGCATTTTTTTCATGTCCGTAGCAGAAGGTTTTTTATGGTTCAGTTGGCATCCTGAGTAATTTTCTATATAGTTTTTTTTTGCGTGGGTACTCGATCAGCTGATATAGTTTGGAAATACCTTAAGAAATCAAGAAATTCAATTTTAACATTCATTGATATCAAATAGATGACCTCTGTCAATCTAGACCAATGCTCTGCCCCTGAGCTACCAGAGATGTTATGGTAGTGGAATGCATATGATCTCTAACTATCTTGATATTAATAGTTTACAAAAAAATATGTAAATTAATAATACAATGACATTAAGATAGTGAGAAATCATTTGCATTCCATTACCATAACATAGATAGCTCAGGTATCTCAGAGGCAGAGGCGTTGGTCTAGTATGCCTAAGGTCGTGGGTTCGATTCCCATTCTAGATGTGTTTGCTCTTTCATATATTTGATGTCAAAGAATGTCATCAATGTTCAGATATATTACTTAAATGTCAAATTAAGTAAACGCTAGTCATTTCGTTGGTATGATACAAAAAAGAAACGAAACACTCCAAAAATAGTGGGTTTCAAAACAAAATTTTCATTAAAATCGGACAAAATTTAGCTGTGTTTTTCGATTTTAATGAAATTGTTTCTCAAATCCACTAAATTTTAATCAAGAAATTCAATTTTCATAGAAAAACCGTGATGTCTGTATTGGTTTCTGAGATGATCTGTTGACATGGGTGTTGTATCTCCAAATTGATAAACGCTAGACAATTTTATGGAAATAACACTGCAAAAATAGTAAAATTACATTAAAATCGGACCAAATATAGCTCTGATAGTCAAAATCTGGAAATGTCGTGGAATTTTATTTCGCTATTATTGCGGCTACCCTATTTTTTAGATAGCAAAATTGAGATATTTGTACCCCCTACCTAGTGAGACATGCTCCACACAATCCCCGAATAAGAAAGCCTTTTGGGGAATAATTACAACTATATAAATCTTACTGATGATTAACACTATTCAATCGAAATACGTATTTATACAATACAAATAATTGATCTAAGAATTGAAACAAATATTGATGTTTAATTTTGGAATTGAATTATGTTTGTTCCATTTCACATATAAGATTATATATTTATATGACGTACAAGACATTATAGTTTATACAAAGTATTTAAAAAAAAATCATGATTTGAAACCAGATGTATTATTTAAAATAAATAAATAATTAATATTACTGCAATTATAGATTATATGTATATTATTAATAATATTATTACGTGATATATACATTTTATTAAAACCTAAATTTGTTAAATATTCAAGGCCAAATCTAATCACTAACACTAATTATTATTAGGTTAGATACTGTTTGTTGTTCTTGTTGCTGTTACACTGTATGTGTCTATCTGTCTATCCGTCTGTCTGTTCAATGTATATTTTATTGCAATGCACAAACAACAACTTTGTATGCAGTTTTGTTTTTATAAGACGTTGAAGTTGATTTGATTTTTTAAATAAAAAGGACCTCTTCCAACTAATTAATTTTGTTCTTTTGTTGTATACTTTTATGACTTTTTATTTCTTTTGTGAATTTTCAAGTCAGGGTTAAATTTTATTTGAAATCAAAGTAATCATTAAATTTTTTTATTATACCCGTAGCGATTAGAAATATTAATCGTAGAATAAAAAAGTACTTGATATAAATTTCTCGTATTTTTATAGATAGATATATCTATAGATAGATATATCTTTGGGACAGTGTTTGTACTTGGAAATTTCGATCGATTAATTATTGTTACGAATTTTAAAAATTGAGAAGTTTTGTACAAGATTGTATATATATCTAGTCAGCGAGAATATTTTGGGATTTTACCGTCCAAGTAGCCCCGAGCGGTCTAAAGCGTTATATCTACTTGGAAACTGGGAGGTTATGGGTTCGAATCCCGACATCGGCAGTTTGTCAATTATTAAGAAAAAAAAAAGGGGCGGTTAATTGACTAAACTGTCGGTTAATAAATTACTTTTAATCGTTTTGTTTTTTCAATTTAAGGTGTTTCGATCACAAGTTTTACTATTCTAAAAACTATTTTAAGCGAATTTCTCTTGGGATACAACAAAGTTAGAATGCCCCATCGCGCTTAACTTCTGACTTGACTTTTGAAATTTTATTAAACAGTTTGTCATTCTTCAATTTCTTCAAACTCTGCTTTTGAAATAGTGAAACTACCTTTGTGGCCTATAGTACTATGAGACACAAAAGTAGTGCTCGTTTTTCCAAATTTTTTAGTTTATTTGTACCTTATTCATTCGGCTTTTGGGAAAATGTTTCGAACAGAAGTTGTTAGTGTATTTAAAATAAACAACTTTTATCCGAAGCATTTTTTCGAAAATCGATTGAATAAAGCTTTAATCAATTATCTAAGGCGTTGTGTCTGCGCAGTATGCCTACATGGAAACTGGGAGGTTATGGGTTCGAATCCCGACATTGGCAGTTTGTCAATTATTAAAGAAAAAAAATAGGGGTGGTAAATTGACTAAACTGTCGGCGTATGGACAAGAACGAAGTAACCGGCTATGCTTGAGAAGGTTTTCTGCAGTTTCCTTCACGAACTCCCGATGAATATCGGCATAGTTCCTAACAAAGTCGGCTGCAGCCGCTTATCCTTCCAATTCCTAGTCTATACACAAATTCCTTCCACTCCACTCACATCCGCACATCCTTAGGCATCACAATGGACCTTATGGTCGAAGTGTAGCCTGTCCAGGGCAGCTTCTGCAATCTATCTATCAATCTAAGTATCTTCAGTCTGGCGTCATTCGCTTCTCCCATATCTTGGCAATGGTCAGGAGCTTGCTTATCAGTTCCTGAAGGCTTATATATTCGGGGTGAGAGGAACCGAATATTTTGTATCTGCTGTAACCGAGAGATTCGCAGTTAGAGATGATGTGGGTGGATGTTTTGCACATAATGGTTCCATTGTGGTGTTTTATTGTGGTGATGAATACAGTAAACTTTCGAAGTTGTATTCTGTTCAGGTTAAGTGCATCGAAGGACAGCCTCTCGTATTTTTATACTATTTTATACAGGAATAGGGAATATGCATGACAATTTTTGTTCACTTGAATTGAAGCATGTTTACTTGACAAATATCAAGGTAAAATTACTTTTTAAATAACTTTAAAAATAAGCGAGATATGAATGATTGAGACTCCCGATTAGACAAAAAGGGTGATAGCTCTCTTGATATGTTATGTGACGTCATATTACACTTTCATCATTTAAATTACACGTAAAACACCGTTTTTAGTATTTCTGCAAGAAAGAGACAGATAATAATCTTTAAAAGCTTATAGCTTCCTTGATATTTGTCGGATTTTAATTTCGTTTTTAAATATTATTACAGTATTAACAGTATTTTCATATTCTGAAAATAAATTTGAAAAACAATTTTCATGCATATTCCCTATTACTGTATGACCTATATTCAGACCTGTAACGAACCTGGTACAGACGGTGCGATGCAATGAGGCTCCTGTCCACGAGGGATTATACATTTCTAGTTTTGTAAAGTATATTTTAAAAGAGAGAGTAGAGATTTTGGACTACTCAAGTGCCCTGCTATGGCAAAAATATATTCAATTGTCTGAATTTATGTAAACAAACTTGAAAAGATCTTTAATTGTAATAGTTGGACGTTTTTATACCTGCAAGGGTTTTGAACCAAAACAATTCATTTATTATTATTATTTATAGTTTAGTCTGTTTTACGAACGAATCGGTGCATGTGTACCGGAAACTACTCGGCAAGAATATTTTTGCGCAATTCTTTTCAATGTATAGTATCGATATAAATTGGTGCTACACTTGCTTAAACGAAACTTTTAAATCAATGGCACACAAGTGGAATTTTGCACAGTTGCAAAATCGGTTCATGTGTTCTCTAGGATCTAAGCGGCGGGGGGAGGGGGGGGGTATCTCTATCATTAAAACCAATAGAGATAGAGGAAAAGTTTAACGACAAAAAATGGAATGTTTTTTTCATAAACTGAATAATTTCAGCTGAAATATCTGTAATTACTCATTATTACAAAAGCATACATGTATATAGCACCTTTATATTACATTATATAGCATTACTTGGTATTTTTATACATCTATGCGTGTGTAAAACGTAAAATAATCATTTCACGCATTGATATGAACTCAGTATATATCCGATATTTAAGCAATTAACTTAATTAGTTGTTATTTTCATAAATACCCGGTATATATAATAAATACAAGGATATATTAAGTTTAGTTCCGATTTTGTAACGGTTGAAAATCTTGATCGCAGAAAAATTTTGTTGTTATGATCTTATTAGTCCAGTTCCGTATATCCGCCCATCTGCCTGTCTATCTGTCTGTAAACCATTTTGTATATGTGTTCTAGAGCTAAGAGTAAGTAAGGTCAAGTTTGTGAATGAGCAAAATCAGCCCATGCTATCCCCCTCCCTCCCTCAGGGGAATAAATAACCAACTTTGAAACCATTGGAGATGAAAAAAAAATTTTTAGACAATTAAGTTCCTTTTTTAAGAATAAATAACTTTTGTATGTTTTTTTTTTTTTTCATAAAATCAGTATATAATGAGTATTTAAGCAATTAATTCAGTTAGTTTTGTTATTATCATTTGTTTTTGTTGTTTTGTTTTGTTTGTAAATTTGAGTGAGTCATATTTTTGTTAATAATAAAGTACGGTTATATATTTTTTTTTTATTAAAAATAAATTTTAATTTACAGATTCTCAAGTACCTCTAAAAACTTGTATTCAATACACACACACACAAACACACAAACATACAGAACGTTGATGAGTAATCGAAAACAATCAATCTATTTTTGGATTGTACAACAAAAAGCTTTTATCTAATCAATATTGAAATAAAAATATTTTCGATATTCAAATCAAAAGTATCAAAATTTAGAATACTCAATGTTTTCCAAACATTGCATCACATGAATTTGGTGCAAAGGATTTCCCCCGTCTATCACAAAGTTGACTGTCCTTAGATACGCTTATCAAAGAGGTACCTATTCAATTTTATCAACATGGAACTTCAATTAATCGTAGTTTTCAAAATATGTCTAGCGTGTATTCAATACAATAGAAAAAAAAAGGTCGTAGTGATTTTTTGAAGCAGTGAGTATAGAGAAACTCTCTTTCAGGGACGATTGATTATTTTCGAAAAGGCAAAACTTTTTACCAAGAAAATCGACAGTTTGTTTTCAATCATCATCAGTTTACTCAAATTTAGCTTCTATTTTTTTTAATGACCCGAATATATTTTTAATTATCCGAATATATGCATGAAAATTATTTTTCACTTGAATTGAAGCATGTTTACTTGACAAATATCAAGGTAAAATTACTTTTTAAATAACTTTAAAAATAATCGAGATATGAATGATTGAAATTCCCGATTAGACAAAGAGGGTGATAGCCCTCTTGATATGTTATGTGACGTCATATTACACTTTCACCATTTAAAATACACGTAAAACTCCGTTTTTAGTATTTTTGCAAGAAAAAGACAGATAATAATTTTTAAAAGCTTATAGCTCCCTTGATATTTGTCGGATTTTAATTTCGTTTTTAAATATTATTACAGTATTAACAGTATTTTCATATTCTGAAAATAAATGTGAAAAAAAATTTTCATGCATATTCCCTATTAAACCCGGATCAGGTCCGATCCCAATTAATCCGGATAATTGTAGTTCATGTGAAATTTGTTTTATTAAACATTAAAAACAAAAACCTGACACAATATGTAGTGATTATATTGGGTTTAATAGTGGTAAGGAATTGTTGGTGGTAAGGAATTATATACAGTATTTTAAAACTACTGAACACGTCCCAGGTCATCCACTTTTTAAAGATCCCCACACCAAATAAAAAAAGACCTGATGATCTTTAAACGACTGAGCAGATTCAAACATAGCTAAGAACCTTCCTGGTTAAACCAGCGATCAAATTTCAAAAAAATCGCATTGAAATCGGTCCATTCGTTTGGGAGTTGCGAGTCACCATAGACATCGAAATCAAGGGAAGAAGTATAAGGGAGCGGGTTGATGGCTATTGAGGGGAGAACGGTGAGGAAACAAATATTATAGATTCCCCTAGTTAAAGGTGGCTCTTTATAATCTATCTCTAGATTTCTATGTCTATGGATACTTCAGATACACAGAAAAACAAAATCTTCCAAGTTATGACACATTTTTATTGGATGGGGATCAAAAATAGTCTATTTTAAGGGCAGTTACTAGTAAACATTCGTCCAGAATCAAGATACCTTAAAAACACCTATCATATCATAAACATAAATGAACGGGTCAAGTTTTCGCATATTCTCCGAAAAAAATAGTAAGAACTATCCCGATTAAAACAGCATTTAAATTAAAAAAAAAACCGCAATGAAATCGATCCATCGTTTTGGGAGCTCCGATTCTACAAACATGAGAAGGATTCTATAGACAGAGAAAGGATTCGAACTTATAAAATCCCTCTTTTTGTGCCGGTTAGTAGTAGTACAGGAGATGCCGAAGCCTTACAAGAAGCCCTTTCTACACCTTTTTACCTACCTCAACCCATCTCTTGTACCATGACTTGTTCGTTACCGAACCTACCCGCCTTCTTGGCGAATGACAGGTTAGAGCTCATTTTAGTTGTTTTATCTTAGATTCGGCCACTTCGGTCGAGTCGAAGGCTAGATACCTCATACTGGTTCTGTAAGAACATTCTTTCAGAATGTGAAAGGGCGTATCATTCGCCCATTCGTTACAATCCGGACAGAACACACTATCCTCTAACCTCATGAGAGGTAGATGCCTCTTAAGCACCCCAATCAGAAGGTTTATCTCTTCCCGGTTTTTGCCAATAAGCCAGGATAACCTCGCGGCATTGTACCCAGCTATCATTTGTTGGGCTTGTCTGTAGCCTGCTGTATTTTTCCATTTCCTATTCATAAACTTATCCACCCATTCGTTTAGGGCAGAGGAAGTTTGTCTCCTAGTTATTCCTAGATATGGTTCCGGTCCATGACATGGGAGTGCGACTCCTTCACAGGCGAAGGTTGGAGGTTAAAAACTGTTTAAAATTACGATCTGTTTATTTAAATGGTATAAAAATTAAAAGTTTTTAATAAAAAAACTTTCAATAATTCAAAAGTAATGTTAATTTTAGGTTCGGTGAATATATTTTTTGATTCGTTCGTAACACAAGTAGTCAGTCGTTAACCATTTCACAGTAGTCAAGAACACGAAAACAAAACAACATTCATTTATTAAATGTTGTGTTTTGGTCTACAGGAGCGTAGGTATCACTAGCCGTGCACAGGGGTGGTCTATTTATAGTTTTAGAAATGTGAATAGCCTTTGTTTTGCGGTTTAAACATCTAACAAAGATTCTTCAATAGCAATTTATTGAATGTTTATTCTATTTTTAACATACTAAAAGCTCAGAAAAATTAACGGCTAATAATTATAATACAAAATGTTTGTATTATAAAATTCCAATTATGTGGATCAATTGGAACACAACCCAATCCGGATAATCTATGAAAAATGGTTCTATAATCTAAATTTGCATATCCTGAATAAGAATGAGGACAAATTGTGAATATTATAATAAATTTTGGACAATAAACATCCCAGAAAGAGATTTTTCCAATTTTCGCTGTCTTCGGTTCTACTGTATATCCTTTCAAACATCCATAGCTTAGAGCACTCTACCCAAACTGGTTTCCTTAGGAAGGTGATTATCTGGATGCAATTTTGAGATTTTAACTTTCCTTCTGCATATAGTTCATTCTCTTTTGTATAAAAGCACCACATTTTTTAAGAATATATTCTGGAATTTCCTCAGCTTCACAGTGTCTATAACCTTAGCAGATCCAGATTTTTAGATCTGGACCTGGTCTCCACAGAATATACATCAGCTCCAACCGTCCAAGTAGCCAAGCGGTCTAAGGCGTTATGTCTCAACCGACCGTCCGCTCTAAAACTGTCGGAAAAACTCCGTGTGTAAACGGCCTTATGACATGAATAGAACTCGCTAATTTTAAATCTATGATTAAAAACGGGGCGAATTCGATACATTTTCCGAGAAATCCAAGTCATTCTATTTGTATCGTACCATTCATTCCTCTGGAGGTAAGATCAGGATCAAATCAGACTTAGGTGAATAATAATTAGAAAGAGGGGTACCGCAAATGGGTCCCTAGCACCTAGACCAGGGGTCCACTGTGCTCTCTTTGAGAACGACTCAGGTGAATCAAAACACACTAAATTTGATTCGACATCGGATTGTATAACATTAAATGAAATATCCTTTAGATTCTAGGGGAAATGCCCGTTTAAAACATGCATTTCAAGTAATTCGGGTAAAGTTAATCTTGGGTTGGTTCGAATACTACTCACCTTTAACTTTTCTACCTTAAAATCTCACCATACCTCCGGAGGGTTAAATTAAAATATACAGTATAACTTTACTATTCCGAGCATTCGAAAACCATCTTTCATAGCCGATTATTTGCAAAAAAGTTATGACCTTTTTATGACCTTTAGTCACCAACTATCCAGATCGGATTCGGTCCCAGTTAATCCGCTTAAGTGAAATTCTAATATGCTGAGGATTAAAAACGGGACAAATTTCCATAATCCGACACTTTTTCCAAGAAATCCCAGTGAAATAATCACCCGATTTGTGTAAGTGAAGATATACCTCAAAAAAAAAAATAATCAAAATCCTTTATTACAAAAATTGGCGGGTAAATGAATCACCACCACAGTGAATCAGAGTTCAGTCAATCGATGAATCACGTGGTGCTACATCGTAACACAGAAGTCGATAAGTTTAAATCACTATAAAATAAAAGATTACTTTAGTGCTGATTACACTTTTAAAACTTACATAATCTTACTTTGTTGATGTGTGTGTGTATAGGTATGGGTGTGTATGTGTGTGTGTGTGTGTGAGATTTGAAAGGTGTAGTAGATAGAGGTACTACTTAATACTCAAAACTCAATTTTTTTTTTGTGTAAAAATAAAAATTAACAAAAAAAAGAAGCCTATCTCTATTTCACTTTCCATGTTCTTTCTCTAACATGGTCAGAAGAGTATTATAATACTAAACAATATAGACCTGTGGTTTACCCCCCATTTTAAGCACTTTTAAGCATTGTAACCGAATAAAATCTAATATATATTTAACTGTTTTGTGTGTCTATCCAACCATTGTTAGTATGGTTGCTTTTCGGTTATGTTATACTAACGAGAGTGACTAGCGTTTACTTAAATTGACATTTAAACTAATTTGGTGACAATTTCACGGTGAAATTGTCACCGCGATTAGCGACGAGTAACATATCCTGAGACAATATAAGAGTAATTTTAATAAGAGTAAAGTTAACAGGAATAAATGTGAATGAAGGAAATTTTAACAAAAGTAATTACAATATAATTTAAAATTTATTATATTTTAAATCTAGTATATTTTAATTTAGTTAATTTTCTATTTATTTTTATTTTTGTCTATTGATCTCGACTTTCTATCTATTTCTAATTGTCAGTAAATTACGACTAGCTAATTTATACTGATGATGACTACATTGTAGTCGAAATACGTATTTATAATACAAAAAAACTGATCTAGATAAAGGGGGGCGAATTTGAAATTTTAATGTATGTAATTTAATGTATATAGTAATAATTTAATGTATGTAATTAAGTGTTATATCTTACTCTTACGTGTAAAAATAAAATAAAATGTTGTATCTGCTACTACAAGAATAATCAAAATTGTGAGAGACTGATTCGGTTCAGGTCTGTTCATTTTTATTGAACGAGAGTGTACATAATATTTCCTATTTGTTAACTTTTTGTGGTCAATCGATCCATTTTTAGACTTTCGATAATGTTATACTAACGAAGGTGACTTGTATTGTACTTAAGTTGACATTTAAGAAATATGTCTGAATATTTTATATGTAACATTATTTGAATATACAAAAACGTACACATCTTGGCTGGAGAGCACTGGTCTGGGATGCCACAGGTCTTGGGTTCAATCCCCAGCATGTTAAAGAGTCTGTATAGTACTATACGTGGTGTAAAAAGTAAAATAAACAATCCCATTGACAATGAACTCAGTATATACAGAGTTTTTAAGTAATTGAAGTATTTCAGTTGGTTGTTGTTTTCAAATATATTGTTAAGAATCAATTTTCGTGATTGGAAATTTGAAGGGGTTTTGCAATGACGGAACAAGATTAGTCATGTAAAGTGCTCCCAAATTGGGGTAAACCGTTGGCCTAATAATAATATAACGATGGATGCATTAAGAAAAATGGTATAACGTAGATAATTATCTACAAATAATACATATATAAATTTATTAAAAAAAAAAAAAAATTAAAAAAATAAAAAGGAAAAAAAAAAAACAAGTAGATTTACTCTCCATTGAATGCTCATAGGCTCTTTTGCCGTAGTAAGACAGGTAGCTACCTCCAGAAGTGATGACTATACATAATATAAATATACAGTGTGTCTACTGTACACACATGTAGTGTACTGTTTTCTAAAAGGCTTCAACGTCATCTTCAGATCGATCCTCCATTCCTGGCAGGAACATGAATGAATGAATGATAATGGAGGGAATTAGGTGCACTGTAACCTATAAGATCTAATGTGCTTGACCATCTGGTGCCTAATGAGGAGTGGTCTCATCTTATAGCACGGCATCCAGCCCTGTTTCTTTTAGGAAGTACAGGATCTGGATTGGGTCTAGGGATTTGTATTTCCCCTACACGAATCTGATAGACTCCGAAAAATTTTATTATTTTGTGTATGAGAGCGTCACAGTCTGTTAGGAGGTGTTCCGAAGTTTCCTCCATTTCTCCACAAAACCTGCAGTTGCCCACATTTCCCAAGCTTGACTTCCTAAGGTGTCCCCTGAGTCTACAATGCCGAAGACGCAATCTATTTTTACTCAGACCAATGCAGGTTTTATATCTTTTGCGGTTTAAGTTCCCGAAAAGTTTCGTGCCCTGCCTGCTCCTCCAAAGTGTGGTCCTGTTGGTGTTTTTTTTCTATTCTGATCTCCTCTCGATAGAAGTGATCATCCAGTCCACAGAATGACCCCAGCCCTGTAAGGGCAATCGACGCTCCCTTCCTCACCAGACCATCCGCTATCTCATTCCTCCCGATATCCACATGTCCTGGAACCCAGTGGAGGGTGACTTTGTTATTCTTGCCCAGATTGTTAATTTTTCTAGCTAATCCCATACCTTTGATTGTCGCTCGACGGAGAAGATCGCTATACCAAAATCCCAGACATTTTTATTCTTTTTCTCCCAGACATTTTTTATATGAAGGCTTTACAGTCTATTAGGAGAAGTTTCAGAGTTTCCTCTATTTCTCCACAAAACCTGTAGTTGGTCTCATTTCCCAAGCCTAGCTTCCTAAGGTGTCCCCCGAGTCTACAATACTTCGTAAGGAACAACCCGCAGTCTATTTTAGCTCAGGCCAATGCAGGTTTTGTATCTTTTACGGATAAATTATGAACATAGGAGCATTCACAAATGCTTGGAAACTTGTCCGGTTTTTGGTGAGAGTTTTAATTTCTTCCCATATCTTCCCGTGTTTTTCCAACTCATTTTGTATAATCCTTATCGACATTTGTCCAGGTCTGCCTCTACGAATAAATTTGATAGATGATTTGTACCAAATCCATTTGGTTTTTGAAATAATATTTTGCACAAAGATTGTTAATATTTTGGTGACAAACATTTTGTTGTTTAAAAATAAATTTTAATTTACAGATACTTAAGATACTTACTACAACGATGAGTAATGGAAGAAAATCAATTTATTTTTGGATTTTACAACAAAAAGCATTATCTTATCAATCAATTAATTTTTGATTTTACAACAAAAAGCATTATCTAATCAATATTGAAATAAACGTTTTTCGATATTTAAATTAAAGTATCAAAATTTAGAATACTCAATGTTTTCCAAGAATTGCATCGTATGAAATTGGTACAAGGGATCTCCTCCGACTATCACAAGGTTGACTGTCCTTGATTGACGCTTATCATAGAAGTATCTATTCAATTTTTTTCAACATGGAACGTCAATTAATAGTTGTTTTTTAAAATATGTCTAGCGTGTATTCAATACAGTAGAACTTCAATAATACGGAAGCTTTAAGGAGAAAAAAGTCGTAGTGCTTTTTGCAGCAGTATTGAGTATTGAGAAACCCTCCTTCAGGTTTACTTGGCAAAACTTTTAGGAAAGAAAATCGATATTTTGTCTTCATTCTTCAACAGTTTACACAATTTTAGTTACACAATTTCATACTTCTTCAGTTTACCCAATTATCTGGATATATGATTATCCAGATTCAGTCCGGTCGGGATGAACAACATTCCAGACGTTTTTTCGAAAATTGAAATAGATTGGACAGAAATCAACAATGAAAATTTGAAAAAGAACCTCAGTTTTTTAAATTTTGTAATTGATTGATGCCTTTTTTATTCGGTTTTCGAAAAAAATGCTTCGGATAAAAGTTATCTATTAAAAGTATACTAACAATAGAAAGCAGGATAAATAGATTCAGCGAAGATATACGGCTTCATGGAAAAGATACCGGTTACTTAAAAATATGTTTAAGTATGGACTACCCATTAAAAGTTTTTTGATGTCTGTATTACTCCGGTTCTAACGTATGAATATAAAATGCTCGTTTTGAACAAGAAATATATCCCGCTGGTGACTTTCTAGCGAAAAATGGAACGCCATATGCTTAGTCTTAAACTAAAAGATAGAGTCAGCAACCAGAACACACAAAAAGTAACGAACGTTAGAGATCTATCAACGAAACTAAAATGGACATGGGCTGACTATAAATGACAGGTGGTCCAAATTAACAACAATCTGGTTACGTCTCAATGGAGGAAAAAGATGTCATGGTAGACAACATACTAGATGGGCAGATTCATAAGGTGATACACCTAGGAACTCTTGGACGAGACTGGCCACGATGGGCATGGTCAAATTTACTAAAAACTCTCCCGATAATTTAATCTGACATTCTGGGAGATTTTTCCCAAATACCGAATGAATACGGTACAAAGCGACTAAATAATTTTGAACAATGAGAGTTAATAATAATAATAATAATTAGAAAAAGGGGTACCGAAAATGGGTCCCTAGTACCTAACACCAGTAATCGAGATGAACTTGTCGCAGCCACCCTTTGATTCAGTAAATTACGGAGAATCTTGCTATGGGAATGATAGGCTCAGGTGAAAGAGGCGATTGAGATGACCCCTCTCGTGCCAGTACCCAGAAAGTCAGAGTGAACCGGTACCCAGATCAGTCTGACTGTGTTATTCAGTGCCAGGTGGTTCGAAGCATTCATAGACTATCCTCGATTGGAATTTTGACGCTTCAAGGGCCCTGGCTATCTGAGAAGATGCTGATATTTGCCCCACTGTAACCTTTCGTGTTAAAATTCTGGGCATCTCTCAGCATGGATTTCTGATTGAAAACCGTCGCATATTGACCAAGAAGAATCGATTCCTTTATTCTAGGAGTATAAACTGGCCACACCAGATAAATCTCCGGCCCTTGACCCATCCGTATAAAGATATGGTCCAGGAAAGGGTGAAAAGATAGATACATCAACAATGAGAGATACTTTTGTGGCCCATAGTACTATCTAAAGACTGAATTAGACAATTATGAGCCAAAAGTAATGATTAATTGCCGAGAGTATATTAAACATCACACAACCCAAATGATATAAACAAAGTACAGTTTGCTTTAAATCTAAGCAACTAGTAACACAACTTGACTTGAAGAGCAGCTGTATGCGGGGTAATAATATCACAGTACGGTGTGTAACAACTGTTTGGTAAGGTGTGTGGTGACATGAGAGGGGGGGATACAAACGACACCATATACGAGGGGGAGTTTTTGAGGTATTATTACTACGCACCATCATTTAGAACAAAGCCACTTGCATTGAGTGTATATGTTTATATTTTATACTACCAAGTCAATAACTGGCGTTTCATTTTCAAAATCTTTAAAGTTCATTTTCGTATCGAATCGATTAAGTTTTCGAGAAAATGTTTGGAACAAATGTTGTAAGTATTCATATAACGAATTGCTTTTATTCGTAACTTTTTTTTCGAAATCCAAATGGATTCGATACAAATCGATTGTGAAAATTTGTATGAATGGGAACGACACTTTTGATGATGATAGTACTTATATGCACATACAATAATGTATATACATGTACAATTGTGATCAATAATAATCTTCCGGTAATTAAATTATGAATTGATTTTTTTTTTTTTTTTGGTTTTGTTCGAAAATCGATTTTTGATTTAAAAACATTTTGCATGGTTAATTATTTTTTATTTATTTTGATTTGATTTAGGAAATTAACTTATGGTTGTTTTTTTTTTCTTTTTGAATACTTATTGGTAATTTAAGAATATTATTCGATTGGGGTATTGTTCATTGATTTCTTTTTTAAATATTCAAAGGTTAAGGTTACCACCATCTGTAGCCATCTCGACGATATAAAATGTATACAATCAAAAAATCATTGTTTTTTGTGTCCAATTTGGATAATATTCATTATAAATCAGATAAATTGTGTACAAAAATTGGGTGTTTATTTGTAATTTGGTGAGCGGTTTATGACATATCGTCTGCAATCGTATAAAAATCAGCATATCTCGGAAACTATCTGTTAATGCGTCGAAACTAAATGTTTTTTCGGGTCTACTAATATACAATTTAGAATAATTTTTATTCAAACTTTATTTTACCTTATTTCATTCCAATCGAGAACAAAAATTATTTTGTAGTGTCAGATTTTGTATGAAACATTCAGCAATACAAACGGACTGAGATTCGAACAAAGGTATTTGACCCTTCCAAGTAAACTGTGAACCATATATTTAAACAGCTATACAGTTCTGAAGAAAGGGATCGTTTTGCATACAGATGGTTTGGGGAAGGAACCTGGCCAGGAATTTGCGTTGAAAGATCCAAGGCATACATTAGCCTCAACTTGGCGGAGTATGCCACAGTCTTACCAGTCCAAGTGGTCTAAGGCGTTATGTCTGCGCAGTATGTCTACTTGGAACTGGGAGGTTATAGGTTCGAAACTCGACATCGGCAGTCAATTATTAAGAAAAAAAAAAGGGCGGTTAATTGACTAAACTGTCGGCGGATGGACAAGAATGAAGTAACCGACTATGCTTGAGAAGATTTTCTGCAGTTTCCTTCACGAACTCCAGATGAATATCGGCATAGTTCCGATCATAGTCCGCTGCAGCCGCATATCTTACCAATTCCTAGTCTATACATAAAAATTCCTTCCACTCCACTCACATCCTCACGTCCTTAGGCATCACTATGGACCTTATGATCGAAGTGTAGCCTGTCCAGGGAAGCTTCTGCAATCTATCTCTATCTATGGCTTGCACCTGGGAGAACTTCAAGCTGCTTTAAAAGTCTTGTTTTCGACTGAAGTCCCCTCAGAGGTAGTCCAAGATTGACTAGAGGAACTATTGGAGCTGGCAAAGAGGAAGATTGTTAAATTACTCTAGATTCCAGGTCACAGTAGTTTCGAAAGAAACGAAAAAGCAGATACCTTAGCAAAGAAAGGAGATACCTTTCAAAGACCCAGAACCTACTTTAAGAATTCTCAAGAATGGAAACAAGTCATCAATCAGTGGATGGACGTTATACACGGAATGCATCTTAGAAGGTTACCAGATTCATCACCGGACATTATCACCTATGAACGCACCTTCACAAAATAAGACCCCACAATGGATCCATTATGCGTAGACTGTGCGGCGAAGAGGAAGAAACACCCAGCCACATTATCTTTCTGCGATATTCGGTTCATCCCACCTCGAATATATGAGCCTTCAGGAAAACCTGATGAGCAAGCTCCTGGTTATTGCCAAAATATGGGAGAAGCGAATCTCGTTAGACTGAAGTAGAAGAAGGAGCACAATGGTCCATAAAGTCGAAATGCAATGATTTTTATATCTCAAGATATATCTATCTATCTATAGAGTTTTGAAAATGGTTAGTAATGCGTAAAGTCAGGTTTTGTATGCAACATTCAGGACATGCAGAAGGACTCAGATCCGACCAGAGGTGTTTGATCCTTTCAAGTGAACTGTGAGCACATTTATCGCGTAAACGACTATACAGTTTTGAAAACGATTGCTCGTAGTATTTTTGTAGTATCAGATTTAGTATGTATGTATGTTGAACTTGTATACAGATGCATACAGATAGACACGAGGGCGTAGAGGCCCCGTAGAGTACTACAAACACGAGGTAAAATGAACATAGTTATATAGGGGTTTTGAACGAAACGTATGTACGCAGGGGTGTAGTGACGTGATGAAAACAAGTTAGAATAAGATGGATACATATTGAGAGATAGAGATAAATATCATAACAGAGGACATGACACATAGAGCCATAGAAAAGGGTGATTTGATAATACAACACAACACACATGCAAACATTTTATTATTGATGGCTTAGCGGTTTGGTGAGGAGAGTTAAGAGGAACTGTTTGCTTGTTACTGAACGATTCACTCACTGTACTCACTCTATACATACGTGGATACGTATCGTATGGGTCATATATGTTCAACATTTACGATATAGGAGAGAGGGAAATACTACAAATTATTGTAAGTATGATATGTATATATATATATATATATATATATATATATATATCTATATATATATAAATACATCAATTGTTTATTGAAAATTTGAAAATATTATACTAGAACAGTTTTTATTTTTTTCTGAAATCAGGGATTGTAAAATTTACGATTTGTTTTCTTCAAAAATTATTAGTAAACACAATAGGGAATATGCATGAAAATTTTTTTCACTTGAATTGAAACATGTTTACTTGACAAATATCAAGGTAAAATTACTTTTTAAATAACTTTAAAAATAAGCGAGATATGAATGATTGAAATTCCCGATTAGACAAAGAGGCTGATAGCCCTCTTGATATGTTATGTGACGTCATATTACACTTTCACCATTTAAAATACACGTAAAATTCCGTTTTTAGTATTTTTGCAAGAAAGAGACAGATAATAATCTTTAAAAGGTTATAGCTTTCTTGATATTTGTCGGCTTTTAATTTCGTTTTTAAATATTATTACAGTATTAACAGTATTTTCATATTCTGACAATAAATATGAAAAAAATTTTTCATGCATATTCCCTATTGCCTGCATTGAATTTTCTCATTGACGATTTTCTTAACTCTTTTCGATTTTGAACTATCGTGTTGGAAGACGAACATGCGGAAATGAACTAATTAGGGCATTTTATGAACATCTATACAAAAAATTTTTTTCTCAAATTAATATTTTCAACCGTTACAAAGTCGGGACTGAACTTATAATATGTATTACATAAATACACAGAGTATAAAAAGAAACAGTTTTTCAAACTTTTCTTCTATCTCTTACAGTATTCAAGATAGAGACTCCGCCCCCCTCAACGTTGCGGGAGAATGTGGGGATTGATTTTACCCATTCACGAAATTGAAGTCACATATTTAGCTCTAGAACGCTCACACAAAATTTCTTTTTGTTTTTGAGTTACCGTGAAAAAACACTCTATTTTCTGAGAGTATACTTATACGCCTTTTCACCTTCTGGCAGAATGTCCTAACAGAGCCAGATTGAGGTAGCTAGTCTTCGGCTCAACCGAATTGGGAGAATCGGGGCTAAACAGCTAAAGTGAAGCTCTCTCCAGTCATTTGCAACACAGGTTTAGAGGAAACTATCCAGATGTGGTAGAGGATAGTAGAGGTTGAGGGAATTGGCTTCTCAGGGGTCGGTAAAAAAGGCCTAGAAAGACCTACTTGCCAGGCTGCGGTCCCCCCTTCACTACTACTACTCCACAGAAATCGATAACCTTGCCGACCTCAATCCTCAAGGAATTTGATGTTTACAGGTAAAAACGATCATACAGCTTTCATTATAACCAAAGCTTGTCTTTCAGTCTCCGTGAATGTGCATTTCTGTTCCGACTCGGTAATATTATTCGGATTGGGTTCCTGGCAAAAGTATACCCAAGAATTAGGTTCATCAAAGTTTGGATGTAGTACCCAGAACAAGTTAGGAAGGATAGTATTTAGATTGAATTTAGAAATGATAACTTCCCTTCCCCAATTTGTTGTAATATCAACTTCAAAAGTAGCATTCTGTTTTTAAAATTTCACATTTGTGCGGATTCATTAGGTGTCCGAACAAATGTTTAGATTAAAATTTGTTGTCATAACGAACAACTTTTATTCGAAGTATTTTTACGAAAATCAAACAGATTTGGCACAAATTGACAGCGAAAATATGATAAACGAACGTCACTTTGACCACCTTCATTTGGTTTGGTTTTCTATTCCATTCAGTAGTTAAAAACTGTGGACTCCAAAAAAAAAACAAAATTGAACACACAGAAATCAAGCAAATTGTTACATCCCTAATTCACACAAATTACCTAATGTCCTTTTTATTTGAAAAAAAATTAAAAAAAAAAAAACACTGAAAACTCAACCCCTTTGTACTGAGCATTGTAATTTGCATTTTATCTATGCTAATAATATAAAGCAAGGGGGTAGGCGAAGCGGGAACAGAGTATAGTTCCCTATTTTTTTATGTTAATTAACTGTGATAATACTCGGTAATAATCATAATACTATTTTCGACACAACAGCACAAAAAAAAAAAATAGAATTCTTTGTCAGTCATCATAAATGGTACCAAATAATTCGTATTGTTCTACTGTACGGATATATTTAGATCCCCCTAATTTCATCCCTTCCACCAACACACAATCATAATAATAATCATTGTATATTTTGTATATATCATGGGGGATCAGGTGTTTTACTGAATTCTATTATCTAATATAAATGTTTATAGGTCTTTCGAACAAAAACAAAAAAATACTGATTTGATTTTATTTTTGAATATAAGAGGTTATGTAACAATTTTATTATTTAAAATAAACGTTAGATATTTTACTTAATGCCCTTTATAACCCATTGTTTGGTTTTGTTACTAATACCCATCATTATCAGGGACGGCTTTGTATATACTTTTTGAGGGGAACTGCAAAATACAAAGTTTCAAGGTCGTTTTTAATTTGTAAACATTAAATACCGACAGTTTTGAAGATTTAGTCAGGAATAATGGGATCACAGATTCGAACTTTTGAATACAATGGTTGTAGTAAATATTCAAGGAAGTTTACACTTAGACCGTACGCTTCATATATTTCCAAGTTCCAGGAGAGAGACCATCTGTCCTACTCTGGTTTCTTCTTTATCTCCTCATCAGATCTAGAAAACGAGACGAAATGAAAGAAGTAAGTATGACAAATTAGAGAAAGGAGATTATCATTTCTATATCCAATCAAAATCCTTTCCTTTCTAAATTGATCTGGGTGAGAATACTTCACCGCACTAAATCCTCCGATAATTTATTGGTGAATGTATTTATCCTTCCTGCCAAACTTTGACGAACTTAATAACCTCTTTGATTAAACTTTAGCCAGGAACTCAAATCAGGAAATAAAACCAAGGATATTGGACAGAATTGCACTTCTACAAAAGGAGGACAACCTGTTTTCGTAATGAAAGCAGTAAGGTCGTTTTTACCGACTACTGAGAAGTTTGAGAAATTACCCAGTAATAATGAAACTAGGACATTGTAGGATCAAAGCCTAACTATTAGAAATCTGACCTGGCAAAGTTGTAGATTTCTGTGGAAATTCCTAAGCATATTCTTAGAAATGGAGGAACTCTTATACAAAAGAGAATCCGATCATTTGGACTTTTGCAGTATATTAATCGATATCATTTCTTTCCTAAAGAAACGATTTGATTGGAGTTCGCTAAGCTGAGAATACTTGACAGTTACTGCATACGGGAAAGAATCGCCTTTGCTACCTTTAACTCAAGATTTTCTGATGGTGTTTCATAGATCCGATGATAGCTTTCTACCTCTAGGATAGTTAGATATCTCTAACTCTCTATAACATTGATCTATAAAATTGATCTATAACATTGATCTATAACATTGATCTATAAAATTGATCTATAAAATTGATCTATAACATTGATCTATAACATTGATCTATAACATTGATCTATAACATAGATCTATAACATAGATCTATAACATAGATCTATAACATAGATCTATAACATAGATCTATAACATAGATCTATAATATAGATCTATAACATAGTGAAGGTCAAGGAATTTGTATACATACTAGAAATTGGTAGGTTGTCAATCAGCAGTAGTCGACTTTGAAAGGAACTTCGTCGATATTCATCTGAAGTTCGTGAAGGGAAACTGCCGGTGTTGGCCTGCTTAACTTCCCAGTTCCAGCGCGTTAAACCGCTCGGCTACTTGGGCTGGACCAGGTATTCGATCAGCAAAAATTTAGGCTTATGCTCCTCGGGTAACAACGGTAGATAGAACCGGAAACGCACCTAAAATGAATAATAATTGATGCTTAATTGCTAATGAAATAAATAACCTTATCCAAATTAAAAGTAAATTCACTGTCAAAAGTATTTCATTAACCCGACTTCAAAAAGGAGGATGGTTCTCAATTCGTCTGTATTTTTTTTTTTTTTAATGTGTCTCACCTCAGAACTCCGTCATTTATGAACCGATTTTGAATAATTTTTTTTATTTTAAAGGGTTTGGTTTCCCATTGGTCCCATTGGGATCCCACCAAGTCGCATTCTGATGAGGGGATCTCCGGGAAATCGAGGAAAATCATCATTTTATATGTGATAACCGATTTCTGCGAAATTTTTTTTTTTTTAAAAGGTATACTCATTCACAATGGGAAAATAAGAAATTTTTTTTTAAAAACCGACTTCAAAAAAATTTTTTACAAAAAAAAACCGACCCCAAAAAAAAATTTTACAAAAAAAAAAACAAAATACATGTAAAAAAAAAATCTGAAAATCTGTTATGAAAAAATGAACTAAAAATTAAAAAAAAAACGGATAAAAAAGTCGTTTAGTAGGTCTACCCATATTTAGACAAATAAAGTAAGTTATAGAACTTCAAAGTCTAAAAAGCGAGAAATAAACCCTATTTTGACAAAATGGAAACCCTACTTCAAAAATCAAATATTCTGTAACAAAAAATGCACTAAAAAGTCAAAAAATAATTGCATATTCTTGTGCCAATTTTAGTTCACCTAAGCAATATATATATGTACAATTATTGTTATTTTTGGAGGCGGTGTCCAAAAGTTATGTGAATTTCTCTATGCTGACACCGACTCCAAAAATAACAAAAATTGTACATATATATTTAAAAATTTTTTGCTTAAGTGAACTAAAATTGGCACAAGAATATGCAATTATTTTTTTTTACTTTTTAGTGCATTTTTTGTTATAGAATATTTGATTTTTGAAGTCGGGTTTCCATTTTGTCAAAATAGGTTTTATTTCTTATTTAAATTACTTTTGCCTCGATTGTCTCTTCCCTACCATCCTTAAATCCGTCACTGGTTTCTGTTCGTAATAGGCCAACCCCTGTATTGGGTTAGTTACTATTAATTATTATTAGTTTTATACGGTAGCTGGTAACTACTACTAGCTCAAAATGTGTATCTTTGTTATATGAAATAATAGTAGAATAGGTGCAATAGCTTCACTAAGCACTGCACAGTAGGCAGTGTAGTATAGTAAACATTACGCTACATAATGTTTAGTTAATGTTATTGGTATGCGGCATGGTATACTATAGTATGGTATGGTTTGGTTTGGTGGAGTGTTCAAGTAGATTGAATTGAACAGGGCTATAAACTTGAATACATAAATCATACTTAAAATAATTGAGTAACTATAAATTATTAATTTTATAGCTTGTTAATCACATTGCTTTATTTTATATGTAATTAGTTAATGATTTTATTAATATGCTTTTATGTAGAACAGTAGAGAGTAAATATACAACACTATTGATTACACTCATTCACTTTTATCTAGGGCCGTATTTAGGACCAGCCCCAGTAGCCGAGCGGTTTAACGTGCTCTGCCCCGGCAGTTCCCCTTCACGAACTTCAGATGAATATCGACGAAGTTCTTTTCAAAGTCGGCTGCAGCTGAGATTCTAGTGATTCTAGTCTCCAATTTTATATGTATCCCGAATTTAGTGGTGGGAATGTTTTGAACAAATGATGTTAGTACTTTGTTATGGATGCGTCACAAATCGATTGAAATAAAAAGAAGAATGGTACAGATTGGCTTCGTGCCGTAGATTTTTCATCAAAACAGCCTACGTAAGATCCGTATATGTTTGGACTGTCGCTGAACGCTGAATGTCCGATGAGTCAGATACGTAATCTCTTTGCAAATTTCGAGCATGTTTACGAGTCATATTAGACGAAATCTTCAATTTTTTGTAATATTCAATATAATACCGATTTTTCCTTATATTTCGGCGAATATTTTTTATTGTTTCACTTTGCTTCTTAGTAGTGCTCCGCAAGTTCTTCACAATGAGTCCAGAATCAATGTTCTAGCTAAACGCGTTTCCACGATACATCAATTTATAACTTTACACAAAGCTAATTCGTAATCATTCACGCGCATGTACCTACAATGGTACGATGACGTCACAGGCAAAACAAATCAAAGCGCAATAGATGCGTAAAGACATGATCTATCTGTTGTGGGCTCAACCATTGTAAACGCAATTATTAGTCTCGAAGTTATTAGCGATTGAAATATCAAAGCGCAAAAGTGGTTAGTCATCACTTCAGATTTTCCCGCTAGAGTGTTAATTAGCTCTGCGATCGCTTGGTTCTTATGGTATGTGGTATGTGGAGGTTCTTCCTGGAGTCGGCGTTTCCTGGTTGTTATCTGGGAAGACATCATCCGGCGTCTTATCATAGGAAGTCTATAGATAACCTTGGGCATATTAGAACTAGTTATTTGCGCGTGGGTATTTCCGGGTTGTTATCTGGGAAGACGTCATCCGGCGTCTTATCATAGGAAGTCTATAGATAACCTTGGACATATTAGAACTAGTTATTTGCGCGTGGGCGTTTCCGGGTTGTTGTCTGGGAAGACGTCATCCGGCGTCTTATCACAGGAAGCCGTTAGATAACCTTGGAAATGATAGAAAAACGGATGACGTCTTCCTGCAATAACAACCCGGACGTTCTAGTTAATTTCAATATAACCAGTTCTAGTTATATTGAAATTAACTAGAGCGTCCGGGTTGTTATCGCAGGAAGACGTCATCCGGCCTCTTATCACAGGAAGTCGTAAGATATTTACCAGCAAATCTGGAAGTTTTGTGCCAAAACAGACTTGACTATACTATGAGCGAATAGACGTTTTCACGGCAAGAATAAAATTAGTAAATTTCGTACACTTTTTCCAGACTGCTCGTACAAAAAGTATCATTTTTAATTCCAATTGATCTTGAGAAGATTCCAAGTAGATCTGAAATCCTATTCTACGAGACATTAAATAGACAATAGTTTTGGGAATTGAATCCAAACGTTTATTTTGCCTGATAAAAAAATGAACCAATAATTTGTAAGTAGTTACCGAAGTAACAAAGGGAAAATCTAATGTGTACGCAACGCAAAGGTATCTAAATATGAAAGTAAATTGAGATTTAGTAGCGAGTACACTACATTACAATCTCATGTTTAGCGTGGTCAATCATTTCCAACTGCCATAAATGTCTCCAAAACAGAACAAATGAAGAGAATTCCCGCCAATGAATGATAAAATTCTCACAGATATTATTGAAATAAGTCACAAGGTTAGAGAGCGATTCGTATCAACATGTAATATTATTTTTATGTACATATGGCCACAAAAGTAGTGTTCATTTCACAAAATTCCATAATTGATTTGTACCTTCCGTCCTTCGGTTTTCGAAAAAATACTTCGAATAAAAATAGTTTATTATAAATATATTAACAACCTTTATTCCAAACATTTTCCCAAAAAACCGTATGAATAAGAAAGAAATCAACTATGAAATTTTGAAAAAAGAACGCCACTTTTGTGACCCGTAATACCATACTATCGTACTCACAAAAGTAGCGTTCATTTTTCAAAATTGTTTTTGTGAATTTGTACCTTATTCGTTCGGTTTTTGGGAAAATGTTTCGTATAAAAGTTGTTAGTATATATATAATGAGCATCTTTTATTGGAAACTTTTTTTTCGAAAACCGAAGGATGAAGGTACAAATCAATTATAAAATTTGTGAAAAATGATCGGTACGTTTTTTGGCCTTGTGTACAATAGTAAATAGTAAATTGAGATTGCAATAATAGTGCTTCTTGTTAAACTTTGATCTGTTAAGTAATATAAAACTCTATATATATATACATTGAAATAAATCCCCTCCAATAACCTTTTGTTAGAAACCCCTTATGATCAATTTATTAAATATATGCTTCAAATCAATTATTCAAACGTTTTTTTTTGTTTTATTTATATTTTATTTTTTTATAACAAAGGATCAACATGTTTAAGTATCGGCCAAATAGTTTTGCAGCGCTAACTATCGTCCACATAATCGAACTATTAAGATGACTCAATTTTTTTATTACACTAGTTACCCGCACAGGATTCGCATTGAAATTGTGCCTAAACTATTTGTTGTATGAACAAATGTTTCATACAAAAGTTGTTTGTTTTTATTAGATAAACATTTTTTATACATGAAGATTTTCTCTATCTTGCACCGTTTAAAAGTTAAACGGTAACAGATCATGAGTTCGATTCCCACAATTTTTCATGTCAGGTTTTTAGTGTAGCTGCCACGCGGCTCAGATGCGTGAAATGAAACATTTGATAGCTTAAAATCTTTCTCAATAAACGGACTATCTAACCCAAAAAGAATTTTTCAAATAGGATTGGTAGTTCCTGAGATTAGCGTGTTCGAATATATTAACCAGGTATAAAATGTTTCGAATAAAAATTGTTAGTACACTAAAGTTCATAAAAAATGAACCAGTAGAAACATTCTGTTTATGTATGTAATATTATACGTATATTCAGTAACATAGACGCTTAGAATGTGATTTACTGGTTCAAATATATTGAATGGGAGTGTATATTTATGATGAACAACTTTTATCTGAAGCATCCAATAGGCTTGTTGACGCTTAGCAAATTTTATTTAAAAAATGATTTATTAATATTGTTTATATTCCCTAAGGAGCCGAAATATGTGGGTCATGAAAATATAAGATTATTATTTAAATTGGATTTTTTTAAATCTTTTATTTAACCTGTCATTCCAACTGTTGTAAACGTTTTCCGACCATTTTTCTTAAGTCGTGACGTCACTGTCATAATAAAAATTCACTGTCATGTTTTTTCATTAAAAGCGATGCCTAAAAAATTGTTTATGTTTCTCTTTTCGATTAATTTTATGAGATGTACTTTGAAAAAAATTTCCAAAAATTATTCTCTTCTAGATTTGGATGAAATTTAGTGAGCGGTTTACGAGTTATCGAGAAATCGTATCAATATAAAGGAGGCATATCTCGAAAACTAAAAAACAGAAACACTCTTTTTAACAGAAATAAAAAATTTGCATCTGTAAATTAATTATTTCAATTTAGATAGCATCTAACATCACTAATAATCGGATTTATGTAATTATTTAATTACTAAAATAATAAATAATCATCTTTTGACTCTATTCAAGTATGGCGGACGAAAATTTTCGTGAATTTTTTATCTTTTTAATTAAGATACTAACAAAACTCTTCGTCAGCCTTTTTTGTTCTTAATTTTAACGTAATGTACGAGATTTTATTTATAAAAGTAGAATTTTTTTTACTTTTTAATCTATAGAAAGTGGAGCAACATTATTGAAAATGTATGCGTTCATTCAACATTTGCTATTCGCAACATATTAAAATTTCAATTTTTAATAATTAATTACATGAAAACTCTTCGTCAGATTTTTTTCAAAACATTATTTTATACGTATGAGTTAGCAATTAATAACATTAATACCGATTTTACCTATACATGTGTCCGATCAACCTTAAATTACATACGGTCAATAAATTTGAACGAACAAATAGAATGTGTAATCCACACGCGTCAAACAATGAATCCCAACTCCGTCATCATATGACCATCGGGGAGAAAGTTTAAAAAAAAAAACAATCATAATTAGTAAATAATTATATTTTTAAGTTTCATAAACATCAAAACCAAAGCACCTTCTGACCAAGGTCATTACAGTTTTAAAATATGATTCACTTCTGTGATAAAACGTTCCAATGTTACTATATTTTATTATTTTCAAGACTGATATATACAGGATGTCCCAACAAAAATGTATACTCACTTATGGGTCGATACCAGAACTGGGGAGTAGTCTATGTAGCGCACATATACAAAGTAAGAAACAAAAAAACACGATACCTTTGTTGTATGTACAAAAATTAACATCTCAGAATTAATTATTGTCAGTCAGTATCATAGACTTAGTAAAGTAGAATTCCAATAGGGAATATGCATGAAAATTTTTTTTCACATGAATTGAAGCATGTTTACTTGACAAATATCAAGGTAAAATTACTTTTTAAATAACTTTAAAAATAAGCGAGATATGAATGATTGAAATTCTCGATTAGACAAAGAGGCTGATAGCCCTCTTGATATGTTATGTGACGTCATATTACACTTTCACCATTTAAAATACACGTAAAACTCCGTTTTTAGTATTCTTGCAAGAAAGAGACAGATAATAATCTTTAAAAGCTTATAGCTTCCTTGATATTTGTCCGATTTTAATTTCGTTTTTAAATATTATTACAGTATTAACAGTATTTTCATATTGTGAAAATAAATGTGAAAAAAAAATTTCATGCATATTCCCTATTATACGAATTAATTCGGATCCGATTATTAATTTATTGGGAATATTCAAGAAAAACTATTATTTCTTTGAAGAGCTAAATTTGTATATACTGAGGTAGAATACAGTTACTGTCGTTTTCTTTGCTTTAGTTTTTTGGCGAAATAATCGGCCTTGAAAGAGGGTTTTCCAAATGCTCGCTGTTGCAAAAACCAGCTAATAATAATGGGAGAATTAGAATTCTAATGTAAGTATAGGCTTTTTTATTTGGTACATCCGTTATAAAAAAAAAAAACAACCAGCAGAATTGGATGAATTATGGTGTTTCTGATGACGTAAAATCATCCGATTACAATTTTCTTGCATTTAAAATTGCTCAGATAAGAGATAAACGAATTACAGTGGAACTTATTACTAAGAATCATTATTACGTAACCGTCTGTTGGAATGTGTTTATGTTAGGAGCCGTTCAGAAACTACATAGCCCTATTTTGGCCACATTTTAAACAAAACACTGAACAGCGCACTATAAGGCGTGAGTGGAGTATACGAGGCTTATCTCAATTTCGGATTATTGCGCGCGTTATTTGAAAATACATGTATTTTTTACCATGGTAAACAACTATACGTAACTTAGACCTAATACTTTACAACCATAAATTCACCCCAGCCCAGAAGACCCCAACCCAGCGAAAAAAAGCTAGATGGTTTGACAATGTTGAAAAAGACCTCAGCTTGCTGGATATTAAAAATTAGAGATTCGTGATGTCGGACAGACAGCAATGGCGACAGCTGTTTTGGATGGCCATGGCTTGTGCTAGGCTGTAGTGCCGAAGAAGAAGAAAGAGAAGAACTTAGACCTAGCCTCTTCCACGTGACCCAGTGTAGTTTCTCATTGCATCACTTTTACCCTACGCGGATCAAGTAACTTTATGAATGACCCCTTAAGTCAAATGCCGAATCTTACGAAAGTTAAATTTGTTCGAACTGTTGATTTCAAACGATCCACCTTCGAACAATCCTTGTCACCGAAAAGCTCTTCGACAAAAAAGAAACGATTGCATATTTATTAACTTTTTTTCTGGTATATCAGCTATTGATGTTTATTCCTTAGGACAATGACATCTCGTGGCAATAATTATAAACAGAGTAGTCAAGCTCAACTGTGATAGTTAGATATGCGTTACTAGAGTTACGTTAATAAAATAAACAAAAAAGTATGCGTTTGTTAATGAAACCCATCTGTTTTTATGAAAAACATAACTGTTGAAATGTAGCCTGACTGAAGCCGCCATTTTGGAGTATGACGTCATGAGTAACTTTACCAATAGATTGTAGAGGCTGCCCTGGACGGGCTACACTTCAACCATAAGGTCCATTGTGATGCCTAAGGATGTGAGGATGTGAGTGAAGTAGAAGGAATTTTTGTGTATAGACTAGGAATTGGTAGGATATGCAACTGCAGCTAACTATGATGGGAATTATGCTGATATTCATCTGGAGTTCGTGAAGGAAACTGCAGAAAACCTTCTCAAGCATAGCCGGTTACTTCGTTCTTGTCCATACGCCGACATTTTAGTCAATTAACCGCCCCGTTTTTTTTTTCTTAATAATTGACAAACTGCCGAGGTCGGGATTCGAACCCATAACCTCCCAGTCCCGAAGTAGACATAACGCCTAAGACCGCTCGACTACTTGGCTGAACTTTACCAATAAAAACGATACCCGAAGGAACGTGGTGGTGTTGTTTCTGATATGATGACGTTAAATCATTCGATTGCAATTTTTATGTATTTAAAATGACGTAGATAAGAGATAAATGAATTACAGTGAAACTACTGCTAAGATTTATTATTAAAAAAAGTATGTAACCGTTTGTTGGAATGTGTGTAATCGATTCTCACACACACAGGTGTACGTGATCGTTATAAATTTCGACCCTTCAATATAAATCAACCCTCTAAATCTTTTGAGACTCATTTATCACAGGTTATGTAATGAATCTTATTGAGATGCAAATTAGGTAATAAATTGTTTTTTAATAAGCCTGGTTGATGATATGGGGGGGGGTTGTTTCAGTATTGGGTTTAGGGAAGAATATCGAATAGGCTATAGCTGAAGATAGAAACTCTATACAGGTGATAAATTTTTCACTGCTTGTAGTCTAAATATACAGACTGTGTTGGAATGCTTTTCCAATAGAGAATCAATGATAAATATTATTTATTACTGACAGGCCGTGTGGTTACTGTGCGGAGTCAGTCAGTACATTATGTAATGAGAGTCATCTCATATGCGTAGGGTAGTTTGTTTATCATTTTAGAGTCTGTACTGACTCATTGACTGTGTGTACTCATTACATGTGTACTGACGGACTCCGCATAGTAACCACACGGCCTGCTAGTAATAAATAATATTTAACATTGATTCTCTATTGGAAAGGCTTTCCAACACAGTCTGTATACATATATACGATTACACGACCATTCATAAAAATTGAACCAGTTGAAATCGTAAGACCGTGTTACATTATTGTCAAATACGGCTGCATAATGACCGTATGATTCATCATTCGATGTGGCTTTCCATTTTAAGACACAATAGGGAATATGCATGAAAATTTTTTTTCACATTTATTTTCAGAATATGAAAATACTGTTAATACTGTAATAATATTTAAAAACGAAATTAAAATCCGACAAATATCAAGGAAGCTATAAGCTTTTAAAGATTATTATCTATCTCTTTCTTGCAGAAATACTAAAAACGGAGTTTTACGTGTACTTTAAATGGTAAAAGTGTAATATGACGTGACATAACATATCCAGAGGGCTATCATCCTCTTTGTCTAATCGGGAATCTCAATCATTCATATCTCGCTTATTTTTAAAGTTATTTAAAAAGTAATTTTACCTTGATATTTGTCAAGAAAACATGCTTCAATTCAAGTGAACAAAAATTTTCATGCATATTACCTATTCTCTCAAACTTAAAATTTGTACTATCTTTCGATTTATATATATTTTTGTTCAATACACAGCTGGTTTTTCCACAAGAAATTCTGGGAATATATTATTATTATTATTATACTTGTCGGAAACAAAATTGTAAACCACAAAATTTCTTCGGGCTACATCAACTTTATTGATGTAGATTTCCATTTACTAAAATCTTACTATGTAACTTTACAAGAAACATTCGCCAAATTTGTATTCTCCGAAAAAATTCAATTAAATTATTCCCAATAAACATAGTTCAGACGTCTGTCTATTCGCGAAAATTGCTAAGCGTAACGCCTCTGGTGGTCATTATAAAAAAACCGAACAAGATATAACTTACATGCGGCATCTATGCAAATTTAATTCTGTAAGGGTTTTTTTTAGCAAATTTAATAATGTCTCGATCTTGTTCTTGCCTTTGTGTTCATCGAAAAAAAGAAACCCAAAAATTTCGTTTCATTATTTTCCAAAGCTGGGTAATAATAATTAGAAAGAGGGTTACCTAACACCTAACGGGTAGGTACCTAATGGGTCCCTAACACCTAGAGCAAGGTGTCCTCTGTGCCCTCCTTGAGAACAACCCGTCACCCGAAGGCGAAACGCCTCCGGGTAAGAGGTGAAATCAGGATGTGAGGCTATGAATGGAGTGGAAGGAATTTTTGTGTGTAGACTAAGAATAGGGAATGCATGAAAATTTTTTTTCACATTTATTTTCAGAATATGAAAATACTATTAATACTGTAATAATATTTAAAAACGAAATTAAAATCCGACAAATATCAAGGAAGCTATAAGCTTTTAAAGATTATTATCTGTCTCTTTCTTGCAAAAATACTAAAAACGGAGTTTTACGTGTATTTTAAATGTTGAAAGTGTAATATGACGTCACATAACATATCAAGAGGACTATCACCCTCTTTGTCTAATCGGGAATTTCAATCATTCATTCGCTTATTTTTAAAGTTATTTAAAAAGTAATTTTACCTTGATATTTGTCAAGTAAACATGCTTCAATTCAAGTGAAGAAAAATTTTCATGCATATTCCCTATTGGAAGGATGTGCGGCTGCAACCGACTCTGGTAGGATCTATGCCGATATTAATCGGGAATTCATGTAGGAAACTGCAGAAAACCTTCCCAAGCATAGCCGATTACTTCGTTCATATCCATACGCCGACAGTTTACTCAATTAACCACCCCTTTTTTTTCTTAATAATTGACAAACTGCCAATATCGGGCCAATTCGAACCCATAACCTCCCAGTTCCAAGTATAACGCTTTCGACCGCTCGACTACTTGAACGGTAAAATCCCAAAATATGCTCGCTGACTGGATATTATCCTCTCCTCTAAAGTTAAATAAAATCTTTTACAAAATTTCTCAATTTTAAAAATTCGTAACAACAATAGGGAATATGCATGAAAATTTTTGTTCACTTGAATTGAAGCATGTTTACTTGACAAATATCAAGGTAAAATTACTTTTTAAATAACTTTAAAAATAAGCGAGATATGAATGATTGAAATTCCCGATTAGACAAAGAGGGTGATAGCCCTCTTGATATGTTATGTGACGTCATATTACACTTTCACCATTTAAAATACACGTAAAACTCCGTTTTTAGTATTTTTGCAAGAAAGAGACAGATAATAATCTTTAAAAGCTTATAGCTTCCTTGATATTTGTCGGATTTTAATTTCGTTTTTAAATATTATTACAGTATTAACAGTATTTTCATATTCTGAAAATAAATGTGAAAAAAAATTTTCATGCATATTCCCTATTAATCGATCGAAATTTCCATACCATAAAGAAACAAACAAACAAGAAGTGAATATCGTATCAAAAAATAAAAATCGATAAAGATACGGTTTTTAGTTTAGTGTTTTGAAACTTTTTTTTTTGAAAAAAAAAAAATTGAAAATAAATACAACAAAAGGTAGTGGGGATATCGTTTCTTTTTTTTTTTTAAATATTCTTTTTCAACTTGTAGTAAATTATTATTCTTACAAAATAAATTCAACGCAATTAACAAATACGATTACGCCACAAACATCATCGACACATGCGTATTTTTTTTTATTGATGATAACGTCTCTTGCTTGGTAGAAGGTGTTTGTATTTCTTGTGGTATTTATGTTACTTTTGTACGTTATCGAAATAAAAATAACCGCAAATCAAACATTTTTTTTTTAACATTATCTCTCTACATAAATTATTTTCCTAAATCGCAATAAAATTTTTTGTTTTGCTAAAAAAATAACCTTTGTTGATCGAACACAATAGGAACTACATCATTTATTTCATCAATAAATCAGATAATCAATTATTATCGATTATATTTTATCTGACGACAAAAATATTTATTAACACGCAAAATATATTCTACGCGTAATATATATCAAAGTATATTAAGTTTAGTCCCGACTTTGTAACAGTAGAAAATATTGATCGTCGAAAACAAATTTTGGTATAGATGTTCAAAAAATGACCTAATTAGACCATTTCCGCACATGTCTCTGCCCGTCCACACAATAACTCAAAAACTAAAAGAGATAGCGAACAAATATTGTATGTGTATTCTAGAGCTAAACAGTAAGGTTCGTGAACGGGCAAAATCGGCCCATCTTTGGGCAAAATGCGCAAAACTGCCTATCTTAACCGTAGATAGATAGACAGATATATCTTGGGGTCTAAAAAGTATTGCACTTCGACCTTATGATCCATTGGGCTCCCCCTTCTATTCCAGTCTGCCGAGATTCGCTTCTCCCATATGTTGGCAATGGTCAGGACCTTGCTTATCGGGTGTTCCTGAAGGTTCATATTTTCGGGATGAGATGCACCGAATATCTTGTATCTGCTGTAACCCAGAGGTTCGTAGTCAAAGATAACGTGGCTGGATGTTATCTTAACCGTAAGAAATAGAACAAAAATTTAAAGACAAAAAATGTTCCTCTTTTAAAAATAAATAACTTTTGTGTGAAACTTTTTTTCATAAATTCAGTATATACCGGATATTAAAGCAATTAACTCAGTTAGTTGTTATTTGTTTTTAGTCTCTTTAGAATACATTGTTTCACCCATATTTCGGCATGCCTCTAGTTTCTGGGCATTGGTTATGGAGATCTGGATAGTCAAGAAACGGCTATAACTTTCGAACGGTTTGGAATTTTGAACTTCTCATAGTTTTTACGGACTTGTACGGCAAATTTCCGGAATCGTATGGTTACTATCATCATTATTCCGCTAGTAGTAGTAGTATTGGCGGAGGGGAAGTTGAAGCCTGGCAAGTAGTCCTTTCTAGGCGACCACTAAAGAATACGGAATTTGTATGCAAACTAGGAATTGGTAGGTTGTGCGACTGCAGCCAACTTTGATAGGAACTACGCCGATATTCATCTGGAGTTTGTAAAAAGAATTTGCAGAAAACCTTCACAAGCATCGCAGGTTGCTTTGGTTCTTGTCATTACGCCTACAGTTAAATCAATTAACCACCACATTAATTTTTATTTTTATTAACTTTTCTGCCCCCTTTGGAGAGAAGGCACAATTAGTAGACGGCTATTCAATTTTAACGAAACTGAAGATCACTACTTCCATTTCTGGCAGTCTTTTTTTACCGCCTTAATCATCGATGGATTCCAATTTAGGCAAGAAAAACACTCTCCTAAGATTACGAGAATACGGGGAAAAATATTTTTGTAGACATGTTTTTCTATGACTTAGAGGATCACCGCACACCGCAAACAGCAAAAAATCTTCGCGAGAGCTTGTTCATTCGTAGCAGGTTGCAAACATACATCCGCCGGAGCAGAAAATAATTTGAGAAAGGGTGTTTTTATAAAGAATTACAAATTCAGATCACAATTCAGGAAACATGAAACATGAAAAACTAGGGTTATTACGGGTTCTGTAGAAAGATGGCGAAAACTTTAGAACATCTTCTCAAGGAAAGCGATGCCCTTAGATGAAAATCAAATGTTTGAGAGTATTATCTATATATCTAATCCAAATTCGAAAGGAGTATTTCAGGCTGTGGCCATTCAACAGATATAAAACACACAAGTGCAAGTCTCTAGAAAAATGACACTATCATCGGGAAAATCGTACCTTGAACAAGTTCCCTACTAAATCTTACGTAAAACACAGTTTACTTAACAGTTTAAATACAATGATTTAACTTCATGCAAATTGTTCATGCAAATTGATAGATTTATGCCAAATAAGAATAAAGTACCGTTATTCAAGCAAAATTTTTGTACAAGTTTGTGCAATTAAATCAAAAATACAGATTCATCTTACGTATGACTAATCTTATAGACATTATGGAATTTGAAGCACGTCAATAACCTAAATACCTAAAAATAATGGTCAAATTTTTACCAGTACATTGACCCAAATTTTGATTGTATAATATTTTGCAATAAATATCACTTCGCTTTCTATATCAAATTTTTCAAGTAAACAAAAATTACTTTTTCAAGTAATGTTTTGTTTTTTTTTTTCTTATCATATAAAAACAAGGCCTTGGAAATTTTCTAAGGTCTTTGACCTCATTACAATTTCATAATCTGTTTTTACATTTGATTTTCCGATAAATTTTTTGTTATTGTGCGGCTAGAAATATATCAATCGAATTCAGCCATTGTTATATAGTTTTTTAGGCAACGAAAAAAGGACGGACGAATTTCTAAATAGTGGCTTCAGTTAAATAAGGTCCTCACATGCGACCAAAATAGATCTATCCTGATTTCTTATTAATTCTAACATCCTTGTTTTGGTAAAAGACTCACTTCAAGATTTATTATCTTTTCTTCGGTGAAATCGCTAAAATAAATAATATGTTCTTTAATCTTCCTTTGCTTCGGGTTTTACTATCTTTTTGCTTGAGATGTTATCCTAAAATCCGGAGGATATACCAGGACACACTATCGTTAAGGAGAATTAGATAGCAAGCTTCCGATATCCTGAAGCAGTATAGTATCAATTGTTTTCTACTAAATTTTTCAACAGAGACCATTTTTCCTTCCAAAGGACGTTTTCCTTATTCCTAGAGTCTTAAATGCTAGGACACAATTTATTTTTCTTATAGATCTGGCGGTTTTTATCACCCAACACATAAGTTGGGAAAGCGATAGAACGGGTAGTTAAATGTCTCGACGAATGTGTTTCTTTTTTCATGCGAGCTAATCAACCAATCATTTTGGCGCATTTTCCCGCCCGAGGGTTTTGGCTGACATAACAATTTTGTGCCATTCGCCGTGGTTGGCGACCATTTGATGGTAGTTATTAAACTCCGTCAATCCAACAAGCATTCTTGGGTAACCTCAAGGTCTAGTGGCGTACATTTTGGCTTCGAAGCCTATTCTCCTTGAATTCATTCATTCGTGTCCGAGCCATCTTAATCGATTTTGTCTAATAAATGCTACGATATCTCGAGTTTTGCGTTGGTCTGGATTGTTCACATTTCGCTCTGCTTTACTGCGTCAAATATAGGCGGTAATAGTTTTCTTTCGAACGTGAGTAGTATATTTGCAAAGGTAATGTGAATCGCAATCGGATTATTTACAAAACAGAAAACTACAAATGCATACATTTCAAATGCAAGAACATTTATCCCTACCAATCGCCTCTCGATCGCATATAGAAAAAAAAAATATGGTTCTTGCATTTAAACAATAAAAGTGGGGTTTGTGTACGTATGTTAGCGCTGAAAATGATGATGGCTTTTAGTCGTGTAACATTAACATAGAGGTCTACAAGACCATTCTCGTGTTGAGGTAAAGAATTCATAATAATTGTGTACGAGTCGCGCGATAAGCAGTGAGTGCAACACACACGAATTGAGACAACATACGTCAAAATACAGAGAGAAAAAGATTCCGTATCGCGTTGTTTCATATGTGAGATCATACCAACTCCACAGTGTAAACAGTGTGCGCATGTGTGCTTGTCGATTCAAAGCGGTATACAAAATATTCTTCCCAATCTATTGTCTATTCAGTTGACTTGAAATACACCATCAATAAACACTGTATACACCTTTGTCTGTCTATTTTTGATAAGTGAAAATTTTTTTCAAGTGCTTTTCGTTTTTTTTTTTTTTTATACAAAACAATTTTATATTTAAAAAAAAAAATATTTATATTGTGAAAATTTTTTACGAAAAATTTTTAGAAGCACAAACCGACGGTGGTAAATTATGAAAACAAAAAATAAAGTGTTCTTTTTGTGTGATATTTTACGTGAGCTTTTTGTAGTGTAAACTTAATTTTTCAAAAAAAAAAAAAAATTGTGGGTGCTTTTTTTCCGTAAACAATGGCTGTACCGTTTAGTATTCCTGACGAGCAAAATGATTCGGATATCATTCTAACGCAACGATTATTGGATTTATATCAATTGTTGTATGAAATTTTACTACAAAGACAACCGTTAACGCCATTAGATGATACATGTAAGTGTTTTGAAATTTTCCTCTCGATTTTCCGTATATAGATAGATGTATACTTGACTCGGGGTGAGAAAAATCTAAAATGTCGCCATGAAACGCACATGTGTATATCCATATACAAGTGCATAACAAAGAAATGCAACTTTATGAGTCATTGTTACACAAATATTTTTGTTTTGTCATTTCTATTAAAAATGCAGGTGTTTTCCATTCCGAAAGATTTGTGAATTGATTTCGATGTTTGCTATTGTTTTTCAGTACAATCGGTAGTGAATGAACAAACTGAAAATGAAGTGGTAACGACCTTAGAAACACCATTTGTGGAATATGATGTTCAGACACAAGTAAAAAAGAAAAAAGTGAATCGTAGACGATTTAAAACGGAGGAAATTGTTGTGCCAGATGCTCCTATTGTTCCAGAACAACGATCTATTTGTCCCGATTGGATTGGAGTTGGACGAAATTTACGAAAAATTGCTGATAATTTTCATGTAAGCTTTATATTTGATTTTAATATTTGTTGCTAGTTGGAAAACCTTTGAAAATTTTTGTTTGGCCAAAGGATTTCCTTGATTTTTTATAGACTTAATAAAATTCTTAAGTGACATCATCTAGTGTGTTTGAACGATACCCGAGCGGGAAAATTTTGTATTTTTTAAGTATCTATTCTTGAATTTTGTAGAGAAGGAAAAAAGTTATAAATACAGCATGTTTCAGAATATTGACCCCATTTTTTACCTTTTTCTGCTTATTTAATTTATATACAAATTAGATCTACTTCGACGGAATTTGAAAAATTTTTTCTAGTGGTGGGTAGGTAAAAATATTTCTGCTTTATCGACAAAAATTGTAGAGTGAAGAATTTTGCTCCCATTCAAATTTCAAATTCAAATTTTTCATTATGATTTAATGCAAATAGTTAATAGATTATTGATTCTAAATCTGAAGTATATATTTAAGAGCCATCTATTGGTTTTAAATGAAGTCTTTTTTATTTGTTAATTGTTTGGGCAAAGAACTTATATTCTGCCATCTAACATTAAAAAAAATAATTTTGGATTTTATCTATATTTTGCTTGTAATAAAGAGGTTTTACTGTCTTTTTGAACTGCTTATTTACCTTTTTTTTAAAAAGTGCCTAGAATTCGCTCTTTACTAATAATTATAGAACCGATTCCTATACATATTTATGGATAGAATTTTTTATGGGTGGGTATAAAATTCGTCATACCTAAATTTTTACCTTTGTTTTGAGTGGAATTCAAGTACCATAGATATACCCCCCTACGAAACTAAACTCAACAAAATTCAACCCTCTTAAATTTTTTTCCACTAAAATTCTTGTATTTTAGAAGTCCCATCGAATTTATTTAAAATTTGTTGTACCTATACACAACGTTTGTTTGAATTCGAATAAACCGCAATTATTCGATCCACAAATTGTTAACGTCGACATTTTTTTTGTATTTGTTATAGATTTCAAAGCCATGTAACGAACCAGAAGTACCAGAATATTTCACAACAAATAATACCGATTTATTAACCACAATTGTTTCACTATCACCATTTCGGGATTCACTTTGGTCGGCGGTATTCGTTGTCGGATATCGAATTCTAAGTAATAGTGCTCGATAAAATCAATTTTAAATATTTTTTTTTCTTTTTAAACAAAATTGATCTATTTTTGTGATTTTATAAACCGGATTTTCAGTTGAAAATCGGTTTTTTTCAAAAAAAGTAAAATAAAAATTAATAACATAGTTTTAATTATGAATATAAAAAAAATTATATATAAATAAAAGAAGATATTTTTAAAAAAGTAAACGACGTAAACTACGCATGCGTGTACGTGTGGCAATTGGAAGGAAGAGATTATAAAAATATGGAAATCATATGATTTTTTTAAGCTTTAGTTAGGCCAAAGTAAGGTTTTCGCCTGCATATATATATATATATATATATATATATATATATATATACATAAATATATATAGTTTTATATTGTGTTTAAAAATGAGATGTAATTATACAAAGTGGTACACAAAACTGAGGCAAATTTTTTGTGAGCCACTCTGTACGGACAAAAAAAAAACGCCTTGTATAGCGTAAACACTGCCATTTTCTCAAAAAAAAAGACAATCTTTAAAAAAAAAAACAGTATTAAAAATATATTTTGTCAAAAATTTATTAGAAAAAAAAAAGAAAGTATGATCTCAAAAATTTAATTTAATTCGAATCATTCTTCCATTTGTAGACTAATTTATTACAAAAACATAGTCAAAAAAAATTTACTATTTCGATCGCAATAAACTTTCTAGCTTCCTTTTTCTTAAGCAGTAAAAATAATTCAATAATTATATATAAAATATATATATATTATATAGTACAGTAAAACCTGTTTTAAAATTAACCATAACTTAACACAAAAGTGCTCATTGACTGGCATAAATTTTTGGGTAGACGGAAAAAAAATATCCCTCTTCATAATTTAGTATAGAAAAAATTTAACCGTTTTCGAGATATCGAAAATAATTTGTTCATTATCTACGAAAAAAAAAACCAGTGACGCTATTCTCTATCTTCTTTCATTCTCACAATAATTCAAATTAAATAAAACAAAATTTTTTAATGAAACACAAGACGAATGTATTGGAAATTAAAAGAGATAGAAATATACACCACTAACTTGTTTCGGCACAAATCAACTGATTAATCCCAAGATCGGTGTTTCTTTTTCATCATGGATTTGTGTCGCATGCATATGGTTTTCGAAAAATGTTTTAGATGAAATTTGTTATAAAAATACTAACAACTTTTATCCGAAACATTTTTTTTTAAATCAATTGATTCGGCTGTAAAAAGTATGTTGAATGAATTGAAGAGGGTCTTTGGGTAGCAGAGCTCCCTAATCTAGTATAAAAATATAACTCTCAGGATATTTAAATACAGTGAACATTTTTTTCTGTTAAATAAAATATGGTTTTTATTTATAAACAGGTTTTACTATAAAAAAAAATATAGATCTCAAATTTGAGCTTGTCAATATAATTATAATTTTATTATAAAAAAAAAAATATATATTATATCGGTGTGCAATTGTTTTTTTATTAATGAAAATTACTATGGCAGGCCGAATAAAAAATTTATAGAAAAAGATTCTTTATATTAAAAAAGAAAAAAAATTAAAAAAGAAAAATTTTTTTTAGATTAATAAAAGAAAATTTAAAAAATGATCTCAGAAAACTTATAGTTAATAGCGAATTAAATATAGGAAAAATTGTATATGAAAAAATCGGTGTCAAATCAGTGTAGCGTAACGAATTTTCTTTGTAAAAGAAGTTTGCAGTGCATACTTAAAAAAAAATTATACAAGGTGTTCGGGCAAAAAAGTGCATAAATTTGTTTTCCAATTGAATATGGGTTCGAAAACGATTTGCAGTCGAAAAATATAGTGTATGACAGTTTCTAAGATCGCTAGTATTTATTATTTTTTATCTAGAAATTCTATTTTTTCGAGATATATCCCTGAGAAATAGTAGCGAAATATTTAATTCTAAATAACATTTAGAATTGATAATAATGTTTTCGAGATACGGATTTTTCGTGATGTTAAAAACGTTATTTTTCTAGCGCATAGAAACGTTTTTTGACGAATATTTTCGATCTTAGAATAATTATTTAGGATATTTTCACTACTAGTTCTCGAAAAGACTCGCCAATTAGATATTCTGAAATTTCTTGTACTATTTTTCCCGAACACCCTGTATAAAACATAACGCCACTCTGATTTAAGTTTAGACGATTCTTACTTTGATTTTTTTTTTGTGGAATCGTCTAAATTTCGTCGAAAATTTGTAAAAAAAAAAAATTTCGAATTTTTTTTAAAATTTTATAATTTAAGAACAATGTATTGTGATAATGAAAAATTTTTTTATATAGGAAAATATGATGTCAAAGATTTTTTTTGTGTCGCGCAATCAGTGAAAATTGCCCCCATTTAATATCCCCCCTACTTAAAAAATACTCAGATTTTTGTTGAGAGAATTTTAGAAAGAAAAAAAATAGAAAACAATGCCTGTTACAGATGGGTAGTGTTACCACACCGGGATCAATAACTGAAATATATATGGAGATCACATTCATTACCAGTGGTCCCATCTATATTTGAAATATTGAACTAAAAACCATAGAGGTGTTGCTACAGAGCTGTCACATGTGAGTATCGTGGACTATAAAGAGTCTTATCTATCTTTGTCATTGCAATGGAATTAAAGTATCCTTTAAACAAAGAAAAAAAACATCCTTATCTGTCTTTGTCATTACATCTTAGGCTAGAATAATGTTTTCTCTTTTGAACTCACCCGGCTCTATAGTATAACCTCTCTGATTACAACAGTGAAGCGAACATAGATGTCTCTACATAAGTTACCGCTATTTAATATGAACAAACGATGGCTTTAAATAACAATTAACAAAAAAAAAAATGTATATAAATGAATTTTCTAAGGAAATTCTCTCGCATTAAAAATTTTCTTACATGACACTACGTAAAACTTTTACACTGATTGTGTGAATTATCAAAAAAAAAAAAACAAACCAAATTCTGTTCTGAGTTTGGAAACAGAATTTGAATTTTCACGGATCGTGGTGGGTAGTAAAAATGAAAAACTGGGCCAGATCCGTTCCCAGGGATATTATTATAAAAAAAAAAAAATAAAATTTATATATCTAAACCATATTATATACTTAGATTAATCTTTGTATGAAAAATTTTTTTAAATAAAATTTTCCAATCTTTTATATATACAATATATCAATCGATACTTTATGATTTTCTTTTATTTTTCCTTCATTTTCTTTTTTAGGAATCAAACTAAAGCCCTTTGCATACGGTGACAGTAGTGGCGGCCTTAAACGTCCAATGGGATATTGGCAGTCACCAAACTCAAGCAAGTTTGAGTTTAGTAGACGCCAGTAAAAGGAGCACGTGACCTAAGTGTCGTAAAAGGTACTGACCGCCTTTAGTAGAGCGCTAAGCTCTTGTTCGCCTACATCCCCTAATCATGTTGCATTTACCACGTCCATACAAAACTGGTTACTGGCTGGTAAGTAATGGAATCCATGGCTATCCTCATGTGTAGCCAACAGTACTACTATTCCCGTGTGGAAGAGATGTCCACTTTATTGTAAAAGGAGATCAAATCAAAATTTTCCCGGTTAACTCGAAAACTGCGGTCTATAGCAAACATTAAATAAAAACGGTCTCTCATAATTTCCATGAGATTGCAGAAAAATTGAGGGGGTAAATTTGAATGCATTGTAACCATAAAATTAGGGTTCTTTTTGGAAAAAATTGTATAATTGATTTGTGCCTTCTTCATTCGGTTTTTGAAACAAGAAAATGTTTCGAATAAAAGTTCATTATAAATAAATTAACTTGTATTCGAAATATTTTCCCAAAACAACGGAATGAATAAGGCACAAACCAATTTTTTGCAAAAAGAAGGCTACTTTTCTGGTACTATATGCTCCTATTTTCTAAAATTTACATTCGATTTGTGTCGTTTTTATTTGCTTTTCGAAAAAATGTTTAGTATTTTTATAAAGAACATTTTTCGTTCAGGAAAAATTAGCTGAAGCTAACAAAACCGTTTAGGGGGTTTGAGAGGGCATAAAAAAAAATCTAGGACAATTTTACCCGAATTTTCTTTAGGGGAGTATCTGGATTGAACCTTGTGAAATGCTTAGTCAGATTAACCAATATTTGATTACGGTATTGTCCGTCAAATTGCCAAAAAACAAGTAATGTAACAACTAACTGAGTTAATTGTTTGAATACCCAGTATATACTGAGTTGTATATCAATGTTTGAATTGTTAACAAATTTTGAACTGTCGCACAAGTTTTAACAAATCTCTTATGGTTTTAAAGATGGGCATATTTTTCGCTTTGCGAGGAACTTTTGAGCACAAATTATGAGAAAACTATTGAGTTTATGGAAAAAATTTTCGAACAAAAGTTGTTTATTTTAAAAAAAAGAAGATTTTTTGTTATTAAATTTTTGTTATATCTCTTACGGTTTCAAAGATGTATATTTTCCTACTTGGCGGGGGGAAATGCGTTCCGATTTTGCCCATTAACGAACTTGATCCTATCTCTCTTCGTTCTTGAGTTATCCTGTCCACGGACATGCGAAAATGGACTAATTAGGTAATTTTATTAACACCTATAGCAAAAATTTTTTTCTACGATCAATATTTTCAACTTAAAAAGTCGGAACTAAACTTAATATACCCTGTATATTTACATAATACTGGGTATAAGCCCCAATTAGCAAAATTTTCTTTGGAAATAGAAATTTGGATTGTTTAGTAAGGCTGGTCACTAAATAGAAAGGTAGAAAGTTTCTTTAGGTAGAAAAGATCTGAAATTTCCCGATTCAGATTAATTTTCTTCAGGACGGAAAATATTTGTGTTGAATCCAGTGAAAGTGTTTAGCTTACAGGTTTGCGATTCTAGCGAAATACGAAAGGAAACTTTTCTGGTATACTTAAAAGTAGCTATAGATGAATTTTCCACCCCTAAATAAATTTATATTCCTCCCTAACAAAACAATTGTGTTTTTTGTTTATTAATGGAGCATATAGAAAACAGGAAAATTGTCAAATAAAATTTAATAGTTTGCAATTAAAATGACAATATTGTGAAACTAGTATTTTCATTGATTTTCCTATCTGACAGAATGACAGACTCGTAGCAGCTACTTTTTGTTGGTGAGTCACATTCATATTTGAATGAGTTATTAAATCAATTAAAATTGATTGTTGGAAAAAAACAATTGAACCGACAATGTCGCCACACACTCGAAAATGAAAATCACCATAATAATGAATTTTCCACCCTTATCCACAAGTATACACCCTTATCCAAGTATATTGTATAAGGATGCATACAATATACTGTTGTATGCATCCTTGCGCATTGATTCAACTCATACATGCATAGATTTTCATAGATATTTGCGCATTAGACAACACTACCCCGATCATATAATATGTTTTTGTAAAGGAAAAATTTTTGCAAAACCAAAACTGAAAATTTCTCGAAACAAATGTATTTACATTGAAATCAAATTTTTCGTTTTTACCCGTCAACATTTATTTACTGAAATTGGTATGGAAATTTGTATATTTTTTGGAAAATTTTATTATTTTTTATTTATTTATTTATTTTTTTGGCAAAAATTTTGTAGAAAGAAAATCTGGCGCCCGTAATTAATGTTCACTTGAACGCAATTCCTACTAGCATCGATGAGAATACTTCCAGAAAAATAACAACGATTATTGACGACACAAAAACCTGGAATTTATCCAGAAAAAGTATCATAGATAAGAAAACACAACGCAATTGTAGCAAAGACGACACACTATGCAAGTCGAAAAATTTATCGCTATCTTCATCACCAGTTTCCAGACGGCGACCAATGTTAGCTTATCGCAATTATCATCCCACATTGTAAGTCCATTTTATATGTTCTATTTTCGTAGTCGATAAATCAATTTTTTGTGAGGTCATTACACTGAATTTTTATGTCATAACGCTTTCCGCAGTACGTAGTTTGTTGTAGCAAATTTAATTAGGTCTCGAATTTGTTTTATTTTTAACTTTGTCCTCGAAAACAGGTTAGGTGTCAACACAACGTAATCATTTTTGTAGAAGAAAATTTACGTTTCAAATTAAGTTGGTTGTTTTCGAAATCAAATTAGAGGTTGGTTGAAGCTAATTTATGTCGAATCTATTTGGTTTTCGAACAAAAGTTGTTAGTATTTTGATAACGAACGATTTTGTAATTTAAAGCTTTGCCGTTATCTGTTGCTGTTTTCGAAATAAAATTTATACCTCTCATTAGGGAAATAGCACCTCTTACCCGGAGATGTCTCGTCTCGCCTTCGGGTGACAGGTTGTTCTCAAGGAGGACATAGAGGACCCATTGGTCTAGGTGCTAGGGTCCCGTTTACGGTACCCCTCTTTCTAATTATTATTATTAGGCTAGAGTTGATTTGTGCTGAATTTATTCGGATTTCGAAAAAAAATGTATCTATCCGTAATACGCACAAATTTGTTATTTAAAGCTTTGTTCTATCACTGGCCTAAAAAAAAAATGTTACACCTATCTCGTTAAGGGACGCTATTTAGAGCAGACAGAAAAACTATTTAGCTTTTGGCTTCGATTAACTGAAACTGATGTTTTGGCAAAATTCCAAAATTGAAAAAAAATGGCGTACATTTTTGATCAGACACTAATTCTTAGACTGGAAACGAAAGCCTTATGATAAAAACCCACCCTGAATACGAAAAAAACCTATCCGGTTAGCGAAACTTTTTCATAATTTCGTGTGTGATATACAGGGTGCTCAAGAAGATTTAATAACAATTTAAGTAAAATAAACTTCTTGAATTAAAACGATGTCATTTTTTCGAAGTTCGTTTCTAGATAAACATACAGCGTGTTCAAGGATGTCGTAAGTGATAAATAAATTTAATTAACAATAAATATAACAACTGAATTAATTTGACTTCCTTTATACCTTAAACTTGGCCAGAATAATCTGGGGGCCAGACACTTCCTTCGAAAATCACTGAATGTGACCGACTCAACGTGGAGCTGGGAGCCCAGCTATTTACTCATAGACATAGGAGTATAGGGACGGGAGATGAAGTGCCTTTTTTAGGCTAGGAGGGAAACCGCTCCGCGGGGTAAACTCCCAAATGTGGCAGAAAATCGTTCATCCAGTGATTGGCTGTTGACGTCAATAGGGAATATGCATGAAAATTTTTTTTTACTTGAATTGAAGCATGTTTACTTGACAAATATCAAGGTAAAATTACTTTTTAAATAACTTTAAAAATAAGCGAGATATGAATGATTGAAATTCCCGATTAGACAAAGAGGCTGATAGCCCTCTTGATATGTTATGTGACGTCATATTACACTTTCATCATTTAAAATACACGTAAAACTCCGTTTTTAGTATTTTTGCAAGAAAGAGACAGTTAATAATCTTTAAAAGCTTATAGCTTCCTTGATATTTGTCGGATTTTAATTTCGTTTTCAAATATTATTACAGTATTAACAGTATTTTCATATTCTGAAAATAAATGTGAAAAAAAATGTTCATGCATATTCCCTATTATGTATGTATGTAATTGCCTATATGTACAATCTGTAATCTAAAGTCCTGCATAAACTGGCTGCCCATATTTTTATTTTGACGTGAACACGTCTCTTCGCTCGTTACACTGGAGGTCGGTAACTTCGAGACTAATAATGTGTTTACAATGAATAGATCATATCCTTACGTATCTGTCACGCTATATTTGTTTTGGCCCATATATGCCCATCAGGCATACAGCGGCCAGCGACATTCTTTTTTTGGGTAATCTTTATTTAAAATATTCGATTAATATTATTTGAATTTCAATTATTTCACAAAAGTTATTTTGCAAATAAAAACTACCTTAAAAACCATACGTGACCATTTTATGCAAAACTTTAGATGACAGATTGTACACTCCAGTTCAATAAAATTCAACTGACCTGAAATGTTAATTTTCTTACATTTCATAAAGCTCCTCACTTTTGTAACTCGCTGTATAATGATTTATTTATAAACAAAGATAAGTAGTATATATTTTAAGTGTGAAAAAAGAAATGGAAGTATAGTAAAAAACATTTACTATAAGAATAATCAAAATTGTGAGAGACTGATTCGGTTTAGATCTGTTCAATTTTATTGAACCGGAGTGTACATAATGCATGGAACATATAATTATTGCAATATGTTTCACCTGTTAAACTGTATAACTTCGGTTTGAAACATTTGTTTTCTAAATTGTATATATTAAGAAATATTTAAGTGGTAACATTGCAAATGATCACACGGTATATACAGACTGTGTTGGAGTGCTTTTCCAATAGAGAATCAATGTTAAATATTATTTATTACTGGCAGGCCGTCTGGTTACTGTACGGAGTCAGTCAGTACACATGTAATGAGTACACACTCTTAAATGAGTCAGTACACACAGTCAATGAGTCAGTACACACTCTTAAATGACAAACAAACTAGCATACGCATATGAGATGACTCTCATTACATGTGTACTGACTGACTCCGTACAGTAACCACACGGCCTGTCAGTAATAAATAATATTTAACATTGATTCTCTATTGGAAAAGCATTCCAACACAGTCTGTATACTAATTCATGCGTTAAAAACGAAGTCAATTTTATATCGAATTTCGCATACAGCGTGTCCGCCCCCCCCCCCTCATTCGTAAACAATAAATAAATAGAAAGAATGTGTATAAATGTGCGCATTTGTATTTAAAACTGAACACAAATTCGTTTGGTCAACCTTGCCGTTCGCGGGCCGTGTACATGACTTTTGAACGAAACTATAAATAGCACGTGTACGAAGAAAACCTTGCGATAAAAAAACGCGTCTAGTATACGACAAAAACAAAATACACTAACGATGCGTCACTAAAACTTCAAAAGCCAGTTTGAACAAATGGATATATTTCTTGAATATTTCTACGAACTGATTGATTTAAGCATTGTTGCCAGTTGCATTGTTGTAATTTATGTATTTACCATAAAATCACAACAAAAGAACAACAGTGAGGCCGTAACATCACATGAAATTCATGAAATTGTAAACATTGTATTCGATTGCCAAAATCAATATGTGCCAGAAAAATTGCAACAAAAATCAATCGAACAAAACCAATTGTTATTGAATGAAGCGGCGAAATTGAAACGATGTGTATCAATTGTCAGAGCCAATGTGATAAGACGATGTTGGTGGGTGAAATAAATACCAGAAGAAAATTTCGAAATTTCGGTACATTCACAAATTTTGCAGTTAATCAATTTTTTGTTGTTGTTGTTCGTCTATTTATCTGTCAATCGCAGTAATGTATTTAAAAATTTTTCAAAAAATTCTCTATGACGGTTTTGGAATTAAATTATGGTATTCAAAATAATATTTTTTTTTTGTGTGTGGATTTTTTTTTTAGTTTGTTTAGAGAACATTTTTTGGGGGGGTTGAGGAGTTCCAATCGTTGGCATGTGAGACTGTGATTAAAAGAGTTTTAGTTATGTTAAGAAGTGTGGTTTTGTGAATTCAATATGTATATTAGCCGTGCGTGTACTGTTTATTTTACGTTTTACATATCTATATAGATTGTATAAAAGATCAGACAAGGTACTGTGTTTCCTTCAATCTAGAAGTAAGTACGGTTTGAATCTTTTGTCTGTCTCTTACGATGTAAACGATTGAAATTTGTAGAGAGATTTCAGAGAATTTGCTCAAATTTCAATTGTTTGAACTGGAATTGTGGCAAAACTATTGATTTGATGAAAAAGAGTTACATACAAAAGTTGTTTGTTGTTAAATAAGGAACATGTTTTGTCTTTGAATCTTGCTTCTATCTTTTACGGTTTAAAAGATAGATTTGTGTGGAAAGATTACATGGACCGATTTTGTCTATTCACAAATCCCCGTATAGTCACAATTTTGCTGTAGAACTAGTGTCAAATTTCACAAATTACCTAGTTGTTTGAACTGACATTGTGGCAAAACTATTGATTTTAGGGAAAAGTTGTTTGTTTTTAAACAAGGAACATTATTTGTCTTTGAATCGTTTTTCTATCTCTTACGGTTTAAAAGATAGATTTGTGTGGACAGTTCGCATGGACCGATTTTGTCAATTTCACAAATTACCTATTTAAAAACTATTGATTTTAGGGAAAAGTTGTTTGTTTTTAAACAAGGAACATTATTTGTCTTTGAATCGTTTTTCTATCTCTTACGGTTTAAAAGATAGATTTTTGTGGACAGTTTGCATGGACCGATTTTGTCTATTCACGAATCGGTAGTCACAATTCAGCATTAGAATACGCTGCAACAACTTTCACCCAATATTTTAAACTTGAAATTTCGTTTCGCTTGTTTTTTGTTTTTACAAAATTGTCCCTCATCGGAGGTGGATCTACGATTTGAATTTATAGGGGGGAGGGTCATATCATACACATAGACCCTTATACCTTAGATTTCTCAATCGCTAACAATTATAATTTAGGCTCTAAATAGGGCTCTAACCTTTACAGAAGGCTATCTAGGCCTTTTTAGCCAAAATGAATATATGAATAGAATTTGTTTAATTTTGAGGGGGGCATACACCCCATGACCACCTCTCTTCCTGAATCCACTCCTGACCCTCATTGGATTCATTTATCTACTCTTCTCAGATTAGCTTCTGCTCAAAAGTAAATAAAGAGTAGGGGAAAGTTTTACAAAACTATGATTTAATTGGGCATAGAGAGCTTATCTCTCAGTTCTCATTTTAGGGTAAAAAATAACTCCAATCTCACTTCTTATTTAACAAAAATTTAATTAATCGCAATCTCACTTACGGAGCTCTAATGATTTGGATAAATTTTCGACAAACATTCTACAATTGTTGTATGTTTTGTAGGTCAGAACCTCGGCCACCGGTATCACTTCAAGCGGAAAATACTGATATAACAGTGGATCCATATGAGATAGATGCAACATGGGATGATGATCTGAATGGTACATCAGATAGACCAAAAGATGTAACAATTGAGCCGCCATCAACGCATGGCGGTGGTACTTTAACGCCTTTATCTACATCCACCGAACTATCATTTCCAAGTCCATTTCTTGAGGCAACCAATAGCTTTCTTAAACTCAAACAAAAAATTTCATCGCCATTGTCACCACTGAAAACAGCCTTGTCTGAATGGTGGTTGTCTTCATCGAGTAGCACTAATTCTGTATTAAAATCAAAGACTGACGATCAACAATATACTTTTCATAAAAGACCATTAGATTTTCCACGTACCGATAATAATGATGATATCACATCGGCAAATTTACGACCAACACGACCAAAATCGATGTTAGATCAATATTTACCGATATTAACGGAAACTGAACCACAATCAATGTCATTACAATCAAAACATGACCGTTACAAGTCACAGTCACAGTCCTCGGATGATGACGATCCATATTTTATTAAATCAACTGATAGTATTTTAGATACGAACAAAACCAACGATTTTTATGGTACCAGGAGCTTATTTGATGATAATCTATCGAAAATTAATACACCAGGTTTGTATACTTCCAAACACATTGACCTCTATATAGTTGGACAGAGTATCCATGATCACTGGAAAAATATAGCGCAACAAAAATTCGGGAAAATACTGTTTTGGAATACATTCAAGAGGCTGTCTCCCCTGATGCATTCAACCTGAACAGGATACAGATTTGAAAAGTTACCGGATTCATCAACGGACATTATCATCTACAAAATCATCTACGCACACAATTGGATTCCATAGATACCTTAGCAAAGAATGGACCAGCCAAGTAGCCGAGCGGTCTAAGGCGTCATGTATGCGCAGTATGCAGTACTTGGCAACTGGGAGGTTATGGGTTCGAATCCCGACATTGGCAGTTTGTCAATTATAAAAAAAAAAAAGAAAAAAAAAGGGGCGGTTAATTGACTAAACTGTCGGCATATGGACAAGAACGAAGTAACCGGCTATGCTTGAGAAAGTTTTCTGCAGTTTCCTTCACGAACTCCAGATGAATATCAGCATAGTTCCTATCATAGTCGGCTGCAGCCGCATATCCTACCAATTCCTAATCTACTCACAAATTCCTTCCACTCCACTCACATCCTAAGGCTTCACAATGGACCTTATGGTCGAAGTGTAGCCCGTCCAGGGTAGCCTTTACAATCTACCTTTAGCAAAGAATGGAGTCGGAATACCCTTCATAGGCCCAGAGCCTATTTTAGGAATTCCAAAGGCTGTATTCCCTCGATACACTGAACCTGAACAGGATACCGGATTCATGATCGGGCATTATCCCCTGCGGAAGCATATGCACACAATAGGATTCCATAACGGATCCATTACGTGCAGATTGTGTGGCGAGAAGTAAGAAACATCCAGTCACATTATCTGTAACTGCAAATCTCTAGATTACAGCAGATACAAGATATTCGGTGCATCTCATCCCGAATGAACCTTCAAGAGGACCTGATCAGCAAGTTCCTGGCTATTGCCAAGATATGGGAGAAGCGAATCTCGTTAGACTGAAGTTAAAGGGGGAGCACAATGGACCATAAAGTCGAAGTGCAGTACTTTTAGCCCCCTATCTATCTATCTATTGGACTCCATAACTGGACAACAATGGACTCCATATTGAAATCTCTCGGTTACAGCAGATACAAGACATTTGGTGCATCTCACCCCAAATATATGAACCTCCTTCAGGAAGACCTGATAAGCAAGATCTTGGCCATTGCCAACTTATGGGATAAGCGAATCTCGTTAGACTGAAGTAGAAGGGGGATCACAATGGTCTGAAAGAGAGAGATATATCTATCTATCTATCCTTATGGACCTAAATGTGAAATAACATACAAAATCAAAAGGGTAGGCAGCGTCGCTTCAACTAGCCAAAGTACTAAATTTTGCTTCAGTGTTAGTTGTAATACATGTGACAGCCACACAAACTATATACAAAAACGCCGCGCAGTCGCACTAAATCAAAGTTTAGTACCTTGGCTAGTTGAATTGGCACTGATTACACCTTCAAAATACTCTGTACAGTTATATAGAGGTCAGTACTTCCAAAACAAAACAAATTGAACCAGTTGAAACAGTCTATGTACAGTATAACTCGCAACTATTTGGATTCTATTATAAAACAAATATTTGAATGTTTCGTAATACGATAAAAATTTTTTTAGGACCATCGAATATTTTAGATTCTACAAAATCGTCGTTATTATCGACTGGTTATCGACCTATGACCCCTGTACCACGGGGTAAAACATGTACACATGAAATTGATACGGAGGTGACAAATGATTGTGATCGTACATACTTCTGGCGTAAAACAGTATTAGCACCAACAAAATTAACAATCAACACAGCCGATTACCATTTACCTCAGGAAGCTGCCGAAGAATACTGTTATGGTGGTTACGAGAAAGTCGAAATTGGACAGACATATTTAGATCGATATTTAATTATACGAAAAATTGGTTGGGGCCATTTTTCGACTGTATGGTTAAGTGGTGATAAATTGTAAGTATAATTAAATAACACACCGATGAAACATACGATCTGACTAAGTCAAACCAATCTCAGATTCGGATTCAGCAACCCAAAAAACGTTTAGAAATGTTTATCTCGACTGGTGGTCCTAAACACCAACAATTTCACGTTTTTTAACTGAAAAATGACGCACTTCCCATACAAACTTTCGTCCCTTATTTTACCCTCTTAGGGGATGAATTTCCTAAAAAGCTGATACAACTGACTTTTATATATAAACAGAAGCCTAAACACCAATTTCCATATTTCTAACTTAAAAAATGACGAACTTCCATACAAAATTTCATCCCTTATTTAATTACCTTAGGGGATGAATTTTCAGAAATCCTTGCTTAGTGCTCACCTACGTTACATAAGGCACTGTTGTGCAAAATTTCATGCTTCTAGAACCACCGGTTTAAGCCGTGCGTTGTCTATCAGTCAGTCTGTAAATTTTTAAAGACAGTGTATACAGAGTATTTCAACAACAAACTCAGTTCGTATGTTATATAATTATTGTGTTATGTTTGTTTGCAGATTAAAACGTTTAGTTGCAATAAAAGTTGTAAAAAGTGGTAAAATATTCTCGGAAACAGCACAAGATGAGATCTCATTGTTACGTGACGTATCGATTGTCGGTACGGATAATAAAAAGTTTGATTATTTTGTACGAATCTACGATCAATATGAGTTTCGTGGTGATAATGGCAAACATAAAGCAATAGTTTTTGAATTGTTAGGATGTAATTTGTATAAATTGACGACATTGACTCTCGGCATTGGTGTCGATATGACGTATGTGAAGATAATCACACGACAAGTGTTGGAAGGTCTAGTGTTTCTGCATGAAGAGTGTGGCATTATACATACGGATATTAAACCCGAAAATATATTGATTGCTGGCAGTCCAGAATATCATCGAAAAGTGGTTTTAAATGTTGCGAAATGGTTACAAGTTGATATGCCTTGGCCTAAACAATTTGGTAAGTGCCTCATCATCCACATAAACATATGTTTCTACCCACCCTAATTATTCCTAGTCAACTTGTCGCACCGCTGAAAAATTCAATCAAGTTAACTAAATATAATGACGACGTATTCAATTGTTTTAATAAGTAACGGGAACTCTAATCAGTCCAAGTCTGCGCAGTATGCCTACTTGGAAACTGGGAGGTTATGGGTTCGAATCCCGACATTGGCAGTTTGTCAATTATTAAGAAAAAAAAAGCGACGATTAATTGACTAAACTGTCGGCGTATGGACAAGAACGAAGTAACCGGCTATGCTTGAGAAGGTTTTCTGCAGTTTCCTTCACGAACTCCAGATGAATATCAGCATAGTTCCTATCATAGTCGGCTGCAGCCGCATATCCTACCAATTCCTAGTCTATATACAAAAATTCCTTCCACTCCAGCCTCTACAATCTATCTAACGGGAACACTAGCGCTTGGATATGCTCTCTGGTGGATAATTTAGAAATTAGAGCTAGTAGGGCAATGTTTTCAATGTCTGGTGACCAACTTAGTAACTACTGCTAGTAGGTTGAAGTACTAAGATCCGCCCTTGAATGAATGAATGATAATAGAGGGAATTGGATTCACTGCGACCTATAACATTTATTATACTCCCCCAACTGATCCCTATCGAGGAATGGTTTCATCTTAGATCACCTTATCCAGCCTTGATTCTTTTAGGAAGTACAGGATTTGGATTGAGTCTAGGAATGGTAGCTCCCCTGCACATATCTGGTATACTCTCAGACATTTTATTCTTTTGTGCATGATGACGTCACAGTCTATTAGGAGGTGTTCCGGAGTTTCCTCCATTTCTGCACAAAACCTGCAGTTGCCCTAATTTCCCAAGCCTAGCTTCCTAAGGTGTCTCCTACAATGCTCCGTAAGAAACCTCATCAGTAGCCGCAGTCTAATTTTTCACAGACCAATGCAGGTTTTGTATCTTTTGCAGTTAAAGTTCCCGAAAAGTTTCTTGGCTTGTTTGAGCCCCGGAAGCTTCTTCTAAAGTGAGGTTAGGCTGATGCTTCTCAGGTAACAACGGTATGGGTAGAACCAATATAAACTCGCGTCCAACAAGTATGAAAGATCCGTCCTTGCCAGTGATCCCAATAATATATGAATTCAATAAATTGAAATTTGACAGTTTCATTCAAGGTCATTCTATATGATGACGTCCAATTCATATATTTGCACCCCCCCCCCCAAAAAAAAAAAACAAGCGATATTATAAGCCCAGACATCCATTCTAGCGGATGTTTATCGAAAGCTGTATGTTAGGGGTGCGTTTTTGTAAAATAATTTGTTTGTGTGTGTTTCAGTAAGCAATTGGAATGAAGAACGTGATTATATTTTAAGTAAAAAAGTTAAAAATGATATTAAAGAATTCCTCAAATCAATACATATCTCACGATGTAGTTGCAATAACGATCAGGTAAATTTTTTAAAATATTTCCTTACACATCCTGTACAGAGTTTTATAATTAATGAATAATAATTGTTTCAGTTTAATCATAATGATTATATTAAAAGACTAAATGAAATATTTAATTCAAATACTCAGTTTACCAAAGATTTTCCACCGGAAATTAATGTGTTCCATGTGCCATCACCGAAGAATTTACGAATTAAAATCGCTGACTTGGGCAATGCATGTTATGACGTAAATATTATTAATTTATTTATAATATATACGCATGCGCACTTTTATTAAAAAATGGATTAACATTGACGAATTTAAAAAGACTGGTTTATTACCTTTTCATATCTTTAGACTGAGAATACACATGCTATTAAAAATATTTGTTTGTTTGCTACTGGGTGGCAATCAACTAAACTTTGGCCAGACATGATCATGCGTCAAGTATGAACCATCAATTTCTCGAAAATATTGCTGTAGTATTCGTCAATGGTAGTCCTTAGTTCCTGAGTCGATAAACTCAAAATTTTTGAATAGATAATTCTGAAATATTTTTGTTGTTTGAAATTAGCATACGCATTTCTGTGATCAAATTCAGACATGCCAATATCGGGGTCCAGAAACAATTTTAGGTGCTAAATATACATACTCAGCTGATATATGGTCATTGGCGTGTGTTGTATTTGAATTAGCCGCTGGTGATTATTTGTTTGATCCACGTGCAAGCTCAAAAGGGGAATATTCATGTGATGACGATCATTTAGCTCATATGATTGAATTATTAGGACCCATGCCAGATAATGTATGGAAAAGTGGAAAATGGTCTGATAAATTTTTTACAAATGATGGTAAATTTTGTTTTTATTTTCGATAATATAATGATTATAGACTGCCATTTTGTATCCTTGCATCAAGCTGAAGCTAAAATGATGGGTGGTTTTAATTCTGAGTGGAGTAGAATTAAATCTAGACTGAGTTTCTATGGAAATTACAAGGCAATCCGTCTAGTAGATCGCCATTTTAGTTCCTTGTACCAAATTGGAGATAAAATGACGGTTGGTTTTGCTCCTAAGTGAAGAAGAATGCAAACTAGACCTAGTTTTGTCTTCTACTTATTGGATTCTGTGGAAGTTCTAAGATGATCAAATCAAATAAACCCTAAGGATAAAAACTATAAAATACTATCGTTTATTTACAATTTCCGCGAAAAACCCAATAAATACGGTAGAAATTTTGAAAAAAAAGACACCGATAGTACTATCAAAAGTGGTGTTTTTAAAAAATTTTGCAGTTGATTTGTGACAATCTATTTGGTTTTTGAAAAAAATGTTTTGAATAAAAGTTGTTCATTATAAAAACACGAACAACTTTTGTTCCAAATATTTTTTCGATAACCTAATGAATTCGGCACAAATTGCCATTTTTGATATCGATAATAGATGTATGAAACTTTCTGTTAGTTATATTATTCCACCATCAGAGGCGCTTTGCGATATCGACTGGTGTGCTCATGCCGCGCAAACGCACTGAAGCAAACCTTAGTTCCTTGACTAGTTGAGGAGCGCTTCAATTGGGGTAAATGGCGTTACATTGGATATATTGGATTATATTGTCGAAAGATTTTATTGTATACAAAATTGAATAACGTCGTTTATGATTGTTTTAGGTAAGTTAAGAAGGATATCCGAATTGAATCCATGGTCCATAGCTCAAGTATTAGAAGAGAAATATGAATTTAGTGATCGTGAAGCTGTTGATTTTGCAGCGTTTTTAAAACCAATGTTGGATTTTGATGGAAAGACGCGGGTATCAGCACGGGAATGTTTAAAACATCCATGGCTGAATATATGACGACCTTAAACCATTTTTTAATTAATTCAACTATTATATAATTCATTAATTCGGGAGTTGAACAAACATCTGAAATATTTACAAAAAAAAAAACGAAAGTTGTCTTGTTACACCCTGTATATATGTAATATGTATATTAGTCTCAAGTTTGTAACGGTTAGAAATATTGATCATCGAAATAAAATGTTGTTTCGAAATGTTCTTATGCCTGTACAATTGTTCGTTTTTAACTACTTTTGTTTGAGACTTTTTTTCTTCATAAATTCTTCAATAGTTTTGTCACAATTTCAACTCAAACATATAGATAGTAGAATCATGCATATGAATACAGTACCTTGGTATATATTAAACACAAATCATATTTTTATACATCTATGCGTGTGTAGAATTAAAATAAAACAGTACACGCACAGATGAAGAGCCCAGTATATATAGGGTATTTTAACAATTAATTCAGTGTTACACTTTTGGTTTAGTTGAAAATTTTACGCTGAAACACTACTTACTGCCATTTTACTATATATGAGACGTCATTGTGTAGTAAACAAAGCTATGATTGATACGTTCAATGCTGAGCTGAAACAGTTCCGTAACTAGATTGGAAGTAGACAAGAAATCGGGCATTTTTGCTAATTCTTGAATTTCTCTTTTTCTTGAATTTTAAAATCTACTGGCACTTATTTAGGAGGAATGTAGCTCTTTCTCCTGGACTATAACGGAGCGGATGATACACCCATTCGCTTTCTGGCAGAATAACCATACAGAGCCAGAATGAGGTACTTATCCTTCAGCTCAACCGAAATGGGGGAAGATAAAGGAAGTTCTGTACTGTCATTCGTAAAGATGACGGATAGGTGGTTCGACAACGAACACGGGGTTATAGGAAACGACCCAGGTGTGATAGAGGACAGAAGAGGTTGAGGAGATAGGTTCCTTAGAGGTCGTTAAAATAGGACTTGAAAGGTCTATTTGCCAGGCTTTGGCCTCCCCTCTGCTAGTACTAATAGCGTATGGAGCACGTTTTTAACAACCAAGATCAAAACCAATTGACGTGAAATCAGTAAGGATTCGGAAGTGAATATTTCATTATAAACCTCTGGGTTCAACTCAAAAATAAGATGATGATTTATGTCCCGAAGTCTACAGTAGTATGACATCTTCAATCCTGAATAATTTGTGCAATGACCTAATGCAATTGTGGATATGATCATTGTTTCCTACACAATGACGTCAAATGTCACGTTTAGTAACAACCACGTGACACTTTGTCAACTCCCGGATTATGTGCAAAACCAAGAAAAAAAAAAGTATATTTATATAGATTATTTGAGAATATTTGATGAAAAAATGATGCTACAAATATATCAAGAAAATTATATATTTAGGAACATGTTTTGTGATTTAGCGAAAATAAAGAGAAATGATATAAAAGTTCCAAAATAAATAAAAAATAAATTTTTCAATTATGTTTGAATGTAATTTTTAAATATTATTCATAACAAAAGAAAAAAAAAATATTGACAAAATATATATCTAATTTCTTAGACACTATTTCACTGACTTTTTATTTGGCAATTCAGGGTCCCCGGTTGATGGAGCCCCCGAAATGCCTATCCATATATTTTCCATCCAAATAACAATAATCACACTGGTTTGTTAGTTCAAGGGGTCCATTTTTGACCCCCATTGTCCACTTTTGATTGTACGACTTTCTCCTAAACTATTAAATCCAAAAGTTGAACGTTTTTAGGCAGTTTGAGGTTACGGCCTGGATGGTAAAATTATCTTGAAGAACGACATCAGAATTTATTAAGGGGGTAAATTTCACTTCTTGGATGCGATCGCTGTCTAGAAAGATAAATGTCACGCCTCGCTTAAGATACTCATGAATTTCCATCCAAATAGGACTGATATATTCTGAGAAAATATCTGAACGGCTTACAGCGGACCGGAATTTTTTAAATTCTACGTCTTCTGAGAAGAAAAACTTCGTATTTCGAAGCGAATTGTACTTTTCGAAACCCAAAATTCAACAGTTCTTCTAAAGATGACTACTGGATAAACAGGCGAACACAGAATTCCTCTCTAGAAAACAGCAGTCCTGCGGTGTGCAGGAATGCCTGCAAGTTATATGAGGGCGTTTAACTCATACTGAAAATCAGAATATCATAGAAACGAACCTTATACGGTACAGCTAACACACACTTAACATATCTTTTAATTTAATAAAAGTCTATTTCAATGCCAACAAAGTAGGAACCTCTGTTAATACTTATTTAATTGTTAGGTGGAGTTTTATAGCACATATGTGCATATTCAATTTTTGTCAAGGGGGTCGCAACTCGCAAGGATTGACATGCAAACATTGAAAATATTCATAAGTTTATGGAAAATACAAATAATTATATGCGTAAAACATTGCATGTTTAGTCAAATGATTCATCACGCGGCCCCAAATAAATATAAATAATTATTCTAACCGCCTTGCTCACACTCTCCTCCCCCTCTACTCTATATAAATGACGCCAAAGTTGAAATCAATAAAGAAGCGAAGTGAAATGCAACACAACGTAATCATGATAAACTTGAATGCAGTAATATTCTAGTAACAATGTCAATGGCCTTAGTATTACACACACTGTCGGTTCTCTTCACCCCACCAAAATACGCGAACATTGGGGGTATTTTCATTTCCTAATGTTGGTATAGTATGTCACGTTTAGGGTTGTTACATAGACATGTGTCAAAATGACAGAACTTTTCAAAACTCTAAAAATGTTTTATTTAACGCAAATCATCATTTTAATTTATAAAATATCATAAAAAACTACAAAAAGTTTCCAACAAAAGTGTGTGCTGTTTTCAAAATCGCTCATCAAAATGTAAACAAACCTAACAAATTTTTTTTTGTATATAAACGAACTCTTTATTTTGAGTGTTTTTTTTTTCGGTTTTTGTTTTCTTTGGGGTGTGAAGTGTTTTTTGGGTTTTTTCGTGTATCATTTCTGTTTAAACGATTTTTTTTTTCGTTTTTCGTTTGTTTTTTTGGAAAAATCCGAACATGTCAACACCCCCGGCTACGAATAGTATAGAAACACAAATTGATAGTTTCTTGGGACAGTTTAAAAGAACTGCATCCAAAGCAAAAGATAAACGTCCCGCTTCGGATGAATGTTTTGTGGATAGTTTAAGTGGTATATCGACATTTACAACGGCTGTAAATCGTTCACAAAGTGCTAAATTCGATAATAATGATGCTACAAGCACCGGTAAGAACATTAACTCCTTCAATTTATCATTCAGAAAAATTTCTATAAAAAAAAATATCCTGTGTACGGTTTTCTTGGATACAATTTTCAATCCGAAAACTTTTTGTATTTTAACACGTAAATCTCTTGTGTTTTTTTATTTTTATTTTTTATTAACGCATGCGTATTATGAATGTGGTGTATCTGTTTGCAGGTTAAATCTGGCGTTTTATAATATGTCTAACGTTCAGTTTTGTAAAATTTATAATAAAAAAATATTTTGTGAAAGTTTTAACAAATAAGTTCTGGAATCTTTTATTATTTTACAAAATTCGAGCATACGAACGGTTAACGTTCAACGCTTTTAATGACTCCAATAGCATTGACGCTCGAATATTTGACACCCTATTTTCAGCGTTTAAGACGCAGTATCAAAATCCAGCCACGTGTATACTTTTGACATCATTTGCCGCTCCAATCGACCGTTAACTATGAAAAAGCACCTAAATGTGATTGAAATTTAGTGCGCCTAAGTGTTGATTATCAGCATGAAAGAGAATCTTAAAGGTAGCCAAACCACGTGGCAATCTAAACGAGCGTAAAGTGTCTCATCATAAGGCACCGTTATAATTATATATTTTACGATAAACCGGGTCTTATTAGTAGCGAAGGGGGGGTTGAAGTCTGGAAAGTAGGCATTTCTAGGCTTTCACCTAGAAATGCCTAGGCATATTCACCCGAAGTTTGAGAAAAAACTGCAGAAAACCATCACAAGCCTAGCTGGTTACTTTGTCCATACGCCGACAGTTATTCAATTAACTGCAACCGTTGGAAATCGAACCAGCAACCTCCTAGTTCCGAGCAAGGTGCCTTTGAAAGCTCGACTACTCGGACTGGTAACCGAGTCTTAATTCTGTTCTGTCAGTTTTTATCTTAGATCTATCAGGCATATTAGGATATGCCCAACCGATGGCATGTAATGTCTAGACATATTATGATATACCAGATTCTAGTAGGACTACAATATATACTCTTTAAGGCCATCTGTAATTAGATATTGAGTTATAAAAACGCCATATTGATAAGTTTTTATTATATGTTAAAATTTCTATTGATTGGTGTTAAAATTAATAGAAAAATAATGAATTTTCATGAAAATTGTATTTTCATGATATGTTTAAGTGATATTTAATATCACTTAAACAACTGAGAGAAAAATTTCTTATAAAAGGTAAGTTTTATACAATTTTCTACAATTTGCATTAAGGTTCAAATTTCTTTGGCAAGTACTCATACGATTTGAGCGATTATGAGCTTTTTGTCAATTTTCAATATATAAATGTACAGGATGTTTCAGAATGGATGGTTTAGACCAAATTATTAATCAAATTGAATAAACAAAAGTATTAACATCGATCTGAAATTGTTTTGTTTTAACAAAATATTTTATAAAATTTAGGAACAAATTTTGAATTTCTGTCAGTTGCGACACCCTGTACATTCTAACCGTTTTATGTTGTTTTTTTTTTTTTTTTTTCAAAAAATGTTATTTATATTTCAGAGCATGCCTTCAATCTGTTTATATTTTGTTTAAAACACAATTTTTTGAAACTGGTTTAAAAATTTAGGAATGTTTGAATTAATAAAGTACGTCGAACGATGGCGTTGACAAATAGTATGGCTAGTGTGGATGCTGCCGAAAAAGAAGCCAGTGAAGTATTACATTCACTGTTATCGGTTGAACGTATCGTTAAACAAGAGGATAATGCAGTTGTAACGAATCAACAACAAACGAATAATACATCGTCGCAGAATGGTACAAATACACTAAATGGAACCTTGCAATGGCAGGGTAATGTCGCAATTACAACGCATTCGTTATTTGAGGATCATTTTCCCCAAACGATTGACGAACAGCAAGTCCATGATGTAAGGTTTTTTTGATAAACACGTGACTAATCAATATTGAAATGTCTCTCAATGATTTTTGAATACCCTGTCAGTGGCGTAGCTACCGGGGGTGTTACAGGTAGCAATCACTGAGGCCCCCTAACTCGAAGGCCTGATAACGATTTATGCGAAAATTTTAAGAAACTGAAAAACTTCATTTTATGAAACAGCTCGCACATTTGTTGTTAATCGAAGATTTTGTTTTGTCAGCTAGTTTTCCGGATGTTTGTACTGCCTTAATGTTATTTTTAAGATCGTATATTGTATATATTGCGATTTTTTTGAGTTAAGTAAGGGTGGGGCCCCCAAAAAATATCCACCTACGCCACTGCGTATATGTATTGGGAAATCTAGCACTTAGATGTGCCCTCTGGTGGGTAAGTTTTGAACTAGAAGGTTGATGTTTCTACCCCAACCCCCGTGACATACTCTTCAGCCTACGAGTATCATGGTCGCGCTCTGGTGAACAACTACTGCTAGAAGGTTGAAATATTAAGCACCACCCTTTGCCAGAGATCCCAATACGATTTTAAACGATATCTCTCGTTTTTGTGTTTTTTGAGTCCAAATTAACTTATGTATCTAGTTTTATCCAAATCGGAAAATTGGATCTTGAATAGAATTATTAGGATCCTAATAACACAAAATAAAGTCGAATAAGAATTACTATATAGTTTAATTTCTTTTCTTTCCTGTTACATTCAATAATTCCGATAAAAATTTGTAGGTAGTTTGGCAAGGTCATACGATTCAAGTGGGCAATGGTGAAATAAAGTTCGATGCGATTCCACAAATATTAGACGAAGTACAAGAAACGGAAGAACCTCAACAAACCATCGAACAACAACAACAACAGCAACAACCCACAACAATACCAGTAAAAAAGTCCAAAAAAATTAAAGTAAAGATAAAAAATGCATCGAAAACAATGGAAAAAACGAAAAAAAAGAAACCGTCATCGATTGTGAATTGGGATCCAACGAAATTAGAAGATAATGTTGCTCAAGTGAAAGAACGCTTTAAACGTGGCTGTGAATGTCAAGACGAAAGTTGTTTTCGCGGTTTAAGTGCCGAAAGTGTTTATAAACATCGTTTAAACATTGCCGAACTTACAAAAGGTGAACATGACATGTATTTAATGGGTGTGACGATGGCGTGTCTAGCAAACCCTGACATTACGGTCCGCCATAAAGAGCGACAACGATTACGTGCGCAATATGTGTATCAAGGTCGACGTGTTTGTCTCGATGCCTTTCTCTACCTCGAAAATTGTACCCACTATCAACTAAAACGTATTCGTAAACATGTAATGACACACGGGGTTGCCCCACGTGTTCACGGTAACCATGGTAAGAAACCACATAACACGTTCTCCTTGGATATTTACCAACATGCGACGGAATTCCTAAAACAGTATTTAGAAACGACCACAGGCGAAACAAATATTTCAAACTCAAAAAGTCCAATTCAATTACCTTGGGATATTACTCGCAAAAATTTACATAATGCGTACAAAGAATATGGACAAATAATCGAACCTGGCGTAAAGTTAATGGGCTACTCAACATTTCGCCACTTTTTAAAAGAATTATTCCCGCATGTACGATTCTGTAAAGTTGAGCCAAAAAATAACTCTCAAGTTGTAAACAATGATTTGAATAAAATTCAACAATCAACAGTTGCGCATGATCAACAGCAAACAACGTTAAAATCAGTGATAACGGGTAACGAAGTGCAACAAGTGATACCGCTAGTTGTTTCGCAAACAACAGCTGATGGAAGTCCTGCGCAACAGCATCAACAAGCGACATTCTTAGTTGCGCCCGTTTCACAACTGATATCAAACGGTAGTAATTTAGTAACAATGCAAAGTGGTGGGGGAACACAACATACCGGTAATACAACCACATTTCCCTATCAAATTACCAATACGGGGTATGTGATTAATGAACAAGGTAATATTGTGACGACAATGGCTAATCAACATCAGTCCTATAGCTTTAATCGTATGTGAGAATTAATTGTAGACAACGATTTTATTGTGCTTTAAAAGTGTTTTATTTTGCGTATAGACATATAATAATTATATGGGTGTCACCAAAAACGCCATTCAATTTGACCATAACAGATTTTAGGAAACTTTCGAAAATACGTTTTTAACCAACATTCTGATTTCAATTTTCTTTTAATTTCTTGTGTACCGTACTCTATTGCAACTCGTCCAATGGAACGACAATACAATTCCAACTTCCGCATTAATTGGGACCTGACCCGACCCGGATAATTGCATTAAGCATTTCTTTAAAGAAAGAGTTTTGAGTCCGGGACTCATGCATGATGTGAAAACATAAACGTTAAAGTCGTATTTATTGTGAGCAATGTGATTGGTTGACAAACACGAATGGTGATCATAACAGTGTCGATGATTGCCGACTGTCGCATAGCCGAGCGTTACAAAACACGCTCGGTTATGCCCACTCCCCATGTAAAATCTTGTATAGTCTCGCTATAGACGATACGACAAACTATCGATTTTCTCGATAATCGGCCTTGAAAGTGGGTTTCCCAATACTCGCTGTTGCTTCAATGGTTTCACTTTCAATAGATGTAGTTAATCGTATAGTTAAAGAAAACTGCGATTGCTTCGAATATTTTGACAATGGTAATTCTTAAATTGGTTAAATTGAATACCCTTATTATTGGTTTAAAAAGATGGTAGCATCTGTGATAGTACCCAATCTATACATTATTATATGTCTATGGTTTTGTTATTTAGTACTCGAAAACGAATAATGTGGAGTTTTCCCAAGGATATTATTTTTATTTTTGCTATTGAACGATTTGGGAATACGAATAATAATCTTTTATAAATGTGATTTTATTTTGTTTTGAATTTTGAAAATGGCTATTCCATTTTGAACTGAATTAAGGGTTCAAGAGAACTCAAATTTGTATTATTTTGTTTTTTTATGAAATTCATAATGGAATATTCTATTTTATAATGATATACACGAATTGAGAATAATTTTAAAAAAAGAATCCATTGTTGAATGTTATTTCTCAGATACTAGTCTAAAAGCTGTTAGGGAGAAACTTATGACGTTTTCACAAAGTTTGCAATTGTTCAAAACATGCCAAACCATTGTTAGTTTGATTGCCTTACGGTTATGTTATACCAACAAAGATGACTAGCGTGCATTTATTTTTTTAGTTCCAATTTTTTCAAATCAATTCGGCAGATATTGATTGTAAAGTATGTTTTACAGTCGATTTGTACGGCAAATAAAAGAAAAGAATGGCACTTTTATAGTTGATTTGTGCCGAATTCATCCAGTTTTTGAAAAAAGTATTCCGAATAAAAGTTACTCTAAACAATTTTTTCGAAAACCGAATGAATTCGTATAATTAAAAAAAAACTCTTGTGTTGGTGTTCGCAATCGATGTTGCTTTACGCCATCTGGTGACTAACTTTACGAGCATCCCTCCCCCCTTTTCCAGGCTTGGGACTGGAGTAAGAGCTTACTCAATGAACAGCTACTCACGACGGAGTGAATGGATTGACTGTGTCACCCAGGGCCTAATGGAAACGGGCGTGGGAGCTTGGAGCAACAAAGCCAAGGAAAGAGCTAACTTTAAGGGATGATTTGATAAATTCCCAACTCTGTGAAAATGTTGTAAGTTTTGGACATCACAGCTGTCAGACAAAACATATTTTATAAATTATTTCAAAAAAATAACATTACAAAAGTCTAGTCGGAAATAATTTATGTGCAAAATTATATTTTGAAAGTCTAAAAGTATAGGCGAAATCACAGCGCTTTCGTGGCCAAAATGGAACTATTTGGGTGGGCCTATTTAAAACTAGTATTCTCTTATCAAACAAATTACACATTGACATTTATATCCAATCAAAACAAAACCAAAATAACAGTTATAAAGTACGCTCCCGTTCATAAAAACTGAACCAGTAAACCTATACATATATTTAGTAATATATACGAGCTTAGAATGTGACTTATTGGTTCAATTTTTATGAACGGGTATGTATTTGGCCACCAGAAGCGTATCTGATTTTGTCTAATATAAAATAATATTTAGGTAAAATAGAAAAAAAAATGGGTATTCGCATTTAAATTATGGATCAAATTTTGTTTACATAACATGATATTTGGCACCTCTGACGGAAACAGAGGTTTTATTTTCGAGAATTTGATTTTAATTGAGAATTATACGAAAATAATTCTTGCTGTAAAATAATCAATAATTAGGAATTTTATGGGAATTTTACCTACCCTTCCAAAACCAGAAAAAATTTTGAAATTGGATGAAACCGCCCGAATAAAAAAAAAATTTACTTGATGGAAGGGACTTGGTAATCGAAAGCGCTGATTACGGAAAAATTTCCTTAGATATTTTTTTTGTGGTCTTGTAATGAAGATAAACAATTCAATGTATCAACTGAGTTATCTGTATAAATACTTTGTATATAACGAGTTCTTAATCAGTGCACGTAATATCTAAAGAAACATACCATAGGCCATAAAATTAGTGCTCATTTTTCAAAATTTTTTAGTTGATTTGTACCTCCTTATGCATTCGATTTTTGGAAAAATGTTTCTAATAAAAGTTGTTAGTATATTTATAATGAACAATTTTTATTCGAAGCATTTTTTCGAAAACCGAATGAATAACCGCGAAATCAATTATTATAAATGTTTGAAAGATAAGCGCTTCTATTGTGACCTTATGTATGAAGGTACTGTAATTGTAGGTACACTCCCGTTCATACAAATTGAACCAGTTGAAACATTCTAAGTGTTACTGTATGTAATATTATACATATATTTAGTAATATATATATACGCTTAGAATGTGATTTACTAGTTTAAGTTTTATGAACGGGAGTGTATATTCAAACGCATGAAAATTATATTACTTGTAAATTGACTTCAAAAACTAAATTTCATTCAAATCGATGATTAAAATTTGTTTGGGTATTTTCTCGATTGTTTCCAAGGGATGTTGTATACTCTAGTGCATATAATTCGAACCAGTTGAAACAGAAATTCCCGATTTGAATGAAATTAATCTTATAATGAAAATCAGACCTTAAAAATATACGACAATCATTTTCATTGAAACGATTTGGTGAGCTGTTTACGAGATATCACCTAAAGTCGTAAACTATGAGACGTAATTAGTTGACAAAGACAATTCCTATTGAACACTCTCATATTGACGTGTTTGATTAATCAAATGAAAACAATAAAATTATATTTTTGATAATTAATATACAAAAGACTCCGTACATTTCTTATGGCCAAACGGTCGGAAAATAGACAGTTTTCCAGATAAGGGGGATGGAAAGTCAATTTTTCGGGATTTTTTCACTATGAGTATGGAGCTATGGTCCATTCAAAACGCGTCTTCGCTAGTTTTCTACTGGGGTTTCTCGGGTCGCTGAATCTGATGTCGAAAGTAGCATTTGGCAGCTGTCAATAGCACTGTCAACTCGCTTTATTTACCGGAACAGTAGTATCAGCATATATACAAGGGGTGTTTTGGGTCGCTGATTTCAAATCCGGTGTCAGAAGTGGCATTTGATGGTTGACAATTGCCAATAGCCCAATCAAATTGTCTTATTTTCTGAAAAATATTTATCAGAATATATACAAGAGGGTTTTCTGGGTCATTGATTTTAAAAGTGGCATTTGACGGTTTGCCATCTCGAAAAACCCTAGTAGAAAACTAGCGAAGATGCATTGATTGGACCGTAGCTCCATACTCAGTGAACAAATCCCGAAAAATCGAATTTCCACTCCCCACATCTGGAAAACTCTGTTTTCCGATCGTGTGACCATGAAAACTCATCAGAAGATCATATAGAATAATATATATCGATTCCAGCGAGTTTCATCGAGAGCGGTTTCCCATAAGAAATGTAGAGGGTCCTTTTTATTATACTTTTTTTTTTATAAACATTTGACTAAAATCGAATGGACGTATTTTACAGCTTTGAATTCTAAATATTATAAAATTGGATCTGATTTATAATTTGTAGCGAGCGAATGTTGCTGAAAAAAAGTGAGCTAAATATAATAAATTGTAAGCAATAAAATACCATTGATTTTGTTTTTTGTAAATTATGCAATAATATTCAATAAGTTACGTAAAACTATGTTAGAGTGAGATATACATATATTATAGAAGTGAGATGGTATGTGAGAGAAGAGTACGTACACATGGCCACAAAAGTAATGTCCCTATTTTTTCAAAATTTTTCCAACCAATTTGTAACTTATTCATTGGGAAAAAATACTTCGGATACAAGTTTTTCATATAAATATACTTTTTATCCGATTGCAGTTAGCTATGTGTTTAGCAGTGTACACTCCTGTTCATAAACATTGAACCAGTTAGTCACATTCTAGCGTATATGTTACTAGATATGTGTGTACAAACAGTAACACTTTGATTGTTTCAACTGGTTCAATTTTTATGAACGGGAGTGTATGTCTGGATGTCTGTTAGCATGACATATATTCTCGTATAGCTCCTAGGCTACTTATCATATGTTGGCAAATAAGGTGTCGTTAGGTTCGCCTTAGAGTTCCGCGTGTTATAGGCTATGTGGCGTCATTTTAAATTCAACATGGCGGATGTGACTTGCGCGAATACGCTAAACAATAATAACAAAATTTTATAAATGTAACGAGTTTGGTATCAAATAAATGGTTTTAATTCACAGATTCTTAATATTATAATAAAAAGTCTTAAAAAAACTAAAACCCGACTACGAAAATAGGACGAAACAAGTTGAAGAGTCTTGTAAATATTTCTCGTGGTCAATGGCCGGGAATTTTTACAGTTTTGTGCATCGCAGTTGGACCTTCGACTGCGAGATATATTTACAAGGCTTTTCAAACTTCTTTCGTGCTTTTTTCGTAGTCGGGTTTAGTTTTTTAAACTTATTTATATTCGAAACAATTGTCCAAAAACCGATTATGATAAAAAGACGAAACAAGTTTGAAGAGCTTTGTAAATACTTTTCGTAGTCGATGGCCGGGAATTTTTACAGTTTTTCGTTGTGCTACGAGAAATATTTACAAGACTCTTCAAACTTGTTTCGTGCTTTTTTCAGAGTCGGGTTTTAGTTATACAGTGAAACCTTGATATAACAAATCTGAAGGGGATAAGAAAATATTCGTTATACCAAGTAATTTGTTACAATGAGATTTGCTATATAGAGGCTAGATTGGTCTAAGATTCGTTTTAGCAAGGTAAGCAAACTTTAAAAACGAAGAAGAAAAAACGTGTCTGAACCTGTCGAGACATGAATTTTTGTTAGATGAATTAGTAGAATACTTTATGCAGAGGTTAATTATACTTTCTATTTATGTTTTGCAATGATTGAAAAATCGTTATAAAGAGGTTTTTACAAATGTTATTCGTAATGTCAAGGTATATTTGGATTAACACTTACTAGGGTTCTAGGAGATTTCTAAGAATTTGTTAAATCGAGGAAATCGTTATTTATATTGAGAGATTCGTTATACTAAGGTTTCTATATTATACTAAGGTATTTATATTCGAAACAATTTCCTCAAAAACCGAATATGCTTACAAATCAACTAAACAAAATTTTGAAGAAAGAACGCTACTTTTGTGACGCATAGTACATTTTTTATACTCCCACTTTTTGATATTGAAAAGAAAAAGTTTTATTTTTATTTTGTTGGTTTTTTTTTTTTTGTAATAGAATTTGTAAAATGGAAAATCGAAAACGAAAAACGTAATTTTCTTGGTTGATTTTTTTTTTTGTAATTTTAATCACAATATTATTAATTTATCAAATGAATATTTATATTGAGACGAAAAATTGTACTATTTTTACAGAATAAAAATTATAATGAAATTTTTGATTTTTTTAAAAAGTTTTTGCCCACTTTAATTCCTATTTAGGTTGTATTCGTTTTGAGCGCTAACACGCTTTTAAGCGTACATTATTGGCGTTCGTGTTGGCTTATGAATGCTTACTCTACTCTTGAGAATGCTGTACGTTTCAGGCGTTATAAGTACGTGTAAGCGTCAGTTGCCATCAATATTCAATATGGCGAATGAAAACAGTTCAACTGTTTTTCAAGCAATAGAATGTTCGTTTGGTGACTACAAAAGCCCTTAAAATCAAAACAAAAGTCTCTAAACTAATAATTTGATAAAGTATGTCGTAAATGTAGGTTTTTTTGTTTTGTCGTTGTTGTTTTACTGAAAGCGTCCAAAACGAATACACCGTTAATATCATATGAAGAACTATGGCGACGCACGAATCAAGAACTTACTGACATCAGGTATCAGTTTATCGGTAATTTTGCGAGGATTAACGCTGGCTAGGTACTAAAGTGGCCAGACCTCTGGTAGTGGGGAGAATAAAAAAGTAAAAGCGACCCCGACTATTTCTTTTCTCCGAAATTGAAGTTAATATGAGAAAAAATATAGAAAAAACAATTATAAGGGATAAAACATTTGGTGGTGTTTTCCCCGCTGTCGATTCAGTTTCTCGCAGGGTTCTTCGGCAATCTTGTTATCTTTTCTGTAAATTCCATAAAATCTGAACGGTCGTCGCTCCCACTATTTTATTTTTAATGATACCGAAACTTGTACCCATTTTTAACAAACCCTAATTTTGCTACCTAAAATTTGGAATATTTTTATATAAACACTTGGTATAAAAAAACGTGCGAAATATTTCAACATATATATTATCGATTTGTGTTTAATAGTATGCAATGTATACACACGGTATATTAATGCATATGACCTCCATATATAGCATGTATAGAAGACTTAAATATAAATCGCTTCTTATTTTTGAACTAGTACCGAATTAATAGCTATAAGAGTCCTAAGCATCGACCAAATAAGTGTTTATTATTAAATTTGGAAAAATCGGAGGGTCAATGATAAGAATTTCATCCACTTTCACTAACCCAACAGGTATATTTTCAGAATGAGACTGTTATTCCACGAAATATTGACCAATAATTCATTTTTATGGAAATAATGTAGATACGATATGTTGAAACGGCGATGGAAAATTACTTTTCATGAAAAGCTCGCATCTCTGAAACAAAACATATTTCCACAATGGAATTTTTTTAGCTTCTATTTTCTAGAGCCATATTTTAACATTTTTCATATTTATATGAAATTTTTTCAACATATTTCGTTTTTAACCTGTTAATTTTTCCCAAGCACTCTGTATATATATACAGAAATGCATTTCCGCAAATATCCCCTTGCATTATTACTCCTGCAAAAATTAAAGATACTCATATTGAAACGAACTTGTAAGTTGACCCACTTTTAAAACAAAAACTTTTTCATCACTTCCGTGTATAATACACTCAGACAATTTTCACCACCTCTGTTTATATAATTTTGTTGCTGTGTGAACAACACGGAAGTTAAAAACTCCGTACACAATACACCCTTTTATATATGCAATTATTCATACACAATTGTAAAAACTTTTGCCTATAGGTTTATATATATATCGTATTTATTATAATGATGAGAAAAACCGGAAAACTATTCATGAAAAGCATTTATATTGTCATTTATATAAATGGAAAAAAATCAAAGGAAATATTACATAATTTTTAATTGTTAATTCGCGCATGAGTACTCCTAACCTAGTTTTCACACAACCAAAACAAAACTTACTTCAGTGTTTTACATACAATCAGTTTTGCCTAAACTTATTAGGACAATTCATTCAAATAATTTAATAAAGATATTTTTCCATTAAAAAAAAACTTTTAAACGGGAATTATTTTTTTAAATTCCCGTTATATTTATTCAACAGTTACTAACAAATTTTGTTAGTGGGATAGGTGGAGGGGATATATAAATTTGGGTGTGTTTATTGTTTATGATTTTCCGCATAAATTAATTGTTTTGTCGTACCGGTATAAGTTGTTTGTTTGTTTGTTCTAGACGATGTAGAAAGTATACGAAGCGATTGTGAATCACGACGGTCGAATAATGGAACGTTAGTAGAGGAGATTGCTGTTCGGGATGTATTAAATTTATTACAATCCCAATATGCAATTATTACCGGTGGTAAAACTAAGGACATGTGTCCGATTATAACATTTCCCGATAACAATAACTTCCAAAACATCACCGATGTCGAATATCAACGTCTTATGATGTATTTAACATCTGTGCCATCGTAAGTATCACAATTTTCCTAATTCAGTGCACATTTCTAAATTACTAGCAGTGTTGGATTTAGGGGAGCCAACTGGGGGTTACGCCCCAGGTGATAAAGAATTCGTCACAAACCAAATAAAAAAGGGGTTTCAGTGAAATTGCGGCGTTTTTTTTTGTGATTAATCGTATATTTGCTAATAAAGAGGAACTTGAATGGATTTAATGGGACCGGCCCCGATCTAAATAATTGGATAAACCATAGAAAAGCTTATTTCTCTAAAAAAAAAACATAAGCTAAATTTTTCAGTTAATCTTTGAGACATTTTTCTGGATTTAATTCGAATAGAGGATACAAGATTTTAAGAAATCTAACGAATTAATTTGTTGTTTTTATCGTTAAATACTGTTTTTGCCCAAAAGTGGTCCATAGTTTTGATATAAACATAATTTTTTTTTGGTGATTTTTCTGAACTTCTTTCAAATAAGAATTTCGAAATTTTATTCGCATTTTTAATTTTTAGTGACCGGTCACGTAAAAAAATAGTTAATTTTCCCAAACCTGGAATAAATTTCCACTTTAAGACCATTTATTGTTTCTATTTTCAATATTGTTTAAAGACAGATATTCGGGATAGCCGTGCCAGTTATGCAAATATAGACCATTTTTAATCTTGGATCCTTCAATCCTGGGAGCACAATTCCGGCGGAGAAGTTGTGGGCATTCTGTGTGGCGTTTCAAAATAGCACCTCTTACCCGGAGACGTCTCGCCTTCGGGTGACAGGATTGGACCCATTACAATAACTGCCCAAATGAGATGTTAGAAATCCATTAATTTCACTGGAACTCCTTTTCAACTGGATTATGTGATAGATTCTTTTCATGTATGATGCGAGATTTCTTTGCGTATCTTATAATTTGGGGGAGCAAAAATTATGTAGCCCAAAAATGGGGGCGGCATACAACCTAAATCCGCCCCTGCTCGAAAATCTTTTCACTAACAAAATTTTTCCACAACAATGTGTTTTTTTTTGTTTCTTGAATCTGTCTCACACTCTGCACCTTAGGACACCAGTGTTGTACAAAAGTTTCCATTTTAGATTACAAGAAGCTGATTTAGGATTTCATTTAATTATTGATCGTCGTAAAGATCGATGGAATTCTGTAAAAGCTGTACTTTTAAAAATATCTGTAAGTATATTTTCGAGATTCGATCCATTGTAGATTATCCAAAAACTAACCGACAAACGCAAGTGGATCCATAAAAAATTCTGTAAATTTTTAATCACCTACTTGTATATCAAATATACATTTGCTGTAATTTATCAATTCTTAACAGGCTTTGCCGTCGGTGACACTTTTACCGTATGCAATATAATAAAATGGAAGCGGCCAAAATACCAGACTACACTGCATGTGAAAGCCTCCATTTGGTTACATTGCACTCGGTAAAAATCCCGGTGTCGCCAACGACAAAGCCGCTCTTACGTTTCCTAAAATTCAGAGATTTTTTAAATAAAATGTTGGACAGAGTTTTGGATAATTTCTATTAGTAGGAGCGGTGACCGTAATAAACTGTGCCTATTTTGTAGGGGATGAAATTTTCAGAAAAGATAGTACATATAGTGAATTCAATCACTTGCCTAGGCAATCTTTTGGTAATCTGATCCGAAGGTGGGGCAATCACCCCAAATCTTTTATCGCGCATAACTTTTTTTCTATACTTATTACGAGAAAAACACATCAAAACAATTTTTTCATAAAATTTTATTTCCAACAACTTTTGTAGGTCAGACTGATCTGGGTACCGGGCCACTCTGGCGTTAAAGGGAACGAAGCAGCGGACTCGTTGCACGAGAGGGGTCGTCTCTAACACCCCTGTCACCTGAGTTTGTCATTCCCATAAGCAAAATGCTCCGTATAATTTACCAAATTAAGGAGTGGCTACGACAAGCCCATCTCGAATACTGGGACTTAGCGCAGGGCCAAGCTGTGCATAACCACAGCTTGGCCATTCGACTGTGCTCGGTTGAAACTCACTAGAACACAGTTGAGAAGGGTGGTGGGACTCTTGACAGGATACTGTCGATTGAACTACCATCTTCATAACTTGGGGATCTCTGATGATCCCACTTGTAGGGCCTGTATGGAGGACGATAAAACCTCCATACATGTCATTTGCACCTGCAGAAACCTGTAGGGTGTCAGGTATAGAATGTTCGGGTCCGAGACCCTGGATCCATCAATCCTGGGAACAATCCCGGCGGAGAATCTGTGGGCTTTCTGTGCGGCGTCTGGCTTCAACAGAATCCTATAGGTCCATCTACTTAAAATAGCCCCTCTTACCCGGAGACGTCTCGCCTTCGGATGACAGGTTGTTCTCAAGGAGGGCACAGAGGACCCCTTAGTCTAGATGCTAGGGACCCATTTGTAGTAACTATAGAAAAAAGCTATGTGCGATAAAAGATTTGTAGATGGTTGTTCCGTTGTCGGATGAGGTTCTGGCAGGGTTGCCTTGGCAAGTGATTGAAGTTGTACTACCTTTTCTGAAAGTTTCATCCCCTAATAAAATCGGCACCGTTTTTTACAGTCCCCGCTTGGACTGTATATACATTTGAACAAATCAAACAACTTGCGAAATCCTTGATGGAGTGTTGTATGTATTTTCAGGGATATTTTCCGGGAATAATTCATGTGGCATATGTGATACGGCCTGCTAGTCTATTACAAAAAGCTATTTCAGAAGTTAGCAATAAATTATTTAAGGAAGAATTCAAATTTCGTGTCATAGTTTGCAGTCGAGTCGAAGAATTACACGAATACATTGATCGATCTCAACTCACACAAGAATTAGGTGGATTTTTAAAATATTCCCATCATGATTGGATTCAGCAACGGATTGTAAGTATGTCCATTCAAGGATTTTTGAATATATTCCAAATGGAAATGGTTAAATGCATTTACAACGGTTGAGCCCACAACATATAGATCATGTCTTTACGTGTCTGTCGCGCTGTATTTGTTTTACCTATGGCGTCATCGTATCAGAGTAGAGGCATGCACGGGAATGATTACGAATTAGCTTTGTGTTAAGTTATAAATTGGTGTAGCGTGGAAACGCGCTTAGCAAGTTTCATTTTGAAGAGCTTACGGAGCACTACTAGGACCTAAAGTGAGACATAAAAATTCGCCGGAATATAAGTAAAAATCAGTATTAAATTGAAAATTACAAAATCATTGAAGATTTCATCTCATATAATTCGTAAATATGCTCGGAGTTATAGAAAACGCATATCAGAGGAAAGCTTCGAAACGAATCCAACGAATCTAAAAATTCCAGTGCCAAACGAATTCGAGAGCTACGGCAGCATCGAAAAGGAAATGAAAAAATAGCGTAAAGCGATTATGTAGCAAACGTCTACGGATCATGTGCAGGACATTTTCACGAAAAATCTATGGCGCAAACCTGAACTGCACCTTTCTTCTTCATAAAAGATTCGCACACGTGATTCCTTTTTGAATTTCAGTGTTACAATATCAAACATAAGAAAAATGCTGGGATGCAATCACGCATAACAAAATATCAACTATTGGTTTGCGCACTACATCCACAATACAAGTTTAATAGCAGTGTCTCGTAAGCGCGCTACAATTTGAATAACCAAATAATTGTACTCGATATCTCGTTGTGAATTAATTATTATTATTATTTAATCATTTTAAAATGTCATGTTTTTAAATGTAAAATGGAAAACCGTTTTAAATATTACACATTCCTGTATGCATTGTAAAAGAATCTATTATATACAGAGTATTTAAACAATTCAACTTCATTTGTTACATTTTATTTTTATTTTCTTTGTAGGAATTACAAAAATTTTCTGTAATGACTAAAGAAATTTCACAAGCACTCGACATATTTCTATCAAGTATTTTAGAAACGGAGTTTCCAAATAATGTGGAAGCCACTCAACAATTATTAAATCAACAAGGTGTTCTTTATGCTGAATTAAAAGATGAGATTTTATCAGCAACGAAACATGGTGAAAATTTACTATTAATTATCAAAGAAAACCCCGCATCCAAGTGTACAGAGCCGACTTTAACCGACAATACTGATAAATTAGGAAATGTTTTCGCTGTTGAAAGGTAAATTATATTCGACTTTATTTTAAGTAATTATATCTAGTCAGTTGGGTCAAACAAATCTCTCTAGCGGTCATAATTTCAGTCTCTTCAAGGTAAAATTTCGACCAAGTTCGTTAATGAGTAGAATCAATCAAGGGGAAAGAGGGGCTTAGACCAAGAAGAAAATACAAAATATATCTCTTAATATTAGAAAATACTCCCCTAACTCAGGGGGTTCCCAAATTCCCGGATCAACTGTTGCAACAGCTTGTAGTGATGCCAGATAACGATTTATACGAAAATTCTAAGAGATTTTTTTTAGTTATGCAATGGGGGGGGGGGTGCAAAAAAGTTTCCACCTGGGCCCCGCAAAATGAAGCTAAACCACTGTGTGGTAATACTTAGAAACAGAGTAGTTAGTCTCAACTGTGATAGTTTTTATGAAAAATATAACTAATTATTGAAATGTAGCCTGACTAAAGCCGCCATTTTTTAATATGACGTCATGAGTAACTTTACCAATAGAAGTATATGGAGGTGATATATACATTTTTTATTGTTTTTAGATTGTTAGTACAATTAGAAGAAACCGAACGTACATTTGATGAATTTTGGCATCAACATTTCTCAAAACTACAACAATGCTTAGAGTTACGTCGTTTTGAGCAAAGTTTTAAAGAGTTACAAAGTAATTTTGATACACATTTAAAAACTGTCAGCGAAATGACGGAAATTGGTGAAACTGTGAATCGTGTTGATACACTCATACAAGAGACAACCGATTTTCAAAAAGTCTGTTTATACGACATTGATCGGGCCGAAGAGCTAGTATCAACTGGTCAACAATTATTACAAATTAAGAATTCATTGTCATTGGATTGTATTGAACCGAAATGTTCGGAACTGAATCGGATGTGTGATATTCTATCGGAACGTTTAACGCGACGTTTGGATACTTTAACAAAATGTCGTGATTTAATGGAACGTGTTGAAAAGGTACGTTTTTTTTTTTTTTGCTTTTCAATAATTTTAATCTATGATACGATTTCGAACAGAAATTTTTCGATCAATTTAAACTCAGAATTATCTAAATCTATATTCAGGATGTTGAGCGACCTGGAACTGTCACTTTGTATCGAAATCGGTTCCTTTTAATGGATAGTTTCTGAGATATTCGTTCTGTATAGGATTTTATATTGCCTTTAATAAGATTTCAGACGATATCTCGTAAATCGTTCACCAAATCATCAAATGAACGCGATTTTCATATTTTTGGGTCCTATTTACTTTATATAATGAATTTCATCGAAATCGAGAACAAAAAAATTATTTCGAATTTTTGCGATTTTTTTTTCTAGGTATACACTTTAGAAAAAATCACAAACAATTTTTCGTCATCGATTTGAATGTAAAGTAGTTTATACAATAAATTGGACCCAAAAAACACAAAAATCCTGTTAGTTTAACGATTTGACGAATAATTTCCGAGATATGCCTTCTTCATTTCGCCCAAAGTAAATATAAAGGTTACTATTTTTTGTCATAGTAAATTTTTGAGTAATTTTGATTCAGTATATCTGTTCATAATCGTCAGCATTGATTTATTAAAGAAATCCTGGGCATAAGAAGTTTTAAAACTTGAAAAAGTGGTCAAAATTTTGTTCCTAAATATTAATCCGGGGGGGCAAGGAACTTTTTTTAGCCGATTATGGTCCAAGACTGCATCAAAGTTTTTTCCGATGTATTTTGATCTGTTCAACTCGATTTTTTGCTTAGATTAAGTCAAAGTACCAAAAAAATGTGTACGCCAAAAACCGTCCTGTTTCTTATTTTTTTATAAAAATTGTTTACAAAAATTGTTAGTCCCATTTTGCGACCAAGCACCTTCGAAAATGGTGTTCAACAGATCAAAATATATCCAAAAAACTTTGGTATAGTCTTGCATCTCAATCGACTACGAAAAAAGCCCTGGCACCCGGATTATATTGTTTTTGAATAAAATCACGTGATTAAACTCGTCAAATATGACAAACAAATATGGAAGTTACAGACTTCCATACAAACATATCAAAGTATTTACATAACCAAAATTTATTAATTAAAATTTGACCACTTTTTTCAACGCTTAAGGTAAGAACTTGGAGCTTAAAGAAAAAAGCTTGGAGCTTAGCATGGATTTTCAAACAAATTCATTTCATAATCCCGTATATCTATTGCTTTGTAAAACTTTGGGTAAACTTCTTATGTATGAAGGACTTGAAAACAAAACATTCTTTTAAAATCCTATCCTAATATAATATTTTAGGCCAATTCCTGGTGTACCCGTGGCGTAGAATTATTAGCATCACAGCATATTGAAAAATGTTCAACATCAACGGAGCTTGCTGAAAAATCATTGCATGAGATACAACAATTCATTGCTTCCGCTGCTGAATTTAAATTAAATAGTCCAAAAGAGTTCCGCTACGTGTTCCAAGATTCCATAACGCTTGAAACCAAGGCATTAGTGATGCAAGTATTGCAACGTATCGATGACGTATCATTAATGTGCGATAAACGTATTGCCAATTTGAAAAAGTTAACGATACGGTCCCCGAGACCTGTACAAACTGTTACTCCGGAACGAGCAATGCCCTTGCAACCCGCTGGCGGAGCACCACCTCTATGTAAAGGCATCCTTCGTGCTGGACATCATTCAATCAATAATCTTAATCGAGTATGATTAGCTTTCATCATCTTTCCATTTCGAATTCGATAAATATCAATTGATTTTTTCAGGTCGAAAGTCATGATGGTCTAACTTCGAATCATTTAAATCATTTGACATCGTGTGACAATGATACTGATTCGAGAAGTGCTCGACGAGGACACACTTTGAGTGAATTATTGACCACTGAACAAACTTATGTCGAAGAATTGTACTCGATTTTGAAGGTAATCCACATTTTCTAAAATTGGGTAATAAGATTTCTGATATTATAAGCCACAAAAGTGCGGTTTCGGGAAAATGTTTCGAATAAAAGTTGTTAGTATATTTATAATGGACATCTTTTATCTGAAGCATTTTTTCGAAAAGCGATTGAATAATGCATATTCATCCATAATCCAAATTGTGCTGAATTTTGACCAATTTATGATTAGTTTTTGCCAATGTTTTTTATCTATGATATTTTTGTTGGCAGGGATATAAACACGAATTATTAAATGAAGAAATTAAACCACTCGTACCTGCAATATTATCCGATAAAATTGATATACTATTTGGAAATTTAGATGAGTTATACAATTTTCATGCGAATATTTTTCTACGTGAGCTCGAAAGTTGTATAACATCTATGGACTTAGTTGCATCATGTTTTGTACAACAGGTAAAATAATCTATAAGAAAAAATTTGTTTTGAGCGACTTAAAAGAGCTTCACACGACTTAAAAGAGCTAAAGCCAACGAACTCGGACGTAAAAGAGGTGCACTCTCATGTCAGTGATTGGGACCATATCTAGGAATAACTAAATGACAGATTACCTCTCTGTCCTATACGAATGGATGGAGAGCTAAGTATAACGACGCGAGGTCAGCCTGACTTATTGGCAAGAACCGGAAAGTGATAAACCTTCTGACTGGGGGGGGGGGTGCTCACTGCAGGCTCAAAAGGTATCTTTTCCTTGTGAGGTTGAAGGACAGTTCAATCTATTCGGGCTGTAACGGGCGGATAATACACCTTTCCACATTCTGGCAGAATGTCCATGTAGAGCCAGAATGAGATATCTAGACTTCGGCTCAACCGAAATGGGAGAAGATGAGATAAAACAATTCAAGTGGATCTTTGTCCTACCATTCGCAAAGAGGATGGGAAGAAGTGTGGTAGAGGATAGAAGAGGTTGAGAAAGAAAGGCCTACTTACTAGGCTTCGGCCTCCCTTCCACTACTACTACTACATGCCCTTGCTTGGCACCGTTCAAAAGCGAAGCTCCAAGTCGCCCATATCTAAAAAGATAACATTCCCTCACTAATATTTTACCAATTCTTCTTTTACAGAAAGACAATTTTTTCCGATTATACAGTTCCTATTGTCAAAATTTAACACGTTCTGAACAATTACGTGAACATTTAACATCGGATGCGCATGCGTTATTACAATCATTACAACGTAAATTAAATCATCAATTACCATTGGCTGCATATCTGTTAAAGCCTGTACAACGTATCACAAAGTACCAATTACTGTTAAAAGATTTACATCGGTACAGTCAAGATGACCCGCACGCCATCTGTGACCATCAACAGCTTCAAGAAGCTTTAAATTGTATGCTGTTAGTATTGAAATGTGTAAACGATAGCATGTTACACGTTGCAATCACTGGCTATCCAAATGATCTATCGCAACAAGGTGAGCTATTGCTCCAAGGTTCATTCTCTGTATGGACAGAAAGTAAAAAAGATCTACGGCTACGCTTAAAGACAATGCAACGTCACATATTTTTATATCAAAAAGTCATCCTATTCTGTAAATCGATTGCGAAATCAACGCATACCAAAGCGATGTATCAGTTTAAGCATTCTTTGAAGATGAGTGAAATTGGTTTAACGGAATCGGTGAAAGGTGATCATAAAAAATTTGAAATATGGTTGCAAGGTCGTCAAGAAGTGCATACAATACAAGCGGCAACTATTGAACAGAAACAGGAATGGGTTAGTAAAATTAAACGGGTCTTGTTTAATCAATTGGAGGAATTAAAGGGTGAAAAAATTAAGCAATATTCATCGTTAATTCACAAGTAAGTTGGATAAGTTTTATGTCATTTATTATTCATCTAGTACCGGGTGGCTATCTCATCGTAATAGTCTTATGAAATTCCCTGCCTACAGGAATAATTCCCCCTCCTGTTCTTGATTCCAGTTTTTCCAACTTAGATAATCCAAAAAACGTGTTCTATATTAGAACTCCAATTATCTAAATTCATTGGGACTGAATCCGATCCAGATAATAAAATATCCGGATAATAGGGAATATGCATGAAAATTTTTTTTCACATTTATTTTCAGAATATGAAAATACTGTTAATACTGTAATAATATTTAAAAACGAAATTAAAATCCGACAAATATCAAGAAAGCTATAAGCTTTTAAAGATTATTATCTGTCTCTTTCTTGCAAAAATACTAAAAACGGAGTTTTACGTGTATTTTAAATGGTGAAAGTGTAATATGACGTCACATAACATACCAAGAGGGCTATCACCCTCTTTGTCTAATCGGGAATTTCAATCATTCATATCTCGCTTATTTTTAAAGCTATTTAAAAAGTAATTTTACCTTGATATTTGTCAAGTAAACATGCTTCAATTCAAGTGAACAAAAATTTTCACGCATATTCCCTATTGATTAAATGATGAAAAAACCTCATTAAAAAAGTACAAAATTTGTATACGCTGATGAAGACAAACTGTCGATTTTCTCGTCTAAAAATTGGAAAGAGTGCTTTCCAATGCTCGATACTGCAAAAACCGCTTGAATACAACGTTTTTTTCCTCAAAGTGATCCGGATAATTGGAGTTCTACTGTATTTGGTGAACGGCTTATCGAAAAATAAAGAGTTCCATCAAATTAAAAACATTAATTGATATAGAAACCTTCAAGTTCCATAGGGTTATTTCTCGAAAACTATCTTAAAATTAAAATGTTATCGAAATATGCGATAAAACTTATCGATTTTTTCTAGCTTAAATTTTGTTGATGTATTTTTTGTAGACCTCTGCGACAAACAATTTCTTGGGAACGTCAAGTATCCACAACGACCAGTTCTAGCGCAGCATGTGCTTTGCCAGAACGTACAATGAGTTGTGATACAGCATTAAGATCAACACCTGAAGAAACGCTTGAATCAAATGTATGCTGGTCCTCGGACTACAGCAACAGCGAAGACGAAGATCCATTTGTTGAACAATCTTCAAATATGGGTTCAACAACAGGATCTTCAATTACTCTAGTAAGTAGGATACATATAAGAGACTGAAACTAAAAGATCTATGCGGTGGGTTTTTGTTCTAATTACGATATTTTTGGATGCCTGTCTCAGCATCGTGCATTCCCTGAGAAGATCCCGCATCCTCTATTTCCAGGTCAAGCTTTCTGACGTGCATTTTGGTTCTACCAAGTCCTACTAATAGAATTCTAAGTGAAGAATTCAAGCAGTTGTGTCTGAGCTGAAATTTCGTGAGCGTGTTTCTAAAAATTTCTAAAGTGACTTCAATATCGAGAATAGCTACAAAAATGTAGTTTTTAAACCGTAAGAGAGAGAATCTCTTTTTTTTTTTAAAAACAAACAACTCTTGTTTAAAACTTTTTTAATAACCTCAATAGTTTTGTCATAATGTCGTTCTTTTTTCAAAATTTTAAAATGTGCCGAATTCGTTCGTTTTTCGAAAAAATGTTTTGAATAAAAGTTGTTACTGTTCCCATAATGAACAACTTTTATTATAAACATTTTTTCGAAAACCGACCACATTATATACAAAAATAATCGTAGTATATTTCCGGAGCAAAAATTAGCGTTATGGTCCCTAATCCTTTTTTTGAAGATCCATTTATAGAATTATTTTTATAGAATGAAAGAATATCGGATATGAACCGTGGAAAATATGTGGCTTTAGCTGATTATAACGCAATTGGGCATAATGAAGTTAGTATTAAGGAGGGTGATATTTTTGAGCTATTAAAAGTTGGATGCGCTGGTTGGTGGTTTGTGAGATTTGCAAGTAAGGGTTTGTTGGCTTGAACCAATAACTAATAAATATCCAGTTGTTTTAAAATGATTTTGATTACAGATTCGACCAAAGAGGGTTGGGCACCAGCTGCTTATCTTGAACCGATTAATGGTAAAAAGAATCGGTATCGAAGTCAAGACGCTCTCAGTGACTAATTCAAAACCGAATTTTAAATATCCCCCTTTAGCTTACAAATATATTTAAATATTTATAAAAAAAAAAACAAACATGGTCAAACATTTGCCATTACTTTCTTGATTTAAAAATAATATATACATCATATATATATATATATATACATACAGGGGGTTTCGTAATTAATTGATATTACATAGAAATTATTCCCGACCTATTTGTTATTTTCTCAGTTGTTTTTTTTTTTTGAAAGTTACGAAAAGTAAGTAATATGAATTATTTACGATCCCCATTGTACAATTTTTGCATTACCAAAATCAGTTTTAAAGTATTTCATCAGTATTTCTCCAAAAATGTTACTGAATTCAGTAAAAAGATCTTTGAAATTTTACGTTATTTCCAATTTCTAACATTTGAACTATTTAAATCTTATGAATCCGGAAATAATGTATTAAGATAGAAAATTGAACTTCCCGCGTTAAGGTCCAGACATAAATTTTGGTTCAGTTTGTTGTGTATCAAAGTTGACCCATTTTCAACAGATGGAGACATTTATTCAAGCTTAAAAGCTAGAGAATTTAGCGAATACTGGTTACCGCGTTTGATCCCAACAGTTCACGTGAACAAAATGTTCCGAGTTTTCCTTCACAAATTCAATCAGTTTTGTTTTAAAAGCTTAGTTTCCTGAAATGTCGTCTGAACTAATCAAAGACCTGCATTATCTTAGTATCTTTAAGAAGGAAAGCATCGTGTATTCTCTGAGGAGATACCTCATCCTCAATTTCCAGGTTTAGCTTCCTGACGTGTATTTTAGTCCTAATAAAAGAATTCTAAGTTAAGAATTCAGGCAGTAGTGTCTCATATAAGTAAATTTTTAAGGATATTCGGATAATTATCCTAATCCACCTAATAAAGTTTGAAGCATATATCTTCGGCTTTCCGAAGTCAACGCTCTATTCAAGTAATCTCTAATTGCGAAGATATTTAATTTGCATAGCGAAATTTTAACTATTCAGGATCATATTTTTCTCAAAATAGTTTTCAAACCAAAAAATTTATTCAATACCGATGAAGTTAAAATAATATGAACAAAACGTTGCGCATAATTGAATAAATAAATAATAATAATAGGTTTTTGGTCTGAGAACCTAAACTTTGGGACATTTATGAAGTTCGAAATTCTCCAACGACATAATTTTCGCAACAAATTCAAACCAAATAGAAGAAAATTTGTACCTTAACATAACTCGAATTAATTTTTAAATAAAAATTTCATATAAAATTTATCATATACGCTTAGTTTTATATAAAAAAAAAGTCTATATATATATAAATTGAAGCACTTTGAGCAAGATAAAAATGCTTCAAAAAGAAAATTTATTAAAAATTTGTACCTAAATGAAAAATGAAACTTTGGTAACAATCCAATTTTTATAATAAATTACAACAAAATTTTCTTTCAAATTTTTTTTTTTTTGGATTCTTTCATACTTATTAAAAATCGGACCAAATTTCAAATTGAAAAAACAACCCAAGGACCCATTACATAACAAATGAAAAAAGGAGTTTCAGTTCTTGGACATTTCAGTTTAGAATAATCACAATCATATCTTGACTGAAACTACGGTTGTCAACTCTGAAATAATTCGGGACATTAAGCGGAACAAAAAAAAGATTTTTATTCCAAAAATTGATTATACCGTACTGTATGTCCAAACTATACGATAATATAGTAGAGAGTACATATATCACCTATAGTTGTTTCAGTAAAACATTTTATATCTGGTATCTTCGATCTTGAACCGATTTAATTACATCTCCAGTGGCGTAGCTACAAGGGGTGTTAGAGGTAGCAATCACCGGGGCCCTCAAATTCCCGGGTCAGCTATTGCAGCAGCTTGTAGCGATGTCAGATAACGATTTATGCAAAAATTCTAAGAAGCTGGTCGAACGTTATGATGAAGACATCAGTGGCAAATTTCATGAACAATTTTCGTACAAAAGTCGTATAAAAAAAACTGCATTCTGTGAAACAGCTCGCACATTTGTTGTTAATCGAACATTCTGTTTTGCCAGCTAGTTTTCCGGATGTTTGCACAGCCTTAATGTTATTTTTAACAATTCCCGTCACTGTTGCTTCAGCTGAACGTTCATTTTCGAAGTTAAAAATAATTAAAAATTACCTACGAAGTAGATAATTGTCCATAGAACACGAAGCAGCTACTGCTTTAAGACATGACCTTGATGTAGTCATCAAAATGTTTGCTGAAGCCAAAGTCTGGCGTATGACATTTAGAAGTTTATTATTTCACGATCGTCATTTTGTTTACGAAATAAAAACAAATTTCTATTGATTTGACCTCTGTTGTACTGTGAATGTTTGCAATAATACTTGTAACAAATTTACTCGAAATACTATCTATTGTTCCTGTCAATGATCATATATTGTTGTATATATTGTGATTGTTTTTGAGTTATGTAAAGGGCAGTGCCGGATTAGCTACGTAGCAAGAGTAGCAAATGCTACGGGCCCCGCGCATTTGGGGGCCCCGCGCACCCACGTCTACCTGAGCGTAAAAAAAATTATTTAAGGAAATTACAAGTCACTGATGTTATATTTTTTTTGAGTCATTATTGATAACGTACTGTCTGCTTTAGATAAACGTATGAAAGCATACCATAAAATAACTAGTATTTTTGGAGTATTTCATCAGTTAAAATCTGTTTACAAAGAGGAGATTTTGAAAAAATCTTCAATTATCGTCTGTGCTTACGCACATGATTTGGAGGACTGTCTAGGTGACGAATTAGTGCAGTTCGCTGAGCTGCTCAAAACAGATGTGGCTACTGCTATTGACCGGAAGAAGGACGAGGCTCAGGAACTGGACTTTAGAATCGTGTTTCCCAAATGTAGAAATTGCCTAGCGCATTTACTTATCTCATGATCATCAACTGCAGTGGCGAACGTTCTTTTTTAACGTTAAAGCGTATAAAAAATGAGTAATACGATGGGCCAAAAACGTCTAAATCACCTCAGAGCTTGATGAATATAGAAACTGATTTACTCAGAGAAAACGATATCAATAGTTTAATCTCTAAATTTGTCCACATTAAATCCAGAAAAGTTCATTTGTAACATTTTCTTTTATTAATCATCCTAAATTTAAAACCTAAGGTAAAGCAAGGGCCCCTTAATGGAATTTGCTACGGGCCCCGCGCTGCCTTAATCCGGCACTGGTAAAGGGGCTCCAAAAGTTTCCACCTGGACCCCGCAAGGTGAAGCTATGTCAGTGTATATCTCCCATCGATTATACGACGATTGGCAACCTTAACTGAAACCCCCTTTTTACATTTTGTTTGTGAGAAGTCTTTTTTAACAAGAAATCTACTGAAACACCATGTAAAAAATTACCGTGTGTTACAGTAAATTTTTTGTTAAATATTTTTAAGTAGTAGAACTATGTAATCACTTTACAAGGTGTTTCAGGTAAAATTGATTACATATTTCGAAGTAAGTGGTTTAAAAATTTGGTATCTTAAGAAGTGAATGGTTTTTACAAAACCGGCATTCACAAAAAAAATAGGAATAGCTTTTAATAAAACAAAAAAAAACAAAAAAATACAAAAATAATCTCTTTCACATTGTATTCAAATGATTACTGCCCCTCTCATCTCACTTTAAACTGAATTAAAAAACATTGAGATCAGTATTAACAATGGAAAATTTTACATAAATTTTTTAAAAATATTTCTTAGCTTCGATAAAATCTACCCAAAAAAAAAACTGTTTAAAAATAACGAAAAAAAAATAGTATTGTATTAATTAAGACAACCCCCCCCCCCACCTGCCCCTCTCTCAACAACTTTTGATTTGATTTCAAAACAAAACGAGTTGTGGACGATGTTGTTTTACTCTCCTTTTTGGGCGAATTAATACGACTTTATGCGAAAAATTTTACCCTTGAATATTGTTCCTCTTGTATAACAGTCGGATAAGAAGTCAGTCGGATTTGCCAGTCAAAAGTCGTCCATTTCTCAAAAAAAAATATTCAATTTATAAAATAAGGATTTTTAAAAATAGTGAAATATTAAAAATAACTTTTTTTACTTTATCAAAGTACAAACAGACCTAACCAGAATAGCAATAATTTTACGAGAATCAAATACATGAGAATATTGATAGTCAGGGTCCGTTGGAATAGAAAGGGAACCCCAGTTTCTATATTGAAAAGTTCTTTAAACCCTTCCGAACTAAAATCTTACCGAGCACAATTTTGAGGATGTTCCGATTTACGGAGATGTCTGGACTAAAAATTAGAAGTGGTGGAAATAAATCCGTGAATCAATCTAAATTTTAAAGGATCGCACTCTTTTAATGTAGAAAATTTCTTTGAAACCTTCTGGATTGTTGCATGACCAAAATATTGGATTTTGAGCTCTTCTGCGCTTTACGAAGATTTCTAGATTAAAATTTAGGAGTGATTGAAATAAGTTCGTTACGCATCAAAAGGACCTCATCGTTTTTTATACAGAAAAGTTTAATGAGTCCTTCTGAACTAAAAGTTCCATGACCAAAAATTTTTGGCTCTTCTGCGGATTACGAAGGTTTCTGGGCTAAAATTTACGAGTTATGGATATAAGTTCATTAAGCAATCTAAAATTTAAAGGACCCCACAATTTTTATATAGAAAAGTTCAATGAATCCTTCTGAAGTAAAAGTTCCATGACCAAAATATTGGATTTTTTCTGTTTTCCGATTTACGGAGATTTTAAAAAATCCGAAAATTAGTTTTATTTTACAAATTTCAAATTGGTTTAATGAATTTATGTCCATCACTTCCAAATTTTATTAAGTAGAGAAAAATTCGGCGATGTAAAAGAAGTCCAGTCCCTTTTCTATATGTATAAAGGAGCATGTTATAGAACTTGTGAGAAATATCCTGAATTTATCAGGTTTAAAGAGTCAGGGTATAACTTATTTTATAGAAAATCTAAAAAAGGGGACAACTGTGCGGTTTTAATGCACTGCGACCTAAAAAATCTATTCTGCTTCCCTATCTGGTTCAATCTCAGTCTAGAATACCCTCCTATCCTGGTTTCCTTAAAGAATGAAAGGATCTAGAAATATAAACTCTTCTTCCTCATCCATTATATTCCTGTGTTCTGGATTTCCTCAAAGAATCTAACCTCGTTTTCCTTCTGAGGTATTCTGGGAAGAATACCTTGTATTCTTTCCATCGAGGCCATGGATATTGAAAATTTAATCATGTATTTGAATTAAGGGTTAATTTTTATGATTTAGATATATAATTGTAGGTTATAGCAATGAATTGTTCCTAATTTGAAGGATATTTTTATAGGGGAGACGATTTTAAAACGTGTAAATATATTTTTGGATCGATCTCTCTCAAAAATTGAAAGAATTATTAATTTCATTTCGATTTGCAATCAAATGTACACTGCCACTGTTTAAACCCACTTCAAACTCTATTTATTTAATTTTATTCTTAGATTACATTCGATATACGCACGCGCAAGAACACTGATCGCTATTTCACTGGACAGAGTATCTCAAGTTACGTACGCGATTAGCCAGAATGAAAGATGTAATCAGCGCTGCATTAACTAGCTGAGGTACTAAATTTTGCGTCAGTGCGCCTGTGCAGCGTTTGTCTGCAACAGTCATGTATGAAATCTCCTATATGGACAGTTTGGTATAGGAAAGAATGTCCCAACATTACGGTGCCGACTATATTTATTCTCTCTCTCCTTCGAGACACATTGTCCATGCTACGCATGCCTGGCAATGCGCAGAACAGAATTGATCGCTCGGCGAATAGAGAGCATAAGATACTATTTGTCTCACTTTGACGGAACAGCTTCCACTTATAGGGATTGCCCATATAGGAGTATTAGATATATGAGAAATATATATGACATACACTACCACACATTCTTGATGAAAGAACTGTGTTTCGAAACTAGTTAAAATAAAATAATTGCTACGAAAATCTCAAATATTTGTTTTATTTAATAACAAAATAGATAATTGCTTTTCGACATTTGATCATATAAATGACCTTGAATAAGATTCCGATTCTAGTAGTGAATCATTGTTCGTCGTTTTAGCAGACACGAGTCTACTCAATTCGTTAACCTTTCGAATTGGGGTCTCAACGGAACCAAATTTTTTGTTCTACGTCTTATAATTTTAAGAGACGAATATTATTCTTGAAATTTGTATCCTATTCTTCCCTCTACAAACTATTTAAGTGGAAATTTCGGAAAATCCTAAGGTATTTTTTGATAAACGGTTTAAAAATCATGCGTGATGATCTGACCTCTGTGTGCGCTACTATTATTGGAGTCTTTGGTATGAAAAAATGAGCTTGTTTTGTATAAATCCTCGAATATTTAAGTATTAACCGTAAACAAGATTTTTCGACAAAGCCTCCTTGTCCATTATCAAAAATGATTCAATAGTCAGTTATTGCAGATTGACCCTGCGCACTAGTAAGTACGGAAGTTAAAAAATTTCCATCATATGGGTCGTAAACGGTTCTACAGTACGCTTTGGCATGGCAGAAGTTTTGCTCGCGGAATCCAATATACTATAAAGCTAGAAGTGAAGCTGACTGACTGACTGATCTATAGAAACTCTAAGGTACTTCCAGACATGCTAGAAAGATGCGGAGTTTTTGTATTCGACGCGAAATTGCTTGAAACCGACGAGAAAAATCGGAAAACTTGAATTTTTTCATTGCAACCCCCCGGAAAATCGGAAAAACATCCCCCAAAAGCTTTTTTTACAATTCATACAATGTTATTTTCTGGGCCGAAGGCCGCCTTAGTGGTCAAGGGGGGTACCCCCATTGCGGGCAGAGCGAGTTATAAGAATAGAATGAAAGATTTGTTTCTAAGTGAGGTCCTAAATTCTAATCTTAGTCAGAACCATGGTAAACGATTGTTGTAGCCTAAGATTTGATACAATATGGTGCAAATCATATGGTGTTTAGATCTGAAAATATATTTACCTGTGACATTTAAAATGAAAAAACGGGTAAGGGAAAAACAATGGTGAAGGTGTTGTTAAAAATTAAAATAGAATTCAAAAATGATAACGAAATTCTAGGGCATTGATTGATCTCACAATAGTTCTTGAATTTTTATGTTTTGTTTTTTTTTAATATTTCACTAAAAATTTGACTTCGACAATAATAAAAATATATCTTGTCAATTTTTGAATTAAATAAAATCACAATATAAAAAAAAAAAAAAACAATTTTTAAGCTCTGCTTTCAAGGAACAAAAAAAGTATTAATGCTTTGACGACAATACAAAAACAAAAGATGCTTAATTTTGATTGATTTTTTAAAATGAATTTTCGAAATTTGTGGAGAGTCAGTTGTGTTTCGAAACGAATATGGTTTTTTTTTTCCGTTGAATTCACAAGTCATGATTTATATATTTTGAAGAAAAAAAAAAAAAACTACAAACACGGGCTAAAAGAATTTTGCTTGGATGTTTTTTTTCTGGTTTTTGAATTTTTCTTTTGGAAAATGTGCATATTATTATCAGACTGAGAATAATTATTTTTGTTGTAAGTCAATTTGATTTGTTACTGTTAAATATCTGTTATATTTATTATAAAAAAAATACTGTTGATCAAATAAAAATTAGTAAATTAATAACCAATGTTTTTTTTAAATCCTGTATATGAATGAATGATAATAGGGGGGGGGGTAGTTTGAGGGACTATGACCCATACGATCTATTGTGCTCCCCCCTGTGATGCCTAACGAGGAGTAGTCTCGTCTTAGAGCACCTCATCCAGCGCTGTTTCCTTCAGAAAGTACAGGATCTGGATTGGATCTGGGAATTGTAGCTCCCCTGCACGTATCTGGTAGACTTCCAGACATTTTATTATATTGTGTATGAGGGCGTCACAATCTATAAGGAGGTGTTCCGGAGTTTCCTCCATTTCTCCACAAAACCTGCAGTTGCTCTCTTTTCCCAAGCCTAGCTTCCTAAAGTGTTCCCCAAGTCTACAATGCCCCCTGAGAAACCTCGTCAGAAGCCGCAGTCTATTTTCGCTCAAGCCAATGCAGGTTTTGTATCTTTTACGGTTATGGATCCTGTATATGTTTACTCGGCCTGTCGCACTACCATGCTCCAGATACAAATAAATAAAATTAAAGTGTCTGTGATTTCGAAATAAAGGGTGTATTCATTTTGGGCGATCACACTTATTTTATTATGTTCATAAAAAACGTTTGGACTGCATATTTTTCGAGAAAAATTGATTCTATTTTGGCGGTGACTAGATGACGCTGGTGTTTGTATCTATTGCCATCTAGTGTTGTAATCAGTAACTTTTTGTTTAAATGATAACGTCATCTAGTAACCTTTGTTAAGTGAAAAATGAGCCTTTGTAAGGGTCACCAAATTTAGCCCCCCATAATTTTTTTTAAATTATGGGGTATTTTTTAATCATAATTTTTTTAATATTAATATTTTATACAGATTGTAAAAAAAATTAAAAAATTTTGACTAATTAATTCTAAGAATTCATAAAAATTTCATCAATATTGGTGGATTCCCTTTAATATAAATTTGAAGTATATCCCCGCTTCGATGTTATCCGGCCAACTGGTACTTAATTCTGACAAAGAATACAGTTTGTTGTGCTGGTAATGGCACTAAATACCGAAATCGAACAGCTATTGCCATCTAGTGGTCAGCGTACACACTAAAAAATTTAAGTGACACAAAAGTCGTACTTATACGCTTCTATGTATATTGTATTCTTTGGTGGTGTCTATCGTGGAGCTCAACCATTAGCGCGCTTTGTCGGCATACACAGCGTCAAGATTTACACTTAAAACAACGCTTGATGGCGCTGTTCATTAAAAACAGATTTACGAAATTTCGTCTGAAATCGTATAAAACGGTTCAAAAATAATTTAAAATTCTGAAGGACAAAGAGATGACTTAAATAATGCAATTATTTTCAGCAAATAGAGTTACATCAAAATAAAAATGTTAATATAATTCGGTTTGAAAGTTCCTGACAAAAAAATCAATTTCGATATTCTTAGATTCCGTCCATATTACCCTGCTATTCATTTAGAACAGTACTATATATGTAGTACTCCCATATATGAACAGTACAATACCTTAGGCAACTCATATACGACTGCCTAAAAACCCTTAACTAGCATTAAATACATGAGAAGAAATCACTGTAAACTTACCAATAAATATAACCTTGAAGTAGCTTTCACAAAATGAAATAAAAATAATTGGAAATCATGATATATTTAGGATTTGATTTAACTTGATTTTTGGACAATGAAATTCAAGGAAAATTTAGATAATTCTTTAAAATATATAGAAGGAATATTGTAAAATGAAACGAAAACTTACAATATCAAATTAACATTTTTGTATATCAATAATTTATTTAAATCAAATCAAAAATTTATGAGAAAAATCAACACACAATCACTTACAGTGTTATTGTTGTGTACACCTGGACCATTTGATCGTCTCACAGATTATATATATATATGGATCATATAAATCCGAATATTCCAAATCCATCAAATCAAACAGCACTTACGGAACCTGTGAAAAAAATATACAAAAATTATGCGACAACGATTGGATTTGGATCAAGAATTGTATTTAACTACTTACAATCATTTAAAATTACATTTGAAGATAAAATTTGCATATAATCACACACGAAAACGGTTGTAATTTTATGTTAATTACACGAACAATCAACACCTGTAATCAATTCAAATATTCAAACGGTTAGAACTTAAAACATTTCTTGAATTCAAACACTGCCAACACTGTCAACAGAGTCAATCCAAAATATCATTGAATTTAAATCTTTAATTACACTAATTCAATACTTTTACACTTGTTAAATTCAGTAACATTAGTTAAGCGTTGTTTTTTAAACGAATAATTTTAAAATGGCTGCATCGTTGCCTTTCAAATATGTTATTTATGGACATATAGTGTCATCTATGATCATTAATGACAAACAATTCAAAAGTATTATTAGGGTTGTTCAAAGTTAAATAAATAATAACTATATATTTTTAAATGTAATTACAATGAAACTCATTGAGCGTTTTGGGCGCTTACACGTTTTCAGCGCGACACGTTTATAAGCGCAATTTATTGGCGTTCGTTTTGGTTTATGAACGTTTACGTTACTCTTGAAAATGCCACCTGTTTTGAAAATATGTTATTTATGTACATATAGTGTAATCTATGATCATTAATGATGTGTACCCCCACTAGCGCTGCCCTCTGTTGGATTTTTTTTAAATCTTCAGAGGTAAAAGGCTAATTTTGCTGCTACTAGAGTAAGTACATACTTGAGCGTTTTGGGCGCTTACACGTTTTCAGCGCGACACGTTTCTAGCGCTCACGTTTATAAGCGCAATTTATTGGCGTTCGTTTTGGTTTATGAACGTTTACGTTACTCTTGAAAATGCCAGCCGTTTTGAAATTTTTAGTTTTTTGAGCGTCAGTTGTCATCAATATTCAATATGGCGGAAGATATTGTTGTTTTTCAAGTATTAGAATGTTTGTTTGAGTGACCTTAAAAGCCTCTAAAATCAGACCAAATACCATCAAACTGACAATTTGAAAATGTCAGTAATGGAGGTTTTTTTAGAATAAGATTTTGTATGTTATGTAGGATTTTTTGATTCATCAAAAAATGAAAAAATGCAATAGAATACTCTTAAAAATCCCGATGCACGTGACTCATAAATATACAAACGCTTATACAGTATTCGGTTTGGAAGTTAGTATGAATTGGTGCTCACGCTTTACTGCCCTACCTTGAGTGTCAAATACAATATGCATTATCCTAGAATTTATTAAATCTTTATCCTTAATCCATCATGGTTTCCGATTTTTTGTATTTTTTTACAAAAAAAACTATCGAACAGATTGCCCTCCTCTATATCTCCACCGCCATCCATTTGGGGTCAATTAAAAAATATAAAGCGAGTGAAGTTTCACATTTGTCCCGGATCCCCCGACCCAGTCTCATTTTTTATTGAAGACGCTTTCAGATTTCATCAGGGTCGTTCGCAGAAAACAATTTGCGAAAAGAAAATACGAAAAATTAATGTATTAGTATTTTCTTATCAATAAGTACCTACCATGTTTATGAAAGTTGTTCTTTTATAAATCACGGAAAAGATTCCAAGGGGTGTTCATGGCCAAAAAAACGTTTCTGTCAACGCCTCTGGATTTTATTCATTTGTAAGTTCACGGTGAAATTAAATTACGTCGATTAGATTGAATTTTCTCCAATGGCATCGTTTTCTCTGAATTCAGATGAACTTAAAATCAAATTGCAGTTTGAATAAATGTAATTTTTAATAACGGACATCCGTCTACCCAACATTTAAAAAAATTGCTTTTACATAGACTTGTGGATATTCAATCAACCGGAAATCGTTTGTGAACTCCAAATATGTTTATAAAAACGTTTGTTACTGCGTATTTTTCGAGAAAATTTAAAATTCGAATCATTTTTTGCGGTCGTTAGATGGCGCTGATACCTTTTAAGCACTGATACGCATAGTTATCTATTACAACTTTAGATGGCACTATAAGGCAAATATAAAAAACAACCTGAAATTGAATTGAATTTTCAAGTTTTCTCAAAAAATACGCAAACTGACGCTTTTACACGTACTTACAATGCCAAAACAAACGGCACATAAGTGTCAGTGTGAGCGCTGAAAACGTGTAAGTTCTCAAATGAATACACCCATAAAAATATCAAAAAGTAGATGCAAATATCCATCTATTAAAAGACTATTGAACTATACACATTATTTCGTACAAACTGAACGCCATCTAGCAGTGAAATATTACACTATATAGTGCATTATTATTTGGTTCAATACTTTGGTTCAACTGTTTGTGTAGATAGGCATTTCGTATAACATTTCTGTAATGTGAAAGTGTGAACGTGTAGAAGTATAAATAATACAAAAATCGGGTTGATGGACTTTGGTAACTTTAAAAACAAGATAGTTTATATTTTGATGAAGCTAATACATTAAATCTTAAAACCTAATGAATTTTAAATCAATCTTCAGTTTACCTAACATAAACTTGATCTATAACAAATTTCAGTAAAAGTATGAACTGCTTGTGATGATAGGCAACTTGTAAAACATTTCTGTAATGAAGTCGTATGAATAAGGCTTTTCCAATATTTATTATTTATGCTGGTGTCACAGATGATCAGACACATACACACACACACATACACTGGGGGCATAGGTATAGCAAAAAAGTATATAAAAATTTTATTATTTTATTGAAATAAAAATTGTTACTCTTATTTAAAAAATTTGGCGGCCTTCTTAAAAAAGGCCTAAGTTCGATGATACCATAATTAATTCAAAGTTTTTCTTTCACAATTAATTTTTGATAGTTCCATTATTTCCAATTTTCCACACCAACTTCAGAGCTTCCAATAGCGAAATATTCCAGAACTCCAGTTAAATAAAGTAATGAGTTATATGAGAGGATAAAGGATATTCCTATTAGAATTTTATTTATTTTAAATTAAAAAAAAAAAAATCGTATATTTTTTAATAAAATTTATTACTCTTATTTAAAATGAATTTTGCGGCTTTTTTCAAAAAGGCCGACTTTGTATCAAAATCTTATTTTCACAGATTCCAATATTATAAAATAAACGGTATTTGGTACTCGTTTCCACACCAACCACTGAGGTAGAGTACGTAGGCGCGTTTTTTTTTACGTGGTCTCCCCAGTAGGCCTAATTCCACGACAACAGACAAACGGACATTACCTCCCTAATTTTAGCTAACACGGTAAAATAAAACGCGCAAAATAAAAAAATATGCAAAACAATAAAAATACAACAACAATGAAAAAGCCTCCCTAATTTTAGCTAACGCGGTGGGCAAAATAAAAAAATATGCAAAACAATAAAAATACAACAATAATGAAAAGCAATAAAAATACAACAATAATGAAAAACAATAAAAATGCAACAATAATGAAAAACATAAAAATTATAAATTTTCCTGAAATAAATATATGATTATCCCTGAAAAAAAAGTTATGATTATCCCTGAAAAAAAAGTTATGATTATCCCTGAAACAAAATTATGATTAACACAAACAAAAGAAATTAAAAACAATAATATAACAATAATCTTTGTAAATTTAGCCATATTTACCTATATTGTAAAAAATATTATATTGATAATTTATTATAAAAATTAAATATTAATATTATAAATATGGCTACATTTACAGGAAAAACAGAACGAAAACTTATAGACTAACACAGTACCATTGTACCTCGAACCAGTTGAACTGCAGCCTGATCACTCACTCACTCACAAATCACTCACTTTTGGAATACCTTTACCTAAAGGCTGCCGTAAACGGCTCCCACAAATTCACCTCACTAAACACTCACTTCTCCTGGGAAACGGAGACGATCCGGAGTCTGCCGAAGCTAATGGCTCCCGCGCACACACTCACGGAGCGATTATTATTTTTAATGAAATTATTATTTTTAATGAAATTGTGAACCCACCCCCAACACATCTGACAAGACAAACCGTTCTTAATACATTACTCAAAAAACATTTTTAATTATTGAGAAATTTTCGTAATTCGTCTCAAAAGCTTGGTGATTTTATGTAAAGTTTTAAAAAGAAATGTGATCTACCTTGACTTCGGAATAAATTTAGAAATTTCATGAACAAAGCTTTGATTTATTCAACAAAAAAAACCAATTCGATATCATTTATGAGTCGCAAGATTTCGTACCCGAAAAAATATCTACGTCTTACGGAACCACACACATACACACAGACACATTTTTACATCTTTTCAAAAATGATTTCAAAACGTGGAGATCTTGGAGACATATTCGTAATTATTTTTTAATCCTATTTGGCATCAGCGATTTGGTATGAAAATCTTACACATCTTAGGTGGGAATTGAACCCATGACCACAGACATATAAATTTTTAATCCTATTTTGCTATGAAAAATTGTACACATCTTTGGCAGGAATTGAACCCATGACCTCAGGCATAAAAATTTTTAATCCTATTTGGCATCAGTGTTTTGGTATGAAAATCATACACATCTTAGGTGGGAATTGAACCCATGACCCCAAACATATTCGAAATTCATTTTTAATCCTATTTGGCATCAGTGTTTTGGTATGAAAATCTTACACATCTTAGGTGGGAATTGAACCCATGACCCCAGACATATTCGTAATTATTTTTTAATCCTATTTGGCATCAGTGTTTTGTTATGAAAATCTTTCACATCTTAGGTGGGAATTGAACCCATGATCCCCCACATATTCGATATTTATTATTCATCCCACTTGGCATCAGTGTTTTGGTATGAAAAATCTTATACATCTTACGCGGGAATTGAACCCATGAGCCCAGACATATTCGTAATTATTTTTTAATCCTATTTGGCATCAGTGTTTTGGTATGAAAAATCTTATACATCTTAGGCGGGAATTGAACCCATGACCCCAGACATATTCGTACTTATTTTTTAATCCTATTTGGATCAGTGTTTTGGTATGGAAAATCTTATACATCTTAGGCGGGAATTGAACCCATGACCCCAGACATATTCGTAATTATTTATTAATCCTATTTGGCATCAGTGTTTTGGTATGGAAATTTTACACATCTTAGTCGGGAATTGAACCTATGTCTCCAGACATATTCGTAATTAATTATAAATCCTATTTGGCATCAGTGTTTTGGTATGAAAATCTTACACATCTTAGGCGGGAATTGAACCCATGAGCCCAGACATATTTGTAATTAATTTTTAATCCTATTTGGCATCAGTGTTTTGGTATGAAAAATCTTATACATCTTAGGCGGGAATTGAACCCATGACCCCAGACATATTCGTAATTATTTTTTAATCCTATTTGGCATCAGTGTTTTGGTATGAAAATTTTACACATCTTAGGCGGGAATTGAACCCATGAGCCCAGACATATTTGTAATTAATTTTTAATCCTATTTGGCATCAGTGTTTTGGTATGAAAAATTTTATACATCTTAGGCGGGAATTGAACCCATGACCCCAGACATATTCGTACTTATTTTTTAATCCTATTTGGCATCAGTGTTTTGGTATGGAAAATCTTATAGATCTTAGGCGGGAATTGAACCCATGACCCCAGACATATTCGTAATTATTTTTTAATCCTATTTGGCATCAGTGTTTTGGTATGAAAATCTTACACATATTAGGCGGGAATTGAACCCATGAGCCCAGACATATTTGTAATTAATTTTTAATCCTATTTGGCATCAGTGTTTTGGTATGAAAAATTTTATACATCTTAGGCGGGAATTGAACCCATGACCCCAGACATATTCGTAATTATTTTTTAATCCTATTTGGCATCAGTGTTTTGGTATGGAAAATCTTATAGATCTTAGGCGGGAATTGAACCCATGACCCCAGACATATTCGTAATTATTTTTTAATCCTATTTGGCATCAGTGTTTTGGTATGAAAATCTTACACATCTTAGGCGGGAATTGAATCCATGAGCCCAGACATATTCGTAATTATTTATTAATCCTTTTTGGAATCAGTGTTTTGGTATGGAAAATCTTATACATCTTAGGCGGGAATTGAACCCATGAGCCCAGACATATTCGTAATTATTTTTTAATCCTATTTGGCATCAGTGTTTTGGTATGAAAAATCTTATACATCTTAGGCGGGAATTGAACCCATGACCCCAGACATATTCGTAATTATTTTTTAATCCTATTTGGCATAAGTGTTCTGGTATGGAAAATCTTATACATCTTAGGCGGGAATTGAACCCATGACCCCAGACATATTCGTAATTATTTTTTAATCCTATTTGGCATCAGTTTTTTGGTATGGAAAATCTTATACATCTTAGGCGGGAATTGAACCCATGAGCCCAGACATATTCGTAATTATTTTTTAATCCTATTTGGCATCAGTGTTTTGGTATGGAAATTTTACACATCTTAGTCGGGAATTGAACCCATGTCCCCAGACATATTCGTAATTAATTTTTAATCCTATTTGGCATCAGTGTTTTGGTATGGAAAATCTTATACATCTTAGGCGGGAATTGAACCCATGAGCCCAGCCATATTCGTAAATATTTATTAATCCTATTTGGCATCAGTGTTTTGGTATGGAAATTTTACACATCTTAGACGGGAATTGATCCTATGTCCCCAGACATATTCGTAATTAACGTGGAGATCTTGGAGACATATTCGTAATTATTTTTTAATCCTATTTGGCATCAGCGATTTGGTATGAAAATCTTACACATCTTAGGTGGGAATTGAACCCATGACCACAGACATATAAATTTTTAATCCTATTTTGCTATGAAAAATTGTACACATCTTTGGCAGGAATTGAACCCATGACCTCAGGCATAAAAATTTTTAATCCTATTTGGCATCAGTGTTTTGGTATGAAAATCATACACATCTTAGGTGGGAATTGAACCCATGACCCCCCACATATTCGATATTTATTATTCATCCCACTTGGCATCAGTGTTTTGGTATGAAAAATCTTACACATCTTAGGCGGGAATTGAATCCATGAGCCCACACATATTCGTAATTATTTTTTAATCCTATTTGGCATCAGTGTTTTGGTATAAAAAAACTTATACATCTTAGGCGGGAATTGAACCTATGAGCCCAGACATATTCGTCATTATTTTTTAATCTTATTTGGCGTCAGTGTTTTGGTATGAAAAATGTTATACATCTTAGGCGAGAATTGAACCAACGACCCCAGACATATTCGTAATTATTTTTTAATCCTATTTGGCATCAGTGTTTTGGTATAAAAAAACTTATACATCTTAGGCGGGAATTGAACCCATGAGCCCAGACATATTCGTCATTATTTTTTAATCCTATTTGGCGTCAGTTTTTTGGTATGAAAAATCGTATACATCTTAGGCGAGAATTAAACCAACGACCCCAGACATATTCGTAATTATTTTTTAATCCTATTTGGCATCAGTGTTTTGGTATGGAAATTTTACACATCTTAGTCGGGAATTAAACCCATGACCCCAGACATATTCGTAATTAATTTTTAATTCTATTTGGCATCAGTGTTTTGGTATGGAAATCTTACACATCTTAGGCGGGAATTGAACCCATGACCCCAGACATATTCGTAATTAATTTTTAATCCTATTTGGCATCAGAGTTTTGGTATGAAAATCTTACACATCTTTGGCGGGAATTTAACCCATGACCTCAGACATATGAATTTTAAATCCTATTTGGCATCGGTATCTGCTATGAAAAATGTTTAATCCTACAACATATATATTTACCACTTTTATTTCCCTAAATTCTGATCGAGAAATTCAATTTTTTACACAAAGTATATAGCTTACTTAGGCACGACCAAAATCACCGGCCGTATGCTTTTGGCCGCACCATTTACCCAAACCAAAATCATCGGCCGTATGATTTTAGTTTGGGTAATTTAAAAAGCTACAACCTGTGTGCAAAGTTAAATTTCTTAAAAGAATATAGAAAATTCTTAATTCGAATTTGATAACAAATTCAATAATATAGTGATCAATTATATATTTTCAGACGTGATAATATCTCAGTATAAAATCACATTTATATATCTGGATAAATTTAGAGGTCATTTGAAACATAAGAAAAAAAACCCTGTGTTAGTTTATTGCAAAACCGAACTCCGGTTAAAATAGATCGCCAATTTAACCAAAATGGTGGTCACTGTACTACATTCTTATCCATGAACGTGATCCTAAAATATGGATTTAAAAAAAAAACTAAAAGATTCTAAACTTGTCGTCAAAACATTGATAGGAAAAATCTTCCACATCTTGGCTGAAAAATGAACCCAAGACCTGAACAGGTAGATTCCAAACCTAACGACACTTGCCAAAATATGATAACTAGCTTAGGAGCTACACGGGAATATTATAGATTAACATATTAACATACATATATACAGACTGCTAACTTTCCGTAGTCGGGTAATCCTAAAATATGGATTTAAAAAAAAAAACTAAAAGATTATAAACTTGTCGTCAAAACATTGATAGGAAAAATCTTCCACATCTTGGCTGAAAAATGAACCCAAGACCTGAACAGGTAGATTCCAAACCTAACGACACTTGCCAAAATATGATAACTAGCTTAGGAGCTACACGGGAATATTATAGATGAACATATTAACATACATATATACAGACTGCTAACTTTCCGTAGTCGGGTAATAACATATTCTGAATCTGTGAGTTAAACCCATTTATTTGATACCAAACTCGATACATTTGTAAGCATTTTTTGTTTTTGCTTACCGTATTATGAAAGTCATATCCGCCATGTTGGATTTAATATAACGTCACATAGCCTATACTTAAATTAGACTACAAAATTTTTCAACTCATTTTAACTTTGGAATAATTATTTCTCTAATAATATTTTTATAAAAATGTTTCAGAATGCCATACAATATTTTTTATGTTTTATACAAAACCATTTTAAATGTTTGACTATGGTACAGGGTGGGGGTTGTAAAATTCCGTTACAAATTAGAGAGAGATGCCATCATTTATACCAATTTAGCGCCAAAAGTATTTTTCCATCTAAACTTGCAAATTTTTCCAAAAAAATTATCCTAAACCATATATAATATTAACCCATTTATTTGATACCAAACTCGATACATTTGTAAGCATTTTTTGTTTTTGCTTACCGTATTATGAAAGTCATATCCGCCATGTTGGATTTAATATAACGTCACATAGCGTATACTTAAATTAGACTACAAAATTTTTCAACTCATTTTAACTTTGGAATAATTATTTCTCTGATATTTTTATGAAAATGTTTCAGAATGCCATACAATATTTTTTATGTTTTATACAAAACCATTTTAAATGTTTGACTATGGTACAGGGGGGGGTTGTAAAATTCCGTTACAAATTAGAGATAGACGCCATCATTAATACCAATTTAGCGCCAAAATTATTTTTCCATCTAAACTTGCAAATTTTTCCAAAAAAATTATCCTAAACCATATATAATAGGCTTCAAAAGAGTTTAAAACAATAAATTTCATTTATCGATTAAAATAATACCAAATTTTATTATTTTTAACCATCAAAAACTAAATACTCTCACTTGATGTTTTTCGCGCGAAAAATTATTTTCGTCAAGATTGCCTAATATTACCTAAGAAATAACCCCCAAAGTAATGAAATCACTGAGAAAAAGATTTTAATTTATGAATAAACTGAACTTTGTACATGAAATTCCATAATTTTCACCAAAGTCTATAAGAAGCATAAAAAGCCATATTATCACACACAAAATTACAAAATTTTTACCGAAAATATGAAAATTTTTCAATTTAAATAAAAGATGTTTTTAATATAATGTATTAGAATGATTCACTTACCAGATATTTGGTGATAGGTCCCAAAAATTTGCAATAAAAAAAATAAATTGAAGCCGCATGAAATAGCATCCACACAGCTTAAAGTCACGAACGGAAAGACCTTAGCCCTGTGGTTTTTACGTATAATAGGTATCTAGCAGCTTACACCTACATTCATTATAGATACTAATAACATCGATTTGAATAAAATCGATCCGAAATGAATTTTAAGGGTTGTTTCACGTTCATAATTTCTTGAGAGTATGTGAATATTCGACAACCGTAACTAAAATACGTGAAAATAACATCTGAGTTAATTGCTTAAATACTCTGAGTAATATATACCGAGTTTATATTATCATTACGTGAACTATATATTTTACTTTTTATTTACACACATGCATATATGTATAAAAATACAAAGTAGTATATAATGGGACTATGTACACACATATATGTTTTTGTAATCAAGAGTAATTATACAGATACTTGAGCTAAAATTGTAACAAAACTATTCAATTTATGAAAAAAAAGGGGTGGACAGACGGATGAACACGCAGAAATTGACTAATTAGATTATTTTATGAACACTTTTACCTAAAAAAATTTTTCTACGATCAATATTTTCAACCTTTGCAATATCAGGATTACACTTTGAATAGCCTTAGTATACATTATATAAATATATACTGCGGGTATAATCTTCTTTGTAGATTAGAAAATTGAAATCTCAAACGCTCATAAAAACGTAACGCTCATTTGACGTAAGACTTTTAGGGCGTCAACGTTGGATTGTCCATGAATTAGGACGAAAACAAATTGAGAAATTGTGACAATTTTTATCTTGTAATTTTAAACATAATTCGTTAGCTGAAAAATGTTTGTCGATATTAACGTAAATATAAAGCTTTAAACTATAAATTACAATAACGACGTCACTAAAACGTCACGTTTTTATAAGGTAATACAATGACGTCACTATAACGTAGATACTATATACCGAGTGATTTCATTTAAATTCCCGTTTAATTATATATTAAAGATACAAGATTTTAATCGATTAACTCTTTATTATCGATTTACAAAACTTTTTGCCAGCGTCGCGATATGACGATTTTTACTTATTTTCGCAAATTTTCCAGAAGTAAGTAATTGTGTAAATCGCAAATAAGTTTTAATGTTATATTCTTTATGTTAATTATATTTGTATGCGTATTAAAATAACTGCATTAAATATATATAAATTTCTCTGTACATATAAAAAGGTCTCTGCTTGTTTCAAAAAAGTTTAGTAGATTCCCATAATAATATTGTCCGTAATGCTTCTACTTCTTGGCTGCAGTGTTTGGTTGTTTATTGAATGACATGGACTCACATAATTATTAAGTGTTTGCATGCACAAACATATAAAACTTTTGTATAACTTTGAAGAACATAACAAAATAATATTCTTATATATTAATATCATTAGTATTATAACTATTGAATTGTAATTACCTACTCTTACGGTAATGTAGACTAAGCTTTAATATTTCATGTGAAACTGTCATATTAATACATCATAATTTTGTCAATGTGAACATACTTTTAGAAAACGTAACGGTAGAAGAAAATTTAACCAAATTCAAATTTATTTTTAAGATTGTGATAAATTTTTAACTTTGAAGTGAATTTATAAATAATTTATAGACATTTTATAAAGTAATTTGTATTAACCTGAAAAAAATAAACGATATTTTTGGAAATTAGTTTGGATGTATGGCAAATTTAGATGACTTATAAATTAGGTCTATGAGGTCAGTATAGGTTTTATTTCAAATGGCTTAAATAATTAATTAAATTTTTTCGTAGGTACTACCGTTTTTAGACTTGGATTTACATCAGAAAAATTAGTTGAAGCTTTAGTTTATGTCGTTGTGAACCTTTTAAAAAATACAGAGAAATATCTGTAAGTATCTATGCAAATTTTTATCTTTCTATTGTATCAAAATTGTATAGTCATTTGGTACGGTATTCATTCGGTTTTTGGGAAAATGTTTCGAATAAAAGTATATGAATGTTAGTATATTTATAATGAACGATTTTTATTCGAAATATTTTTCCAAAAACCGAATGAACAAGGTACAAAATGATTATACAATTTTGAAAATAGGACACAACTTCTGTGGTTCATATCAGAAGTGGTGAAATACATATTCTGATGGGAGGGGCTGTGCCTACTTAGCGAATTTCGGAAGCTATTAATTAGTGAAGAAGCTATTAGTTAGCAATTAATTAGAAAATTAAAATCGTGAATATCTCTGCGTACATATTAATTTGCGTCTTAGAAAAAATGATCAGGTCATAAATTGTAGTCCAGTTGATTTTCTTTAACTTTACTTCTTAAATATTTCTGGATTATTCTAATATTAAGAGAGATATTCTATATTTTGTGTTTTCTTCTTTCTCTAAGCTTTTCTTTCTCCTTGACTGATTCTACTCGTTAACGAACTCCCCATTTCAAATACCAAAAGCATATCATATATGAAATTTCATTTTGATCAGACTAAAATTGTGACTGCTAAAGAGTCTACAAATACATGGAATATATATTTATTTAGATTGGAATTTAATCCCTTCTGTGTTCTGTATTTATACTAAGAAAATTCATTAAGTTGGTCAATAAACGCTGTTGGTATTTCACCGCTCCTGTGTGTACAATTTATACCTAATTTAAGAGTTAATCTTGTATCGTAAGAGTTGTCGGGACAAATCCTTACGTTTTGTTAGTAAGCTCATAAGATTTTTATAAAAATATCCCTTTAATTTTGACAAAAAAACTCCAAACCATGCGATTTTTCTATTTTACTCGTAACTTTCCTAAAGCGTTAATCAACCTCAACGTGAAGTGTAAATTTATAAAACAGTGTGGAACAAAACTGTATAAATTACAGTTGTTTCTTATATAAAAATAATAGCAAATTTGGCCAGAAATTGAATGTTTTTACAGTCGATTTTCATACCGAAGCCGTATGCACGCGTTTTCTTACAAAAATGTTGATATTATTTTGATACAAAAGAGTTTTGAAGATTTGGTCGAAGTACTTCTTGAATGTCTTCGGAACAACATTTACACTTTTTGTTACGGAATGGTTTTGGACCATAAGGTCGGGGTGCAATTCTTTTTCTACTCCAAGATATATCTATATCTATCTATACATGGAATGGTTCATTGACCTAGGAAGGGCGAACAGAAAAATAGTTTGGCATTTGATTTTTGGTTAAATTTTGAAGAAACTTCCAAAGTAGTGAAAATGACACAATATTTCGGCTCGACAACTTTTAGACTTTAGACATTTGTACTATTTTTATGAAAATATACAAATATAATTTATAGTCATATTTATTATTCTCATAAAAAAAGATTAGGACGTAATTATGCACTTGTTTGACTAATATTTTAACCTGTTTACTTATATTTTTGTTTTTTAGGTAAACAAGTAAAGATCTATATAAACAGGTAACTACACAGGCAGGGCAGGTACAATACTGAATACAATACAGTTCTATTCAAGTGGTCTGTAAATGGTCAGTGTTATTGGCCACAAAAGTAATGCCCTATTTTCAAAAATTTGTTGTTGGTGATTTATGACCCCCTGCAAACCTGTTTTAAAGAGTAGGTGTGTCCAGTTTTCGTTACTTAAATAAGAAATTCATAGATCAATCTGAGTTTGTGACCTAATAATTTGTTTTCAAATATCAATAATCTGAGTAAACTAATAGTTTTTTTTTTTTTAAGGAATTACAAACATCGGATCAACAAATTAAATCTTCATATTTATATTATAATATTCGTATAAGTTGTAATAATAAACTATGGTACTAATTGGAATAATTCGTCCATAAAGAAAATTTTTATAAAATTAAGTATTATTTAATATATAGAGGTATATCTAACAATATTTCCAATAAACATCATAGTTTTCGAAATAGTTGGAAAAAATTCTTTTACATTCAAATTGAATGACTCTAAAGCTGTTTTCTTCAAAGATCTCGTAAACTATGAGGCTTGTCGCAAGGAAAATTTAAATAAACTTGCATATTATTTAACATATGTTAGAATATTTGGGATAAAACTTATAGTTTTCGTTAT